>CAJQUW010014158.1:0-55000 GCA_907163375.1 Prostheceraeus crozeri | reverse complement strand
CAACTTTCATCGATTTCATCATTGTCGTTTATCATCACTAATCCGAGTAATCACTATTTGAAGAAACGTCACTCACGTCGCCGTTAGAATCTTAATGGTTTTGTTGGCTGTTGAGGACTTACAGGTTGAAAATTAAGTACGTTGTGGTTGGGGTATCACCTGAGTTTGGTGCAGAAGAAGTATCACCTGGTGTTTTTCAGAATCACTGATGATGCGACATTGATTCTGAGTCGAATGACGATGGTTTGATCTGCTTGGGAAACAACAACGTATTCTTCTAAAGCTGTTGTCCACAATTATTAGGCCTACTTTCAGTCGTAGCTTTGAATAACAAAATCCCGTTCTGCATTCCGAAATTTCAGGTAAATCTTCCTGTCGTTGACATTGTTGCGATCTCCTGAATAGAAACCGACTACGGTGGACTTTTCTTCTGACATGATGACGAGGTTAAGTTTTGTTCCATTCCTGATCCGAATCCTTGGAATGTAAGCGTGACTAAGATCGTCAGATTCACTTTCAGTAAATATTTGCTGGACCACCAAGCACCACCCGAAGACACGACACACGAATCACCCGATCTCCAGCGGCCATTGCCTAAGCTTCCTGGTAGGGAAGAAAGTCAATGCACATAATAATATAGTTTTTTAGTTGTTCGCGTATTTTGCCGACGCATGTCCACGTGATTAAAAAATGGTTAAACGAGGATTTTACGCATAGCATAGCTGCTTTCTGACGATGTTTGGAAATATCTCGTCCAATGCACTAGACCTAGACAAGCGATAAATGGAGTCATTAGACTGTAACTTACGAGTACTTTCATATGTGAAAGCTTTAATGAGGCAACCAAATAAAAATTCAAATTACGGTTTGTTGCAGAAAAATGCAACATAAGTGCGATTTTTGCATACTGTTGCGAAAAGGCAACAAACCTAAATTTGATCACAATCAAGTACAACTAGAAGTTTTCATTATTCCAGCCGCCGTGTTGGATTTTTGTATGTTAGATATTTTGATTAAGATAACCTGTAATTTTTCAGCTTCCGACAGCTTGCTGTGAGGCAGGTATCTGCATGAAAATATAATGAATGAATACAATACTCGAAAAAATATTTAATTGAAAAATAATTCACATTTACAGAGCATTGTGTTGCGCGCGCGAGCGAATCAAAGCAAACCGACGGACCTGTAAAGAGGCCCTAATTATTTGAATCATCACAATTTCAGAAGATCGCAGTCATAGAACATGTAAATTCTGAGGATATATACACGTATGTGTAAATCTGAGTACCCTGAATTCTATGTTGCGAAAAATGCAAAAACACTATGAACTTTAGGGTTAAGCAGTATTTACTATGCCAGCATAAATTATAATTAGCATCAAAAATTTATAATGAGAGTAACATCAAGGCATGTATGGATAATCATAGCTTCTGTAACCTAAAAGAACAAGCAATCTCAATCATGTCGCAAAGCATCCGGCACGCATACTTTAGGCCAAGATAGATTTTATCACGTTTTGTTAAATATTGGCATCTAACATTATAGAGAGATTATTACTTGTGTCTTTAATGCGCCTCTACCTCAATTTCATTAGTTGTTACATAAGACAGTTTCCGAAATGAATTTTAACCTAAATCAACACTTGTCTTCAGTTGCTTTCCAATGAACTTTGGCTTCTGTTTTCCTGAACGAACTGTAAGACAGTGTGATTTAGGTTAAAACTTCATTTTGAAACTGTCTTATGTAAGAACCTAATGAATTGAGAAGAGGCGCATATAAAGACCTGAATCTCTCCTATAATGTAGATATGCCCAATTTAAACAAACGTAACAAAATCTATCTAGGCCGAAAGTATGCGTGCAGAGTGCTTTGCGATCCAACGCTTATCATTGATGATGTCGCTGATGAATTATATAAACTAACCAGTTAGCAAGTAATAAGAAGCAAGCATCCCCTCCGTGAAGCCAGCAAAAATACCTTTTCCTTAAGCCTGTTTCTATTCTGATCATTAACCATTCAAGAACTTATACAATGCCATGAAAAACGCGAACTTAATATGAAAATGCACTACAATCCCTATCAAATCATCTTTATGAAGAAAAAATAATGCGCGCGAGCGGTGCAGTGAGCGAGAGCGAGAGAGTGAGCGAGCGAGATCTAAATACGAGGGATGGTGTGCACCGTACAGCTTTTTCTGATGTAGGATCTTCACTGTAAACTGCACACCACTAAAACAGCATTGCAGTAAATATAAATAATAATAATAATATCGCCACCACCCTGCCATCCTTTTTGAAAATGACGTCACAGAAAACGTTTTACATCTAAAGCTAATGCATTAATATGTATACTAAATGGTTTTCCCAGGATTTATAGAAGCCAAATAGATCATTTTGTAACAATATTAAACTGTAGAAAGTATATCAATAAGAGAGAAGAGCAAGAAAATTGCATTTTTTACATAATATGATCTATAAGCGCAATGAAAGCGAGTTTACATCGTGGAAATCTCCATGGATGTTTACATGATATTACAGCCAATAATAATGGCCCCAAAATATCGCTTTTACAAATACATGATTATAAAAATAAATATTACCTGGCAATATAATGAAATATTCAAACATTTTGTTATCAGAAAGTGCAGTAGGGTATAGCCAAAATACTACAATTCTTCGATGGTTTACAAACTACATGGTAGAAATTAATATTTAGCCGGTGAGATTATCTTCAATAAAAATTGGCATGCAAGGGTAATAATGGTCGTATGAATTGGAATCGAATTCAGATCTAACTATCCAATTCAAAAAGTAGGCCTGACTGGAAATGGGGGGGTATTGGTAATGCTAGCCCAAAAAATATTATTATTTACTAACCACCCAGCCTCACTTTGTCGCAAAATGCCGAATAAAGGCAGGGAGTTACGAGAATTAAAGAAATAGTTTACAATTCAATTTGAGATATAAATATACCACAGTCATCATTCCAGATTGCTCACAATACTGCTTTAGATAGGTGTTTTTAGTCATAATCGCTATATTTCAGAAATTAATAGTTACATACTTTTTGCAACCATCTCAACAAATCTCAAAATTGCTTTTAACTTAGGCAATCACAGTGAATGATTTAATCGGTAAAACAATTTTATTTTCCAACCAGAGATATTGTTTGATTGACCATTCGGGTCACTTTGCATAGTTTAAAGTAAAAAAAAAAATTCAATTCTGTAACAGCTGATTGAGTAGAATATTAAAATAAAATTTGTTTATTTGCACTAAGTTTAAACAGTTTGTTATTCTAACGAAACACTTGGTTTTGGCTTCGCTGGGTTAATAAATGATTGAATAAGTCCTGAGAAGCAATGACTGTCTTGTCGTCGGTAGTGTAGCACCCACTTTCACAACAATTCACATAATAAGGCAGATTGACGTATTATGGCTAATGAAAGAATGAGGCCACTGACCTTAATCATATTCTGAATTGCATTTGACACCTTCACACCAATGTTAGTTTGATTAGTTGAGGCTTAACTGAAGGGGAAACTTTCAAAACAAACTTTGGTTGTGTGAAAGAAAGCGGTACATCAACAAGACTGAAATGAGAATTTTTTAAACCTCAGACATAATTAGTCAATTTGGTCCGTTGGCTACAAACATATGCGAATCGCTCTACACAACGACAATTAAATATATACTTAATGGATCTTTTTCCGTTATACCCCCCTCCGAATACTAAACCCCCTCCGCTGTCAGTCCTATAAAACTTGAATAACAAATCAGTTCCTACCAGAAAATTAAAATGTGTAAAGATTGCCTATCCTTCTGCCGATTTTGCAAGTCTCAAGTTACACGATAATGAACTCACAGTAATGACTTACCTTCCACGATCATAACGTAAGATTAACATTGCACATCATATCAGTCAGTGGTGTAGGATATGACAGATTCAACTAATTTGCTTCAATTTGCCTCAACGATCCTCATCGCCTGAGATAGCCATCATTCTTAGAAATGAAGGCATCCTTCACCAGACTGAACTCTGACCAAATGGTCATGAAATAACCTCAAATGGTATAAGATGGTGATAGCAAACCGAAGAGACTGTCGCAATAAAATTGGCATACAATGAGATACTAGGTTATCAAGGTTAGAGTATGGAACAGTAATGAAAACTATTTTCAGCATATTTTGGCAGAAATCATCTCCTTGTGATCCTCCTTCATAGAAGGAAAATACATTTACTGATACCGGTACTTTGGATTAAAGTTTTGTGTTTTATGAGTTGAGGGGGCATAATATTTTGATTGTCAAGAGGAATGCATTGGTGGAGGGGGTTTGTAAACGTGAAAAAATACCAATACCTCCTATATTTTTGGTTTATGAACTTCTGATTCGAACTTCGGACAAATTTTCATATTAATTTTGTAGACCTACATCAGTTATAACACCGCATATCCTTTCGTTGTTTGTTATTTTGTGTGGAGGCATATTTAACGAGATATTAAATTATTTAGGCATTTAATTTTTTTATTAGACTTACTGTACCCTAGCGAAAAAAAATCCGGACCAATTAATTATTTAATTACCGAGGGGGGCAGCCGATAGTCCGGTTTCAACATAATCATTTCTGGAACCTTGTGCTGAGTGGCCGAAAAATTCGGTCAACCATCTACCACTTATTTCTGTTAATTTTTAGGTGATTAGGTAGCCTACATACCGATACAAGTTGCTGTATTTACTGTACTAGTAATGTTTTGTTTCATCTTTAAATAGAAGCATTGTTTCATCTTTATTTATTGTTTAGTACTGCTACAAAACAAGTTATATAGTTATTTTATTTTACTTAATTTTTCAGAAACCGGGCATATCAGTTAATTACATGCATATAATTAATTTTTGTAGGTGGCTGACCGATTACCGGTTTCAAATTAATTAATTATTCCTCAAAAGTGACATTGGCCGGTGCCGTATTTTTCGCCAGTGCAGTAAAATCGAGGAAAATTATGTGGGAAGCGGTGTGTTTTATTTTACAATTATATATTGAATTAAATATCTTTAAAATCTATTTCCTTTTTGTCTTGGTGTACGGGCCTGACGTAACGACAAATACCAAAATTAAAGAGATAACTAGTCTAATTCCATACACGTATATGATAAAGAACTTGTAGTTTTGAGGTTTCTCTCAAGAACCAAAATATTTTGTTTTCTAATGAAATCTATCACATTATTAGTAATGATAGCTAACCTTAATGAAAGTTTTACTTTCATGATGTTCGATAGGTTGTGCGGCAGCGGCTTTACTCCGTGTGATCCGTTCCATTTAGTTTACCTGATCATATGACTAAATTTACACATTACATTTATTGTAAAAATAAGATCATGAACGTTGTTACGTGTATGTATTCGTTGATCAAATGCAGCATCTTGTAGATGTTAGCGTAACGCACTGAGATAGTCCACTTAATTTCAATACTCGAAATGTTTAATTTCATATTATCTATTTTGACCGGGTGAATTTTGTGAAGCACTTATCTTCCGTCTATCCTCATACCCACGTGGTCCTGTTTAAAATATATGTGGAGCATCGGCGACGCATCAGGGGGGACTTTGTCCCCTCCACTTTTTGGAGAGGTGGTGTTTGTCTCCCTCACTTTCGAACGTGTCATCTCAAACAGGCTATTCATTCTTCATTTTCTGGCTCCTTCATCGCCATCGGATTGAGGATCAGACCAGCAGCATCTGTTTTTTGTTTGATTTGTTGCATTTTAGCTAACTTTTAAAAGGCGAGTCCCAAGGGGAACCGCTGCCCAAATTTTTGTCGAATATTTCTTTAATTTACAAGTAGAATTTCATGTAGACATGTACTTAATATGAAAATTGTTAAGAACAACAGAAACGTGGCTTAACCCTTCTCTATGAGCTTAAAGGACTAAGGATTATTTCTTTCAAGACAGGAATATTCTTATCATTTTATGCATGTCTGATGTACATCAGTTTGAAACTTCAGCTAACAAGATGTCTGGGCTAGGCCCTAACTGTTCCCCTGGCCGATTGTCTTTTAAAACAGGAATATTCTTATCATTTTATGCATGTCTGATGTACAGTCAGTTTGAATCTTCAGCTAACAAGATGTCTGGGCTAAGCCCCTTTTTAGCCTACGTTCATTGATAGCTAGGTCTATCTAGTTAATACGACCCCAGTCGATGCTGACTTTAAATGGTAACATCAGCAATGCAAAACGGACCTAATTGATTTTGGTAGTCCAATAGGAACGTGTCCTTTATTGTTAATCGTGGTGACGTGTAGTACATAATCGTGCTGTTTTTTAGATGGCTGACTATTTCATATTGTCTAGTAAGTTTGATGTTTGAGTTAACGTGTTTTCTGTTACGTTTCCTATGTTATATGACATTTATTATTTTTGTAAGAAATTTCTTTAAATTTCACATTGTTTATTCCTATTTATGAATCGGAAGCACATTGATTAAAACGTTTTAAATCGAAGCTTCTCTGATCTCGGTCCCTCCGAAAATATGTAACCTAAACCAAACTTTTTATGTTACAGATAACCCAGCTCTTCAGAGTTGTCAATTTGAACGGATCGAGTAAGTCATATTGACGATCTGAGTTGAGAATTTTTTTCGAAAGTAACATCATCCTGCTTAAATTTGTTTAATGTTATATTCTGCTGAAATTTATGACTTCTCAGGCTTCCCCGTCAGAATATGAAGTCATTTTTCTTATCTTCAATTTCACTGGCCTAGTTAGGTCTGTTGCTTCTTCAAGGTTGCTCTGGTGCATAAATATAGGCCGCAATATCTTTGGAAGTTCTACGGAATAGTTTCAGATTAGTGATTACATGCACATGGTACTGCTCATATGAAATTTGCTTAATACTTTTCTCCATGTTATAGATGCTGAAATACCGTCCACGAGTAGCGTATGCCAGGGTAAGTTTTAATCTTGTAAATATCTCGAATTGGAGAAGTGATAAAACTTTACATCTTTTGTAGAGAATCAAGGTGCGTCTACCAGTAATGCAGTAAAAGGTAAGTGTTCATTGAGCCATTCACTGACATTTTGAGTTAAAACTTTACGTCTATAATGTGTTTCAGTGAACGAAGGTTCATCAAGAAGTGATGTTGCAGAAAGTAAGTCGGCATTAAACGGACAGAAAAGTGTTCTAAAGGCTAATTATTAGTATCTAAAACGTTAAATGATTTCCGGTATTTGATTCTTTTACTACACGTAATTCAATGTTTTGAATAAAAAAGATCAAATTTAGGCTGACTAATACGCACTGAGCAATTTGAATTGTTTTGATTACTTTGATGTACTTCAATTAAAACAACTTTTGTCCACCTATTTCAGGTGATCACATTCTATCTCGATTTCCTGGAAGAATGGACGCAAAAGGGAAAAGGGTACTTGTAAACCAGATTCCAGGTCAGTGTTATTTGTGTTTGTGTTGAAATTAGCATATTCTTCACGCCTATGCTACTGCTGTGTTGGCTTGGCATGCCGTACATGGATGGCAGTCTGCACATCTCAAATGGATACTCTCATTATGGATAGTTACCTCTGATGATTGGCAACGACCATGAAAGCGCTTAGGTAATTCCTCATTTTTCAAGTTGCTTGCTTGTGATACTACTTTCATTTAATTACTGGTTAATGTACGCTTCGCCGGCGCTGAAAGCATCTGTAAACATCATTTGGGCATCGTGCTGCCTACATTTGAGATGTGCAGACTGCCATCCATGTACGGCATGCCAAGCCAACACAGAATTAGCATAGGCGTGAAGATATATGCTAATTTCAACATCAAACACTTCTGAGATGCAAAATGAAGTGTAATAACAAGTTCAAGATACTTGTTAAATTATGGATAGCTACCTCTGATGATTGGCAGTGACCATGATATCGCTTAGGTAATTCCTCATTTTTCAAGTTGCTTGCTTGTGATACTACTTTCATTTAATTACTGGTTGTGTTTGTGTTGTTTACATTAAGGTAAATGGCGTCAGCGTTAGCGTCAACACAATGTTGACGCCTTCAATTGACGCCGTCAAATTAGTGGGGTGTACAATGTACAACATTGCATAAGTGCCATTGAATGTAAAGCATCAATGTTATTTTATTCCAGTGGAAACGAATGAACAGAGGATTGGGGAAAAGAAAATCCTAAGGAGAACAGCTGCATGTCCGAAATGCGGAAAGGATTTTTCATCGAAAAACATGTCCGACATCTGCGGCGACATGGAGTCCCTGAAATCGAGGTGAAACAATTTACGACCTCAACTTTTAAAGCAACAAATAAGGACAAATTCGAGGAGTGCAATATATGTGGTGCATTGGTTAGTCAATTTCTGATATTTATTAAATGGGAAACTTTGAAGATATACCATATTATGGAGGCCGAAATGTCAGACATGTGGTGAATGTATGATATGTCATGACTTACTCCAAGTTCAGTGTGTTCTCTGATAAGGCTTCTAAGTTAAACATAGGTAAATTTGGTCTTATTCATCCACCTGTCACACTTTTATTATGATGTCATTCCTGTTGGATAGATAACTTAGATTCACGTGTTCTTTGACATTGTTAAATCAGTATTAACATTTAAATTCCCTCTAGGCAGAATACGAATTAAACAAGAACAGACTAATTATAAAGTGTTAGCGAATTGTAATTTCATATTGACTTTTGACTTGTCATCGAGCAGACTTATATTCGACATAAAGCTAATCCACGAGTAAAATCTTCAACATTGGACGTAATTCATGAAACCCACGTCTCTTACATGTTTGTTTAAGAAGAAGAAAAAATCTTGATTTAATCACTATGACATGTTCGTATGGTAATGCTTCCATTTCTTAATAAAGTATTTTGGTTACAACAGGTAACGCGATTGTATCGGCACCTAACACGTGTCCATTCCACCGAAGGAACCAAAGGAAGATGAAAAACCTAATGAAGAGCCCGAAGATCTGATGCACATCCAAATTGTAATTCTTTAAATTCCTTCCGAAAGTCTTTCCTCGATGACATGTATTTCATTTCTACAGGATGACACTGCTAAGGAACTGGTCGAATCCGAACTGGCCCATAATATGGGCAAATGAATACATATAATAAAGGAGACCAGTATGTCTTCTCAAATGAACAGTTGTCGTACAGGAAGACGCTTCTCCAATACGTACTGGCGTACTACACCAGTCAATTTGGGAAGCGAAAAACAATGGACAGTGGCACTGTTGTTGCCGTAACACGGTGTCTGAAAGCTCGCATAAATAAGGTTTGTTGATGTTTATGCATCTTATAATTTATGACTTTGTTGATGTTTATGCATCTTATAATTTATGACTTTGTTGTTCAGCCTTGCTGGCTTTGTCTGAGCTGTGCACTTTTCTTATTCATTATATGCTTAGTTGGTTAGGCGTAAGCCATCGTGTAGATAGCAGGGCTTCCAAGTCCAACCTCTGTAAGTTGTCTCTGCTTTTATGGGGCTCTGGCACTCAAATTTATGGTAATTATGTCTGCTAAAGTGTTCTCGTTTAGTGCGAATAGGTGATTTAGGTTCATTTAAGGTTCATTTAAGAGTTCATTTAAGAGTTCATTTAAGAGTGTTTTTTATTGTGTGGTCATGTGTGGGGTCCGCCTTTTTGGCGGGGGTCCGCCAGCTAGGGTTTGAGCGTACAAAATGTTAAAGGACCCGAAACGCGACCTAGCTGGTCATTTTGCTGATGAACCCCTTCTATGTTTATTCTTTTCTGGTATGTCTTGTGTAAATATTGTAAATATGTTTTATTGTTCGGTACGCCATCTAAGTATTATTGCTTTCTTTTATATTGTTCATTCGAAGTGCACTAACCTGACTTTTCCCATAATTGATGTTTATGCATCTTATAATTTATGATTTTGTTGATGTTTATGATTGATTGTCTTATCATTAAGTACTGAAGTTATCGATTTTCTAGTTGGATGGCCATAGTATTTCTATCAATTAACTTATGCTGAATTACTTGTTTCAGCTCTCAATTATCCTGCAGAAACTTACAACGATCAGGGAATTGTTAGACGCGGATCTATTCTTGAATCGGGAACTTAGTACCGATTTCAAGGGCAGTTCAAAGATGAAGCACTGCAGTGACTTTCAATCTTTGGGTACGTGCTCAAGTTAATTATTGAAAAGTCACTGTTTTGTACATATATTTTTAATCGTATACAGGTGAAGCTGTTCTTTGGAACAAAAAACGATTTGCATCCACAGAGATCGGGCATTTTTTCTCTGTGATAAGCGAGAGTGAAATTAAGGATGCTCAGCAGCAAGTTAGGACGGCCAAGAATGGGTTCAAGAACGATTCGTCTGGTGTGGAAGTGAGTTACATATTTACAACAACAAAAATGTCAGACGCTCATGGTAACAGTTAATGTTTTGTCAGTTAAACCATAAGATTATAATAAAATGGATAAAGGCAACACTATGTCAAGATATAGCATACAAGTAACTGAAGTAAATCAGTCACTCATGCTCCATTTTGTCAAGCTGAAAACTAAGTGATAAATTTGGTCAAATTCCAAACTGGTCGGCAGATGTTAAAACTTTCAAATATTATTTTTCAAAAAGTATCACACACTTGAAATTACTTGCTTAAAAGATTGTCAAGCAGTATAATCAGAACCGTCACCTGCTCTGTCAATTACGCTATCTTATACTTCACTTGTCTTACAGGCCGATCGTGCAATTGAAAAAGAGGCCTCGACAGCCACCAGAAAAGAGATCTGGAAAATTTGGTGCAAGACCGTGGAAGTCATAAATGCTGACGGGGGTGATGATATGATTGAATTTAGAAGGTAAGCTAAACAATGCATTTGATAATTGAAAGCACATGCATGTAGACAGCGTATGGAAATAGCAACTTTCATTTTGCACACCATATGGTTTACATTTTTAGTGCAATCTAACAGAATCTTAAATCAGAAATTTATCAGCGTCTTATGCTGATGATGAATGTAAATACTCAGTATTTGCTTTTGTGCTGTGACAAATGAATCTCGATTTCGTATCCACATCTTGATTTTCAGCTCTTATCTACCTTACATGCGAAAGTTTTGGATACTGTGTAATACTTTTACGTTTATCCACTGTTTTCAAGACTACAGCTTCCTCGAGGTTTGATCAACCTGTACCAGTAGAAATATAATTCATGAAAGTTGTATCATGGTTTATTGTAGTAAGACATCTAGTGGATTCTATTCAGGATTTAATCACGTTTTCAGACACAGAGATCACTTACTGACAACTCTCGCGGCTTATCACCCAGTTCGCTTAATACCACTGAAGGACATGTCCTTAAAGTGTGTACTGAATCCGATCAAACGAACCGAGAAGATCGTTTCATTGAGAATTCATGGACCGACATATCAAGGTAATTTTTTGAAACATTTAATACCGTAATAATGCTATGTTCGAATTCAATACGACTAGTAACTAGTTTCGAAAATCTAGTTTCCGTTATCAAGTAACACCAGAAAGACTGAAGGCAAAAGTACAATAAATTAAAAAACAGATTATAAATGAATATAGTTTACTTCCGAATAATTGAAGAATTATAACAAATTAAAAACAAGATATAGGAAAGGAAACACTGTATGGAAAACAATATGAAAAAATGACGTATATTGTAATGTTCTAATACTGTACTTATATCATGATCCTTAAACTATTCCTCAATTGGCTTTTACATCTATGAAATTCGCCGCAAATGGCAATTTGGAGCCCATGTGATTGATAATGATTGCCTTCCTATTAGATGTTAACCTATTTCGATTTCAATTTATTCTTGTCAGTCATATCATGTGGAGAAATTGTTTCGTTTGAAGACTTGTTACCATTGAATTACAACATGTGTTCAGATGCTTTGTTGGACTTGCTCCCCGCAACTGCACCTCGGCTGGCATCGGCGTACAGCTGATTGTGTTTCATTGGTCTGATTGCTTCGGAGGGTTGATGTGGAGAGGTTGTGTTCGTACCAAACCCGCACGCGATGAAGCCGCTGACTGTTGCGCAGTCCCGTGATAGCTCAGTCGGTAGAGTGTTAACCTAGGAAATTACAGGTCGGTGATTCGAATCCTCCTCTCGGCATCAATTTTTCGACGCTTGAAGACATTGTTTATTTGACGATTTCTTACAATGTCCTCGTATTTCTGAAATGTATCGATGATATGTACACATGCAGTTGTGTACTGAATTTCCTATAATACACATGTATATAATTTGTTAAAAATTCATGTCATCTTCAGGCCACCATAAGACTTTCGGCAAGTACGGCAGTCCTCTCCTAAACATGCACCCGCAATTGTATGATCTCATCCTGAGATTCATCAGAAAAATGAAGACCCAATTTTCGATACCACTTCAAAGTGAGACGATGCAAACTTTGATTTGCAAATCTGATGGGAAACCACTTGTCGAAATTGGTCAAATCATTCAAAAAACTTCAAAAGAGTGAGAATCACTGGCAAATATGGGCGGAAATGATTGCTGAGTAATCAGAACACTTTTCTATTACGTATAGGCCCTTACTCTATTATGCTGAAATAATTTGTTTCGAATTATAACCATCAGATTAAGATAAGCTTGTATATTTCAGATTTGTAATCGTCAGCTTTGCGCCACGGATTTCAGACGGCCATGACGGTTCATGGTCGAGAAGCCAAAATCGCGCCTCCGAAAGCAATTAGTAATGCACTTATGCATACCGAACAGACAGCCGATGCTTTTTATGATGTTCGACCGTTATCGAACGAGACATCAATAAGTAAGTATTTCGAATTCCTGTATTGATTATACGTATTATTCAAAAATTGATTCAAGTATATTATCAATCTAATTAAATAAAAATTCATATCTGCATTGTGAAGTTAAATGTTTAAATAGAATCTTTGCGGATGCGGATTGATAATATAGAATCTTTGCGGATGCCGATTGATAATATAGAATCTTTGCGGATGCGGATTGATAATATAGAATCTTTGCGGATGCTGATTGATAATATAGAATCTTTGCGGATGCGGATTGATAATATAGAATCTTTGCGGATGCGGATGAAAGATTTCGGATATTGCGGATGCGGATCTAAAAAACTAGGTTTTGTCCTCCTATGCTCCTAAACTTTTCTCTCAAAATTCAGATATTTGATATACAATATTTTGACTAGATTTGTCTAGTAATCGCACTAATAGGGGTTTGATGACTAAACAATCATCAGTAATCAGTATCAGATATATCAGTAATCAACAAGAGAGCTTCATTAAGGTTTTTATTCTTTCAAAATGATTGCAGAGTGCCAGTTCGCCTGGGCATATAGATAAGAAAAGTGTCCTCAGACTTGAACAATTTAAGCATGAAATTCCTTGGCAGCCGTAGACGTAAATCCAGGATAAAAATCGCAGAGCAGCCTGTTGTGCAGTCCCTCAGCTTGTTCAGCCATTCTAGATGTCACAAGCTAGTTTGGGCCAATCCGAGCCGTACTGACGAGTCCATATAGGACGAAACGCGCGTCTACGGCTGCCAAGGAATTTATCTGCCAAGGCTTAAATTGTTCAAGTCTGAGGACAATTTTCTAATTTTATTCTTTCCTTTTATATATATTGTACTTTTCCTTTTTTTGCTTCTCTTTTTCATAATAATGTTTCTCTCGAGAAGTAAGTAAGTTTTGCAAGAAGAATGCGAACATCAGACATTAGTAATACATGCATATTGTTGCATTAATCGCAAGAAATCGCCCATTTAATGACCCAATTATACGATCCTACTTACTATGGATGTTTTTTTTGTAATAAACATTTTTATTCTTTGTAGAATACTTTGAACTCATCAGTGGATCCAACGAAGAAAGTAAGTTTTTCATTATTTAGTGTAATTTTGTGATAAATAATTGGTGATCTAAGGAATGCATAATTTATGACTTGTTAATAAAAAGCAGTCAAATTTTCAATATTAAGTCATCCTACCAACTTATTCATTAGAAATTTTAGCGGGATCACGAAACGTTGGGAATTTATCTACTTTATTTATCCACTAGTCAGAAGGAAATATATGAGTATATTCTTACATTTGAATGTATCTTATCGAGAAATCTTCTTCGGATAAAAATCTAGCTTCTGTCTAAAACTTAAGAGTGATAGATCAACAAGATCAATAATCGAAATGAGACGGCTGAGTAAAATGAAAATTTTCTCTGTCGAAGGTATCAATCAGGCCTCCTACAGCTCCAAAATATCATAAAAAGTAAACCTTTCCTATTCAGCAATATGATGTTACTCTTTAAACCTAACTCTTCTTTTTGCGTAATTTGTCATATAGCAACAATATATAGCATAATGCTCGTCAGGGAATTCGTTAAGAAATCAATATTCGAAGCAGTACCAATGCATACATATCCATGCAGATATGCATTTAAAGGGTTATAAAACAGTATTCATATGGCTTTAAGTTAAAGAAAACATAACCCGTGTGCACTTATAGTATCGAAATATGTTAGCTATAAATGAATCGAACATTCCACTGTTTCAGTCATTACATGAAGGCGGTATTAACTCTTTCAGGTACCAATGAACATGGGACGGTCGATCTGGATGAAGAGGAAGATGATGTCGCTGATGAAGAAGGACAAGAGGAGGATGTTCAGGTCGAAGACGAAAGACAAGAGGAAGAGGAAGATGTCCAGGTTGAAGACGAAGGACAAGATGAAGATGCTCAGGCTGAAGACGAAGGAGAAGATGAAGATTTTCGGGTTGAAGACGAAGTAGAAGAAGTTGACAAAGACGAGGAGCTGGAAATAGCGGTAGAAAAAGAAACGAGGATGGAAGTGGTGTCAAATATCAAAAGGAAAAGAAGACACGAGGAGGACGAAGAGCCACCGCTACTCGAACGACTTCGACGACGCTCGAAGTCGAAAGCCATTTTCGACTTGTAAGTATCCTTATCAGGGTGTTGACACAAATTCACGGATCGAAATGAAGGGCTTATGAATGTTTATTTTTTTACATCAATTCAAGTAAAACAAGCATTTTATTGTCTTAACACTACAGTTTTAAATAAGATGTTGTGTTGATAACGGAAGTTGTGCCCGACATAGGCCTGCTGAGGAGACCTGATAGGTCGAAATAGCTATCCAGGTCTGGTCCCATTTTTCGATTGAGGATGCAATCCAATATTTAAAATATTTCTTCGACTAGTATTTCACATACATGAGATCATACTAAAGTGTCAACAAAAACATTCATATACAAGAGGATTAAAAAGCCATACATCGATCTCAGTTATTTCTTAGTTAAAAACATATTTTAAAAAAATACAATTGTGAATGAGGAATTGTTCGAAAACGAAATCTAGATTTCTAAACAAGCGTCATACTACCTGGATCAGCAGTAACAAACTGTTCTACAACGAATGTTATTAAGCAAACGTCTCGGATCTCATTACCGAGTGATGACTGTGAGTGTTGTGTGAAACTGTGTGTCGTTTTCTGTGACGTACAAATTTACAACAGATCAGAAAAATATCGTAGATAATAAATAAATCGTTCTTTGTTGAAATATGAAATTAATGTACCAAATACCAAAAACAAAGGACTTTTACAGGACTATAAAGTGTTATCAATACCCTGTTTCATGCATCTTATAATGTGACTTCATTTTAACTAAGAGGACGGATAATGTGTTCCAAATATGATTTTCTTTGCTCTCGACAACAAGATGGGAATTTAACGATTCACTTAACATCATTTGCATTCCATATGATATCCGTATTCTTTCCGTTTCACTATTCGTTCCGTATTCCGTTTCGCAGCACTACTGGAAATATAAACTAAAATCTATTGTTCATAAACACACTTAAACCCATCTCGCCAGAAATACTCAACACATTTATCAGTTAGGCTGTTTTCAGCAGGAGATAATCGTATAATGCTCAACAGTTCACTGACTTGGTAAATCATGTAAAAATTTGAATAATACAAGTCACGAATAAATGTCGAATAAATATTTACGCTGTCCCTATTGTCTTTCAGGTTGCGGCAGTGATTTGGATTCCTGTCGAAGTTGGTGCATAAAATAAAAAATAAGGTGATTAATGGAACTTTTGTATTACAGTTTTTATCTTTGGGTTACTTTGAGGCATTTGAATTTTTGATCATAGATAGCCATGTCTGTCTCACTAAAAGAAATTATATAAATGTAAGTGTACCAATATGCATGTATGTAGGTCTACATCTAATAAATCGTGAAAAAATGTATATGTATTTCCTAGTAGGCCTACAATGCAGGGACGACGTATCGATGCAAGCGTTTTAAACTGAATTGAAACAGAAAAAATATTATCTAAATTTTTTTCTACAAGGTTTAAATCTTCTTTGTTGAGGAATAACCACAGTATAGTACCTAACTCACTAGATATAACTGGATAAAACAAAAAGCACCGCGGGTACGAAACTTCAATATACACAGTCGAATTCACATCAATTGAAAAATTAATTTATACTGGAGGTAAATGATAATCGTGTCTTCCACTCGTTTTCTCATCATTTTTTTTCTCTTCAGATGCATAAATGCATCATAGATGTAAGCCACGCTACATAACAAAATGACTCTAAACAGCAATTTATCTGCAGTGAAGCAATAGCTATAAGGTATTCCTGAATTATACTCAGAAAACTTAAGTTTAACGATGTTTACACTAGAGTTAAGAATTTATTTTCTATGATTGATGTGCGTGGGTTTTCTCATTAGGCTACAAATCTAGCGGTTCTCGTATTACTCAATCGGTAGGCCTGCGGTCTAAGCTTACATAAATTATAGGCCTAACGGTAGCTATTTTCTTAATAAAGTTTATTAATCAAGAATGGATTCGTTTTCTGATAGTAGGCCTATATTAATGCGAATTCAATTGAATCATGATTCCTAATTGTAATGATCGTTATGTCAAATATGTAATATCAATTTAATCTACACACGTGTGTGTGTGTGTATTGATGATTTGAAATTACATAACTTTACTTCAAGCTAACTATGAAATGAAAGAGATAGGCCCTATTAGACTAATTTTGCATATCATTTTGACATGTGGTGTTTTACCGGTATGCAAAATGCAACGCCACATAAGCTTATTTCAAGTAGGCCTGTATTACAGCACAACATCGCATAATGCCACTAGTTTGAATAATCAAACTACATAAGAATGCATAAATGAAAAAATAGGTTAATTAATCGTATCTACCATTTTTCAATGCATAAAATTCAATTTCCAACTCATATAGTAATAATAGAAGAAATATTTTCACATTTATTTACCTACATATGCAGGTTTAGGCTACATGTATCGACAAATTAATCACATGTTACAAAAACTCGCTATTATGTAGGCCTATTTAGTTAACAGTGTGCGACAGACCTTCATGGTTGAAGCATTACATGGTCGACTTATTCATTCTAAACACATGTAAAGTTGCCATTTAGAACATTTTGACACGGTTTAGCTAAGTGTCGGCAGAGTCGAATTATACCTACCTTTTACTATGAACGACTGATGAAAGTATGACAAAAAGTTACAGAATTATTATGCTTTATAAAAGCAGAAATTATTTTCTTTATGTCGAATTGCAATTTGGAGGCAGGGTGGTTAATTATTATTTTCATTGCGGAGGCAGGGTGGCTATTTATTATCATTTTTATTGATAATTGTAGCCCGGAGGCAGGGTGGTTAGAACGGAGGCAAGGTGGTGGGCTAGGAGGCAAGGTGGTGAGATATTATTACACATCGGAGGCAAGGTGGTGAGATAGGAGGCAAGGTGGTGAATTAATCGGAGGCAGGGTGGTGAGATATTATTGTAATAATAATTTTAATAATATATAAACTTAACAGAAAATATTCGTAAGAAACTTGAAAATGATGAGTCACAATTTGATGATATCAATTAAAATCCGCTAGTATCAGATAGAGCGTCTCTACGGATATTTTCTGTTCGGAGTGTAAAAACAGCCGTGAAAGTAATTTTAGCTGTTAATTTTAACGGATATTTGTTGTTTACAGCGCACTTGCATTAGTCACTCGCAGTGACAAAGATAGTTTTTTAACTACAATACATCATATCACTTGGCTCTTCTCCGAACTTCTATAAGGAATAGGAATGAATTGACGTCACGAGGATGCTGCTGCCTTCCCTGCAGACTAGACAAATTGATTTTGTTTACATCTGCATCAGCACCTTACAATATTTCCCCAAAATCGCCGGTTAATCAGGGTTTGTACACCTAACGTCAGCCAGATAGCTAGATTCAATAGCTAAAATTTTAAGCATGAAGCATTTCAGGAGAATGCAGTTTACTTTCCCTTCATAGAATAATATCCATATCAATGAAGAAATTTGAATATTGAAAGTAAATCCGCCTCAAGATGACTGCAGACTTATGATTCTTGTTTGCATTTTTTCATGATTGATCATCATAATCCATTGCAAACGATACTGAGCAGAGTGATATTCCAACATGACTATGAACGATTCTACAGGTGATTTTGTGATTTCATCTTTATGGTTGGACATGTCATTGATCTTCATAAATTGATAATGGGCAATTCCGTAAATAACGCACGTACGTTCTGACACACAATCTTCATTTCTCATCATGAAGCAATGCGATTCTATCTATGAAAATTGCACCATACCATGCCAAAATAGTATGAAATATTAATCACTTTTCAAATATTCAAACACTAGTCCCTCTAGCGTCGAAAGAGGGACTGCCATTAAATTAATTATTTAAATTGCTTTTATTATATAGAAGGGACTACTATAATGTTTCAGAACGTTCGTGCGTTATTTATGAAATTATTCTAATCGTTGTGAATGAATTATCTTTCAGGTTCAGACAAGACACTAAGGCTCATGCAATAAAAGACCAGTTGCTCACCAGCTTATCAAGAATTTTCTGTACAGCTCGTTGGGCATTTCATGACTAATCGTCCACAATGCAGTTACAATTCACTGGTACGATGATGTAGCGTTAATGAGAGATGCTGTTTCATGTCGGTACAGCGCACGTCCAATGTAATTAAATATTGAATAGGCCTATTGAAAGCTTTCCCTCTGATGAGTCCATAGAGTTAGATTTGCATACTGCATAACAACACTGTGCAACACATTCACAGATGACTGCTTTGAATTTGTATCCGTTATGAATACATGCTGGAAATGTCTCATGTCAGCTCAAGATGACATAGATATCTATCAATCCGAACTCTGTACCCCGACCGCACTCGAAAGATAGGCTCTAATTAGTGTATCTGACATGCGTGTGGAAGTGACAACAAGCCACAAGACCGATTAGTCCTCACAAAATCTGAGAGATGAGACCACACTATGCCCATAGAGTTCTACATGACTATACCTTATTGATGTCACAGAGCAAAACACTTCGATGGAATGCTGCATAAAATCGATATGTTGCAAAATCGATAAGTGTTGAAAATTTAAGCATGTTAATCAAAATAGCGAATGAAGATAGAACAAATGCATTGCTGAATTAGTGAACAGCGAATGACTACATGAACGTTGTTCAGGTGTTCTAAAGCATGAATCATTGCACCAGAGAAATCAGTCAAGCCACTGAAGTCAGCTGAAGACATAGTATGAGATTGCAGTACATGGCTCGATAGAAAATGTGCCCCTCCATCTCAGAATAATATGCGCATGTTATGCTCCACTGCAGGTAAGATTCTGACTAACATTTGTTGCTTCGAAATTGCATGCATTATGCTATGAAATACTCAAGATGGTTAATAAAAACATGTTAGGGACATATTAATAATCAGGATTTACTAAGCAGGTGGGAAGTATTTTGGGATACGTATGAAATTAACACTTTAGATATTCACGCAGTTTGAAACTGCACGGTCAATGTCCATTTATTGAATGATAATTGTGCTTTTTACTTTATCTTTCCTATGTCAAAATACCACTCATGTTGTCATTAAAAGAGAATCCTCTCTTACTAGTACAGGGATTATCGGAAATTGGTGTTCTACGTGACAGTGCAGGCTAGGTGCTTGGTTAGCGATCTTTCGGTCCAGAAATCGAGCACCGAAAGTGTCATAGGAAGTCGTCAGAAAGGGCATCCGGACCAAATGGTCACAGCCAGATCAAAGTCTGACTCTGTGTCAACACGGTGGAGCCCCAAGTAAGGTAGAGTAGACGTTGACCTTACAGGCCACAATTTACTTCAACTAATTAAAAAACAATATTGCATGAATTATCAGACTGCAATGAAGTTATACCTGGTCATCATTATTACGTAATGCGTAGGCTATACTTAACCTTAGTCGTGCATACATAAGCCTACAACGATCAAGGATGCAATCAGAACACTAGAACCTTCAGAGATGAAACATAGGCCTACATATAATCCGACATAACAGTTTAACTGATCATCAGTCTGCAGCTGCGACACCTATCCTGTTTTTTTGAAATTATCTTAATATGATATCTTAATAAACAATGCAAAAAGTAGTCCACTGCAAGGAAAAGAAAATTAATTTATTGAAATTAATTGCAATTAGTTGATTGATAAACCATCTTCAATTCAATTAATTGATTGGATCAGCTGCCAATTATTCCAATTAATTGCAATTATTCACAAGCAAAAAAGCGATTTATTGAACGATTACTGCAAGTTATAATGTATAATTAATAGCTCTACACAGTCGATGTGATATTCTGTAGATAATACTCGTTTTTGAAACGAAGAAATGTTTGATGTTAGCCTAATGCGAAACTTGCTGTTAATAATCTACACAATTCATTTAAAAGTCTCTAACTAGTAAATATAAATACTTCGTATTTTCTCTTAGATAAAAGTCAAATTAAGGTCACGATGGTCAGAGTGACAGTGTTTGAACCAAAAAATATTGCGCTTATATATTATTATAAAAATATAATAAATGTTAATTATCAGTCATTGCTTGATATTGCTATGAGAACATTTTCATGTTTTATCATGCAAATTAGTTCAACGAGCATAGTGGTGCAGAAAATACATACTTGTGATTGCAAATTCTATTCTATAGTGTTTTGATGCACTTTCGTAGACCTGTGTGCTGTAGAACTAACGTTCTAAGTGTTAATCAATCAAGTGTCCGTCAACAGCGGAAAGATCAACCTAGATCTGGCAATGATAAAAAATTATTGCAATTATTGTCAACTAATTGATTGCTCATGTGATCCAATTGAGTCAATTGATTCTCAGCAAAAAAATGAGACCAATTAAATTGCTTATAATTTTTCCCAACCCCAGGTTGTGTTCCAGTACCGTATGAACTCCATCTCAATTATCCTTCGTCTTGCGACATGTGATATCGATTGCGACATTGTGGCGCTATCTTGCATCGCAATGTAGCCACATGATTATGGGCTTCATAACCGTGCACTGTATTACAAGCATTTTATCAATTGATTCAAATAAATTCACAAATATATACTTCAAAGATCATCTGAACACCTTCATGTTTAAGATAGAAGTGCAACTATCAATTACAACTATGCTATGAATCCGTTCGGTTTTTGGCGTCAGTGTCCTATCTAATCATAAAAAATTGAAGTACAGCCTGGAAACCAAAAAATAATTGCATTGCAATTTATTGGTCACAATGATCGCTGTAACCCAAAGATTCCAATTAATTAATTGTTACAGAAAAAATTGCAATTGATTGATTGCAGTCTGTCAATAATTGCTATCAATTGATTGATCTGTAATGAAGTTATTTAGTTGAATGCTAACTTGCAAAACCGCCTACACTCACCACCATAGGAAAAGCATAACACATTCAGTGATTAAGATTATTAGTCTACCTATCTTATATTGTCATTAAATCTTAAATTTATGTCAATCTAGGCACGCGACTTCTTGTTCTCTAGTTTGAATAGTCACTCCGACTAAGAATGTAGCAACATGTATTTCATGCAGAAAGTCACCGCCCAAATTGGCAGTATGCAAGTTTACGACTTGCACAATCTGCCAATTTATGCAGCCTGAATAGGTGTAGCACATGTTTTTATCTAAGTCGAAAATTAAAATCAAGAATTAATCTAATCAAATTGTGATTAAAAAAATCCAATTAGTTGATTGCTGACATACGATGATTCCAGTTAATTGATTGCTGTCGTCCAACTATTTCAATGAGTTTTTGGTGAATCCTGACCTAGGTATAGAATATTTACTAGAAGATAGGCCAGAATCTTCGAGCTCAGCTAGCGGTGGCCCAAAGAATTAATAAAAGGCGACTGCGAAATAATCCTAATATTACTAAATGATCTGATTTGATGGCATCCTTTAAGTATCTAGGAATCCCTAAATTGAAAATGTAATCCAATAACACAGAACCTACGCAGGCCTACATCATTCTTTCAATTTATGAATTTCTTAGCCAACTAAACCTACATCGCTAGACTCTGAGAAAGTTAAGCTACTAGATTATTATTGTGCTGCAAAAGATGGCCATTGACAGAAAACACATTTTAAACATTAAGCAACCAGAACAAAGTATTTTGTCATCTATGATAATTGTGATCTATTATACTAAATTTACTGAAATTGCATGCAACGATAAATTGCAAGTCAAACGAAAAATATCACTGTCAAGTCAGTTCTTATTTATTATTCAAATTTTTGTGTGAGCCATGATCCTAAAATTCAAAACGTGCGAGATTTTCGTCAAAAAAAGTCAACCTGTCGAATCTTGCAGCGATGGACTTCCAAATTTGCTATGAAATTAAGGAAACACCCTTACACGGATGACTTATGTCAGCGACTTTTCATTTTCAGATATTTCGAAGAAACAGATGGCTTTATGATGAACTTTTACAATTGGATTCGTCCAGGTGTTTTCCGACGCTAAATGAAGTATGAATAGCCAATTACCAATAATGAGGGAATTTGCACGCTACGTTGGAAATAACGATCGTTTTCTTTAACAAAGCACTCAATTTATACTACACTGTAGATAAATTTAATAGAAAAGTCTGAAGTCCCATTATCAATGAATAGGTAATCACAAAAACATGAAAATATGCATAATTGACCATATATCTTAATTATCAGTATTTAGTTAAGGTCTTTCCAACCAATTTGGCGTCGGAACAAACGCGTCTACAACTTATTTCCACGCAACGTTGCGTGCGGATAACCTCACTGTGGGTAACTGTCTATTTCCATGTAATTTTTTTGGTTGGAATTACCACACCACACCGGTCAGATCCCGAAAAATTCTCGATAACCGGCTTTTAAGTTCCATCCTTTTTACAATCTCGGTTGCACGCTATTATGTTATAAAATGGAAATTGCAATCATGTAGGCCTACATGCCAGATGAGTAACGAGTGATGAACCTATAGACTTCGATTAGGCTAAATAAAAGATAGGCCTTAATAGTTGCAGATTCTATGCTAATTTGCAGTAGGCGTGGGTACTTATGTGTCCACTTACAATTTTTTATTTACAAAGATATTACAAAGATGACTACTAATACTGTTGGCCTACTCAATCACACTTGCAACTATTCTGAATGTCATCGTGACAGTTCAAAGCGTGATCACAATCAAATAGTCAAGATTTATGCAGAGCTACAGCAAGTAAGGCCTATATTATCCACTCAAGCAGCTGCTTGAGAGAAGAGCATGAAAACTCAGCAATTATGAATATTCACCTTGTGTGAAAATATGTAAGTATCACCACTGAAGGATCACACAATGACTATTAAAATAATATTTTAGAGCGCGTTTGGACTAGACTGATGAACTAGGAAAAATAAGAATAGGAGAAACACTCATTCTCCTGATGAAAATACTCTTTTGGAAGACAATCATTTTCAGGCGGTTCCTATTAGTCTCACTAACTAGTTCCATGCAATAAGTAGGAAGTTTAGAACGAAATGGAGAACACATTCATCTAGAACCGGCTATCAACAATTTGCACAGACAAAGCTCACTTGATTAGATGCTATAGCCTACCTCAAGCACAAACCATACTGATTGCTACTTTGTACACTTGACATACAGGTAACTTACTGATGCTGTCACACATTTATCAAGGAGTAAGTGACAGCAGATAGTGGATGACAATATAGGAATCAATCTCACCGAATTGAAAAAATCTGCTTTCCACTTATGACTTGCATTCATTCACATTCGCCAAGGAGTAAGTGACAGCGGACAATTGATGAAAATACAGCAATAAATCTCAGTCGAATAATACTTGATTCCAGGTCTGCATGCTTGCTCTCCACAAAACGGTGGCCTGCCTAAATTCGTTCTCCGAGGAACCGAATATGTTTAAACAAAATTATTTTAAATAACCAGATAGAGTTTTATTCTGGTTTTATCATGTAGGCTTTTCCTCGATAGCCCACTCATGAATGAATTAGAATTTAGGCAGTGCTTCAGCAGTGTTGAGATGCAACGATGCAAGTATATTCACCTACATCACTAGAACATTATATTTTTGAAGAAGGGTAATACTTTGGGTATTACTTTGTTGAACTGAGGGTTAGAGAGAAAAGCAAGACTATAGAGTAAGTACCTTTTCTGTGAGCAAGACTATTGAGAAGAGGTTCATCAATATTCATGATCAAATTCTACCTCGCCACGGGAATTCAACCTCGGCAGCTAAAGAATTAGAAGATTCCAGGAAACGAACAAGTGTACTTGAGCAGATGCCGCAGAGAAAAGCTGTGTAACAAACTATGCTACAATTTTGAATAATTTTTGATGAATGAGAGCAAAACAGATGTACGAAGTTTTCAATTATTTAGATGTTTTGCGTTGTATCAAAAAACATCAATTTTTTGACAAAAATTGCCACTTTTATCAATTATATTATTGATCTGCTTTTCTTTTAATGACCAAAGTAATTGAATTCGAACTGTCACAGCTGATTTAATTGTATTACACGAAAGAAATCTATTTTGACAATTTTCACACGACTTTAGAGTTTGGAATTGATCGAGAAAATATTTGCCGGCACTAAAGAATAAATTATAACGGCACAATATCTCGGATTTTGATTACTCAAGCACGACGAAAATCATTTGTAGTTGAAGGCATTGATTTCCACAATGTGGAAGGTTGATGTTCCCATAGATGATTATGCAATTCCAGTTCAAGCCAATGCAACTCCTTGATAAGATTGAGTGTCCTAGCCAAGAAGTGCTTCGGTCAGCGGTTATATTGCCTAAATTGGCAATGATTCAGAATTGCGGAAAATTTTAGGTTCGGCTACAAATTATGCGAAGAATTAACACCAAACATTCATATGAACCGCATCCTTTTGCAGCTCTACAAAGCGTCTGTCGCACCACTGTGATGAGACCACAATGTGAGATGCCATTCATCTGTGACATGATGTAAAAGGACTGAAAAACAGCGGAAATTTTGTAATAGTAATTCTTGATTTAATTGCAGCATTTCAATCATTTAGCAACGACAATGGGTACAAGCCACGGCTAATCAAATTACCGCTTGCATCATATTCCTGAAAATGTACAAATTGTAGAGAGAAATGCATATTTTCTCAAAATTGTCAGTTGGTATTCAAATAATAACAGAAAATTTTATGTGGACGGGAATGCTTCGTGTGTACAGCAATAGCCGGGTGCCCGAACTCAATACATATATCTTCCGGCGACCACCGTTATCCCATTATAATTCCGACCTCTGCCCGACCAATTTTTTTTGTTTTAAAATGGTCTAAAACCACTTCAGTGTCAACCTGCTTTCGAAGGAAGTAGCCCTAGTGAGCACAGAATGCGTCTCAAGTCATTTCATGCTTCACGAAGTTTTCCCGCTACCCAGCTTCGTTACGAATTCGTTACGCGGGTGGGCGATCTAACGGGGGGCGATCTAACGGGTAATGTGTGCATATGTGTTCGAATAAAATAGTTTGTGTGATGGTTTGTTTTTTGCTATTCCGGAATATCGCCTTCTGATTTTCATAGTTGCATAGGTGTGGCTGTGGGTAAGTTGGACTGTGTATTGATTGAGGTGCACCCTTCGCCAATAAGGACTGATAAAATGTAGCGTAGCGCCAGTGTAGCAGTTGGTGGTGATTAGTAGCAACTACGTAGCGTCGCCGTAGCAGTACGTGGCATCCGGTAGCAGATACGTAGCTAGAGTAGCACAAGGTTCTGCTACGTAGCATACCGGTAGCAATTGGTGCTTCAGCGTAGCGGTAGGTTGCATTATAATGTCAATTCAGTAGCGGCAACGTTTCAATTGGTAGCAACAAGTAGCACCATGCTACGTAGCAGGAACGTGGCCTATGCCGCCATTTTTATTGGTTTCTGCTACTCACCCGCTACGTAGCAGATACGTACTTTGTTAGCCGGGATGTCTCCGAAATCCTCTATGAGCTATTTTCGAAAAAATCATAGATATCGATATTGACCTGAAATGACTATTTTTGCACTACTAAAAAAACAATTTTCACAAATGTGAAGCTAAATCAGTTGGCAGTACAGTACCATCGTAGCACAATTTACTTAATTAAGCACTATTATTGTTTTATCTGAATAAAGTAAGAATCTACAATGCCATAGATATCCATATGGCCCGAGGATTTCGAGGAATTAAATAGGCCTACTATTTATGTAGAACATGATTACACAAGTACCGTCATGTAGTTGGTCTACGGAAATTTATATAAAGTGTAGTGTAATTTATATCATCCTTGATCCTATTTACCGAATCAATACTGCAGATAGGTGTCCATATCGTTTCTATGATATGAAATAAAGAAAATACTCGACCATGACAATTAGATACAAAACAAATGTTGACTGCATTCATTTATCTAATAGTACAAAAATCATTATTTTCATGCATGATATATGTACGAGTACCTATATCCATCTATTCTATAAGGCCATTTGACAACAGAAAAAAGGACATAAATTGTAATATCCATCACCTACCGTAAAATGACAATCAGAAAATTACAAATGGTTGAGACACTAACTTAAACAATGAACACTCGAGTTATGATTTGTGAAAATTTACTGGTGCCGTGAATTATACCTTATTACACAGTCCAAGAGACGAGTTTTGAATTTGTCATGATTATAGCCAACTTTTCCACACGATAGCCACAATCGATCAAAATCGGAGTGCACAGCTTCTGACGCTTGTTCGCTAAAATGTGCCAAACTGCACTCCCGGTTACAGTGCACTCAAAATCACATGAGATGCAATCGAAGTAGCCGGCGCAATCAAGCTATCCCTATCTCGAAGCTTTGGGCCAATCGACTCCACTGAGGTGCGACCAAGAACACTTCTAACAAAAGGCACAAATTTGCGTCGAATTTCATTATTCGACGATGATGTCGCATTTTGTAGCTTGGAAATGTCAGTTAGACTGAATTGGGGTGAAGGGGTCGTTGGAGATTTCAAATAAACTTTGAGACGCTTTGGCCCACCAGAATACAATTCGTAGGAGTCACTGGTGCTCGCAAAATCCTTAACAATGCCAGCTGCGATCACTTCCTGGGTATTTTTACCAGTTGAATTTATCATCTCAATGATGTTACTTCTCAATGTTTTTGTATTGCATTAATGGGAAATTCCTTTTCCGATTTGCATTCGTTGCATATGGTGTTAGGAGCACTAGAAACTTTCTCTTTGATTGATGGGCGACCTTTCTTGTATTGTGATCTCAGATTTCCATAAGTGCGAGCAATGTCACATAATTCACAGTTGCACATCGGAATTGGATTCAATCTTGTCGAAGTCAGTATGGGTGAAATGTCCATATAGTCATAAGGCTCTGGCAGAATATCAGTAGCTTTCTTGCCACAACTGATGTTCAAATCATTTCGGCACTTGCTGCAAATTCCATGAGGAAATCTTGAATCGTTAGCATCGTAATACTCTTGAAAATATCTTATAATTCTTTCTTCTATAACATTCGTTACGTCATACCTTGCTTTGCCAAAACAAACAGCACAAACTTTTTTTCTATTTTGTTGATGACTCAACGCCAGTTGACTGTGCGACATCGTGCGTACGTAGCATCTGAATATACACGTTATGATATGATATAAGTCGTGAATAATCAAAATCATGCAACGCTATGAGCTAATTTTACACGAAAATCGATACAACACCACATGGATATCTAGGAGTCCATGAACACGCTAAACATTATGATGCTTAACGACATTGAATTTAAATGGACATAACTTTACGATGATAAAGACTGATATCTGACGACATTTCTACAGAAAGAATAAAAGATTGGAATTACCATAGCACGTAGTACCTAGCAATCATGTATCATCAGAGCATGTGACTTTTCCAAATTATATTCTTCTTCAAATCTCAGTAGCTCAACATTGTGCTTCATGCGTTAGACTACAAATGAAAAGAGAGTTCCCTAGTCGCCCGTCCATGGATATTTATGGATGATTTCATGCATGTATCAGAAATTAATCATGCATGGGAATGCATTATTCATGCATGGGAATGCATGATTCATGCATGAGAATGCATGATTCATGCATGAGAATGCATGATTCATGCATTCCCATGCATGAATATTATCCATGATCAATTCAGCATCAATGATTTATCAATGTGACATTTGATGTTGCTAAAAAAATCATGCATGATTTTACGATGCACTTGATGAAGTTGACCATGGGCCCCCGGAAGGTGGAATGCGCTTTTAAACATCACGATCGATACAGAATTGAATTCTCCGATAGAATGTGGAGTAGACCATTTCTGTTAAAAATATGTAATGATCCATTGCTCAGCTATTTGCCGAATGGGGTACTCGTAATCACAAATGGGTTCTTCACACATATTTCTACTCAGTTCATTTCTAGATCGATCATGCTGTTCAAAAAATTGAATTTCACCAACCTGACGAGCAAATACATTTCCATAAATTGCATGGTAAATCATATCTGATTTGCCTGCTAGAACTACGTGAAATTCACACATTAAGGAAATAGTACATAGATCATTGTGGCATGAATAGATTTTATCTATTAACAAAAAACAATCGGTGTACAGACGCATTAAACATGGAAGTTAAAACATAACGTAAAAGTTCACTTCATACAACGAACTCTTTACAAACATCTTACAAACATTGACATTATTCTAAATTTGGATAATAAAAGCTAAATTAAGTTGCATAAAAGGAAAACAGAACAAACCTTCAAAAAAATTAGAATTGAATTGTTTTACATACTTTTATTCCAGGCACAGCCGCAGCAGTCAATTCAAAGCTCTGGTTTACTCTGACAAAATTTACAACGACTTAATTAAAAACAATTAAAACCAGTATCTAACACAAAAATCACATCTAATTCGTCTTTAAGAGACCTGCTAGGATTCTAGGATAGTCCTCTAGGATTCTATGAACAGGAATTACACACAGAAATCATAGATACACTAAGACACATATTATGAAGTTGATATAATCTCACTGTATAACCCATGTTATACTGGGTCTAATATATATAAAATGCAATACATTCATAGATGACAAATTTCCCGAAACATTCACCATAATCAAGGTGACAACGTTAGGACATTGCAAGACTTGAAAAATGCATATACACGATAGACTATGTTATGATTATCAGTAAGTCTTCGGTATAATTTAACATCAAAAACAGAAGTGTGTTGCATTAAGTCATTGTGAAAAGAAACACGTTAACGTAACAATTGTTACACTTCTACTGATAAGAAGACGACAATATCAAGTTAGTCGACCGGCGGTACGAGCCACTGACACTTCAAGGGGCCATATATGTATAGTCATCAGCTATAAAAACGATAACCGCGTTTAGTGTCGAGGATTATGATGTGCAAGTATGACATGCACAAATTCCATGGATTTCACAAACACAAAGATTATTTCGCAGTATTCATCACATACAATGCGCACAAAATATTGAAAGATCAACCACAGATAATCAATCCAATTGCACACATTAAAGCACTGATCAGCAATAGAGGAGTAGATGAGTACCGAAAGTTATCGAGGACAAAGGAAGTAAAGCATCAAATGTGGAGATCAGCACGCGCATTAACCACCTGCAACAAAGCAAAAATTATGTCATTTTGAAACCATGACAGGGGTTGTTTGCAAGTGACGTAAAATAGGAGGGGAGGGGTTACTAAAAAATTGACTAAGGTTGACATGATTTTCAGAAGGAAGGTAAATTTTGATGGTTGACTTTTACTGATTAAGCTACCTTTTATGAATGAATAAATGATAGCAATTAGTATACCAGATTTTCCAAAAATTCACACATGTCTCTTTCAAATTTCGGGACACGCGCAGATCATTAGACAGGTTCTTTATTGATTTAAGATGTCCAAATTGTAACTGAATAGAATCTCATTTTCAAATGATCATTTAATTTGTAATTCCAGTGTAACAGCCTTATGTTTTAAATAATCGAAAATAGCCGATACTGTTTGGGTTAAAATATATTCTCAATTTTTCGTCGTCCCCTGACGCACTCTGAGACAGACGAAAATTTGGGAATATATTTTCAACAGCATCGGCTATTTTAAATTACTAAAAATTATCATTTGTTTATTTTCTTATTTCTAGTTCATTATATAATCACGAGCTTATCTATCAATCGCACACTAAATGATGAAAGTCATGTGACGACTTACAATTTCTGAGCTGCAGAGAAGAGAATGACCTAGTCTCATTCTCAAACAACCACAAATTTTGAAAATTATTCCTCTTTTAAATACATACTTTAATATACAAGTAGAGAATCCAGACGAATAATTGTCTAAGACGTTCCTTTTAGGCTGTAGCACTTTTCCTTTTTCATGTTTGGTAGATCATCGACAATGCAGCAAAAACTTTCAACAAATTTATATAGTATAGCATTAGAACATTTATGATAAGCCAAACATGGCATGGTTGACGTCAACCTGGGGGTGAGGGTAGTCGTCAGTTGACAGAAGTGGAGGAGGGGACAAAAAATCCGGAAAAGTGGGTGCCTTCAATCGTGAACGACTCCCTATAGCAAACGCAACGTACCGAGCAATGTCAAATGAGCTGCCAAACTCCAAGGCACCAATTATAACTTTGAATGGAATTGAAAGAACATGTGCATCCGGGAAACGACCACCTACAACGTCAATCCACATGAAAGTGCCTGATAAATGATCATAATAATTACAACTTTACAGGAATAACGATCCACTTGAAATGAGCTGCAGAAAAGCCCGAAACATCCAATGGAATTAAGAGAATACGTGTAATGGGAAAACAACCATCTGCAAAGAAGGCAGCAAGTACAGACTGATCACTATAATAGCTTTTCATTTACAAAACAACTATTACACGATTAAATCAAAAATTCCAATGAAAAAAATACATGCACTGAAGTTTTTCACTTTTGTCTATAGATCTTTCATTTAATATTACGTGCAATTATATACAGATTTAGATAGTTCTATATATAACGAAATTATCAACCGACCTTCTGATATGGCATATTTGAATGTTAGCGTTGCTCAGTTAATATCATTTGATATAAACCGGGTTGTTCAAGGTCAATGACATACGGTAGTCTAGTCATGTCAAGCTTTGAAAATGCGATGAATTTGGAATACATACACATGTATTCGCAATGCAAATATATTTTGGTTTGATCAGTCTGAAATTGACATCTATTCCCATCTTTGAATAATCCCAGCTACACTTGGATATAGGATTACAGTTGAATAGATGGCCAACATTGACCAGGTTCAGACAGAAAGCATTTTATTTTTCAGTAAATTTATGTTGCAGTGCCCCTAATGAATGATTCAAAATACCTAAAATCAAATTAAAAAAAATACCTTAAAATAAATAATACTGTATAATCATTGTTTTTCAAAGTAGCAGATTTACTAAGTATACAGTGTAGGATTTTTTTTGCGATAGAAAATAAAACAAAATTTCTCTACAATAATCGGTTTACTAATTTTTGTGATATGACCTTTACGTTTTGAGGAATTTTGGTGACATGATGAAATGAAATGATCCTTACATGCTAAATCATAAATATTTCAATTTTGAAGTCAATCGGTCAGCAATTCAAAAGTTAGAGTGCAAAATTATGTCATTCTCCAAAACAGTGTATTTCTATCACTGTAGTTGGCTTTTTGACGTCAGTAGGAATAAGTCAACGTCTGCTAAGAGAAACCAACATATTCAGTATCTTCTGTACACTATTGATTCTAGTATTCCATTATTATATACTGTACTTCAATTTTAATTGAAAACAATGAATGTCCGTGTTCATTTATTGAAAGACCACTGACAGTGAACATTTACTAACATGGCTTGGTAAAGGAATTTGATGATAAAATGACAAATGCTAATCGTAAAAGATATTATTTTTGTAAAATATCGTTTTCACATAGATAAGCAAGAAATGTAGAAAAAGTAGGCTATATTACATTGACACCACCAAACAAGAATCGTAGTTTTAACAACTGAAACATATCATTCCATTCATCAAAAAAATATGTGTACAATACATATTCGATTATCCTGCCGGTGTGGTCAAAAATCTGATTGGTAAAAGAAAAATCCGGATAATCAAATGTTGGCATCCTATCATTTCGAAGTTAATTGAGGATTCCAATGCTGATACTGTTGATGGAAAACATGCCATTATACTATATTGCCATGTGCGTATACATGTTCACCAACGCAATAATTTGAATCCACTGAAATACGTAATTCTCGATAAAATTGGCACTATCAATTCGACTGCATAAAAACAAAAAAACAAAGTAACAACTTATTCATTGGCTAACATTGGCAACGTCACGTGGCCTATACATTATCTCAAAATATGAAATATTCCAAAATATGAAATTAAGGGGAATGCACAAAAAAGTGCATATATGTTCTTCAATTTGTCGACATGGCCAACACAGACTTGAGTACGTTAATAGTAAAATGAGGAAATTACCGTAAAACCTCTATTTGAAAGCCACCTCTAATATAACGGCATTGCGGGGAAAGGTTTCATACGTTCAAACAGAGGTTTTACGGTATGTAGTAAGAGCGATGACAGTCCCGTATTCCTTCTGGTTAAAATGGATTACTTTCTCCTAGTATTTATAGCGTAGGCCCATATCACTTCTCGAAAAATGCAACACAGCTATACAAAGAGAATTGCGCATACATTGAATAACAAAGAATTAAAGAACCCCAACATTAAAATAGAAAAAGTTAAAATCATCCGGATAATCGAAGATGCACTGTACTATTTACATGACAGATAATAAATGAACTTCGAAAAATTCCTTACTTAGACACTTAACCTGTGTTTGGTGACTCTACCATCTTTAGTCAGACAAGCAAATAGGAAACTTTGCCATGCACTTATACAAGATCACATACATGTACACTCAAATGTGTAAAATTTTACAGAAGCGAAACTAACTGCACACTTTGAAGAAGAGTGTTCCCACATTTAAACAAAACCGACAGTAAAGTTTAACACTTTCACGATGATCACAAAATATAACCAAGAGTTGCAATTACATTAAAGTGTCATAACGACTTTTCGTCTGCATATGAAAGATATATGAAAATCAACTGGAATCAAAGATGTTCAAGCTGCTACACCTGTAAATGGATTCAGTCATGCATAAATTCATAAATAGGAACCAAATAAAATGCATCGCAAGTTTTTATCGACTTGGCTGGGATCATCAGCAATGGGGCGGTTAAATCGTCAATTGAACATTGAACCGTGTCGCTCACTTTGCTGATATCGTAGACATAACCGAAAATTTTTGGGTGACTTTTCATGATATTTTGCAATTTCAGCAACCAATCATTCTCTTCAACGGTGAGCGAAGTTCCCTCCATTATTATCATACTTTCCGACAAAATTGGTTTCAAGATATGCAGCGTAACTTGATTATTCATGATCGCAATTATTTTGCCCACCTTGCCGTTCTTGAGAAGGCAAAACGAATTGGTTGTTTTCCGGTATTTGTCGTCTTCTGAAGTACAAAACATCTCCGACCGAACAGAATCAATAGATATAACTTTAAGCCCCGAATTCACTTCCATGGATTGCAATGCAGTCAAACCGTTATGTACCTCTCTCGATTTCAAGAACTTAGTGACTAACTGTTGACCAAATCCTCGAGTACCTTTCAGAAGTTGCTCGTATTTGCCTATGGAGCTCTCAAATCCAAACATTGAGGCGTTTCATATTGGTCCGTATTCATGGTAAGAGGAACGGAGGTGAGATAGTAGATGAAAATTCATTCTCATAGCACGTTGCCCAAAAATCGTTGGTAATTTCTCCAAGATAATCCCGACAAGATACTCTATAGACGATAATGAAGAATACTGGTGAAACGAAAGATTATACAAAATACTCATTGAACTAATGAACAGTTTCAGCTGCGCTCCACTCGCCGCGGTTGCCAGAACTGGAATCCCCATGTGAATAATGAAATTTCTTAGATGTTTTGCCTTCCATTTACTGATTTTTGAAAGACAGTATGGCATACTATAACCCTTGGGTCCTCTACACATTTTCAGAGTTTCATCTGTCCAATCAGAAGCTCTATTAGAAAAATAGCAAGGCTCGTTGCGGGTTGCATTTATCATATCTTGAAGAACTTGCTTCACTTGTCCCTCAAACAGACAGTGCATGGGATCGACTATAATTCCATCAGGAAAAGGAATTATCTCACACAAGGATGCATTCTTCCTGACCCCAAAGCATATTTGTCCGCTCGTTTCAGAAAGTCTTGCATATTCTTGATAATTGTCCGTCGTGCGTAAAGGAAAAGAAATATCCTGTTTTGGGAAGCACCTAATATGACCTCTTTCTGATACCTTCAGAGTCTCACCTGGGTGCAGACACTTAGGGCAGGAGAATGCCCCGTTAAATTGCCTGATTCCACACATAGATGCCATAGCAGGCAGATCAGCCGTGAAAAAGGAGAAGTGAAAATGAACTACGCTGTCACCAAATTCTATTGTTTCTGGAAAGGATGCAAAAAGTAGCGGTATAAACGAGTCAAAATAAGGTTTTTTTGATGGATTCCACTAAACACAAAAGTAAACAGTTGGAAAATTTTTGTCGCTCTACAGGAGGTAAATTCAGCAGCTGTGCTTGTACAGGCCAGAAAGATACATTGGAAGATTTTATGTAGCTTGCTCCATCAGCACATACTAGGAAGTGTAAATGTAAGTTCTCAGACGATGATAACTGCAAATTATTTTTTGCGTACGAGCTATTAAGTACGTCGGTGTTTGAAAATTGCGCTAGATGTTCTTCGTAATTCTTCATACATGTCAGCTTATTTGTCAGTAATGTAATAACTTGACTAGACAGCGACGGAATAAATATGCTATTTCTATCATTATGAGTCGTGTTGATGCATTTGACTGAGCACAAGGAGCAAGTATAGAACTTTTCAATAGAATACTCATCCGTCAAGAAGTAGCGATCAACAAACGATTTCAAAACTTTGTATGAAGTCGGCCACATGCTATTCGGTCGGATTATTGCGGATAATTTTAGGAAACGGTCCAAAGCAGCGTTAGATATCCCAGATGTTATAGCCCAAAGATATAGTAAAGCAGCTACGATTTCAGGTCTTTCAATGTTTGAGACGGTTGATGTGAATTGTTCTGATAGATTTGTAGAAAACTCATCCTCAGAGTCACTGTCCGAATGTGATTGATGATAACTTGGCAACTTGACAATTTCCTCGCTGAGGACTACTTCTGAAAGATTGGACCGTTGACTCATATTAGAATCAGAGTTCACTTGTTCGTCATTCCATTCATCTGAAATATCAGTATAAGACATGGCTATGCAGAGGTTTTCGGGATCGCCATGAATTTTGGGTGAATCAGTCACAGATGATAACTCATAATCAGAGATTTCATTTGAACTGATCTCCTCTTCACTTCCTATTGAACTTCGACTTCTATCGATGAGTTCTCCAATTGAAACAGATGAATCATCTATCGAAAAACTGGACATCTGTAAAACAATCAAGCGTTTATTAATTTGCCTCAATAAAGCTTGATAATATTTTTAATTCATTATCATTGACATTCAATGTTAAAAACATTCACCAACTAAAAGGCACCATGTAGTCAAGATTGTCAAAAACCTAAAAACCGTTCTACTAACCCTATTCGGCCGTTATTATGGATCCTATTACTAGTACACTCGCGTGCAATAGATTATAGATATATCTTTGTCCGATTACTTATTGAAGAAAATCGACTCAATCTTACACAGCAAAGGACACATGTAGAATGAGATTGTAATATACGAGTAGACATGCTTAACTAGCCTCCTAGAGTACTGGCACAGATATAAGAAGAAGAACTACATGTAAATCATATCAGGATACAGTGGTCGGATTTAGAATTTTCAGGATTATCGTGCCCATGCAGTGCCACCAGCTCAATGAACTTACTGCTTCATATGCATGACAATAAGTCGCATTGTAATTGAATTGCATAATCTTCATGTTGTTTCATTGATCCCGTAAATGCACTTCTTGCATGCACATATACAATACATGCAATAGAAACTAGTCAACTGAAAATATACCGAAATGTCTAGAAATGCACCTAGTATTTAGCTACAAGTACCAGCTGAGGAAATATGCCTTGACAGTTCATGAAATTGAAAATTGTTTTGAAAGAAAGTCAAGTTATTTATTGTAAAATCGTACAAAAGGTTGGTCAATATATTTCGACTATTTATACCATAGCCATTATCAGGAAAAGAATGAGATAAGCAAAATTCATGGTAAATACAAAAGATTTAAAATTTGATGTATAGTAAAACTCTGGTTCACACTTATCATCCTTCTTTTCATGAACTTTTGAAATAGTCTGTCTGATTCCAGATTTTCTCATCTATTAGTTTCGACATTTCATTCAGAAAACCTTCAGATTTGCATCCGCATCCTTCAGACTTTTCAGGGTTTCGTCATATCTTCCTGATATGAGTCTCTTCGTTTTATGAGTATTTTCTGTCGGGGTGAACTCTATCTTCTGTGTTTCGTGCAAAATGTGGTGCCACAAGAAGTGTTCCGGACTTCGTGCCCTAAATGGAGTCCACAGTTTCCGTTGTCGAAAGTGTGTGAATGGCAAATCTGCAGACGGCGATGACTCTCTAGAAATCAACGGCATGACGGTTCTGCTATCTTGGGGATGTCCTGGATAGAGAAGCCGGAACGGAAAGTGCAGTCAGAGCGCGCATTGCAATCGCGTGGAAGAAGTGGCGGGAACTAGCCAGCCTATTGCAAGTCATTCCGTTGAGTTACAGGGCACACATATACGAGTTGTGCACAAGATCCGTCCTAACTTATGGTGCGGAAACGTGGCCACTCACTCAAAAATTGATAGAGCAGCTAAGAGGCGTTGATAGGCGAATTCTGCGTTATATGGCACATGTGAAGCTGAAGGACAAGGTACCAAGTGATGAAGTGGCAAGACTGTGCGGCATACCCGAACTTCCTATTCGCCTACGTCAGAAACGCTTGCGGTGGTTCGGGCATGTAAGGAGAGCAACTGATAACATCATCGGTGAGGTATACCATCTTTCGATTGACGGTCGCCGTCCACCAGGAAGACCGAAGAAAATGTGGTATGCCTGTGTCAAAGAAGACCTAGAACAACTGAAGGTCAAGGAGGACACTGCTCTAAATCGGAAAGCGTGGAAGAAAGTCATCGCAGGAACGTCCAACCCTGGTGGAATCGGGAACAAACGACGAAAAACGAAAAAGTAAAGTAAAGTAAGTATCTTTGACTTTCTGTTAATTTTGCCTATTCTATTCTTCAAGCCTTTTATAAGGGATGAGAACGGGCAGTTAGGAGCTCTGACAAAAAAATCAGAAAAAAAAAAAACTGCTCTATGCTATATAGATAATTGTCCGTCGTGCGTAAAGGAAAAGAAATATCCTGTTTTGGGAAGCACCTAATATGACCTCTTTCTGATACCTTCAGAGTCTCACCTGGGTGCAGACACTTAGGGCAGGAGAATGCCCCGTTAAATTGCCTGATTCCACACATAGATGCCATAGCAGGCAGATCAGCCGTGAAAAAGGAGAAGTGAAAATGAACTACGCTGTCACCAAATTCTATTGTTTCTGGAAAGGATGCAAAAAGTAGCGGTATAAACGAGTCAAAATCAGGTTTTTTGATGGATTCCACTAAACACAAAAGTTAAACAGTTGGAAAATTTTTGTCGCTCTACAGGAGGTAATAAATTCAGCAGCTGTGCTTGTACAGGCCAGAAAGATACCTTGGAAGATTTTATGTAGCTTGCTCCATCAGCACATACTAGGAAGTGTAAATGTAAGTTCTCAGACGATGATAACTGCAAATTATTTTTGCGTACGAGCTATTAAGTACGTCGGAGTTTGAAAAATTGCGCTAGATGTTCTTCGTAATTCTTGCATACATGTCAGCTTATTTGTCAGTAATGTAATAACTTGACTAGACAGCGACGGAATAAATATGCTATTTCTATCATTATGAGTCGTGTTGATGCATTTGACTGAGCACAAGGAGCAAGTATAGAACTTTTCAATAGAATACTCATCCGTCAAGAAGTAGCGATCAACAAACGATTTCAAAACTTTGTATGAAGTCGGCCACATGCTATTCGGTCGGATTATTGCGGATAATTTTAGGAAACGGTCCAAAGCAGCGTTAGATATCCAGATGTTATAGCACAAAGATATAGTAAAGCAGCTACGATTTCAGGTCTTTCAATGTTTGAGACGGTTGATGTGAATTGTTCTGATAGATTTGTAGAAAACTCATCCTCAGAGTCACTGTCCGAATGTGATTGATGATAACTTGGCAACTTGACAATTTCCTCGCTGAGGACTACTTCTGAAAGATTGGCCCGTTGACTCATATTAGAATCAGAGTTCACTTGTTCGTCATTCCATTTCATCTGAAATATCAGTATAAGACATGGCTATGCAGAGGTTTTCGGCAGCCGGATCGCCATGAATTTTGGGTGAATCAGTCACAGATGAAACTCATAATCAGAGATTTCATTTGAACTGATCTCCTCTTCACTTCCTATTGAACTTCGACTTCCTATCGATGAGGGGGGGGGGGGGGGGGGGGGTAGGGGGGGGGGGTGTTCTCCAATTGAAACAGATGAATCATCTATCGAAAAACTGGAACATCTTGTTAATTAAAAACAATCAAGCGTTTATTAATTTGCCTCAATAAAGCTGATAATATTTTTAATTCATTATCATTGACATTCAATGTTAAAAACATTCACCAACTAAAAGGCACCATGTAGTCAAGATGTCAAAACCTAAAAACGTTCTACTAACCCTATTCGGCCGTTATTATGGATCTATTACTAGTACACTCGCGTGCAATAGATTATAGCATATATCTTTGTCCGATTACTTATTGAAGAAAATCGACTCAATCTTACACAGCAAAGGACACATGTAGAATGAGATTGTAAAATACGAGTAGACATGCTTAACTAGCCTCCTAGAGTACTGGCACAGATATAAGAAGAAGAACTACATGTAAATCATATCAGGATACAGTGGTCGGATTTAGAATTTTCAGGATTATCGTGCCCATGCAGTGCCACCAGCTCAATGAACTTACTGCTTCATATGCATGACAATAAGTCGCATTGTAATTGAATTGCATAATCTTCATGTTGTTTCATTGATCCCGTAAATGCACTTCTTGCATGCACATATACAATACATGCAATAGAAACTAGTCAACTGAAAATATACCGAAATGTCTAGAAATGCACCTAGTATTTAGCTACAAGTACCAGCTGAGGAAATATGCCTTGACAGTTCATGAAATTGAAAATTGTTTTGAAAGAAAGTCAAGTTATTTATTGTAAAATCGTACAAAAGGTTGGTCAATATATTTCGACTATTTATACATAGCCATTATCAGGAAAGAATGAGATAAGCAAAATTCATGGTAAATACAAAAGATTTAAAATTTGATGTATAGTAAAACTCTGGTTCACACTTATCATCCTTCTTTTCATGAACTTTTGAAATAGTGCACAGTACGAGAGCAGTAGTCGAGCTAAACCAGGTCCACAAACAAAGGAGTAAGATCCCGTAATCTGCAATCCGTACGATTCAAGCTAACCTGTCTGATTCCAGATTTTCTCATCTATTAGTTTCGACATTTCATTCAGAAAACCTTCAGATTTGCATCCGCATCTTCAGACTTTTCAGGGTTTCGTCATATCTTCTGATATGAGTCTCTTCGTTTTATGAGTATTTTCTGTCGGGGTGAACTCTATCTTCTGTGTTTCGTGCAAAATGTGGTGCCACAAGAAGTGTTCCGGACTTCGTGCCCTAAATGGAGTCCACAGTTTCCGTTGTCGAAATTTTTCGACAAGTGTGTGAATGGCAAATCTGCAGACGGCGATGACTCTCTAGAAATCAACGGCATGACGGTTCTGCTATCTTGGGGATGTCCTGGATAGAGAAGCCGGAACGGAAAGTGCAGTCAGAGCGCGCATTGCAATCCGCGTGGAAGAAGTGGCGGGAACTAGCCAGCCTATTGCAAGTCATTCCGTTGAGTTACAGGGCACACATATACGAGTTGTGCACAAGATCCGTCCTAACTTATGGTGCGGAAACGTGGCCACTCACTCAAAAATTGATAGAGCAGCTAAGAGGCGTTGATAGGCGAATTCTGCGTTATATGGCACATGTGAAGCTGAAGGACAAGGTACCAAGTGAATGAAGTGGCAAGACTGTGCGGCATACCCGAACTTCCTATTCGCCTACGTCAGAAACGCTTGCGGTGGTTCGGGCATGTAAGGAGAGCAATGATAACATCATCGGTGAGGTATACCATCTTTCGATTGACGGTCGGCCGTCCACCAGGAAGACCGAAGAAAATGTGGTATGCCTGTGTCAAAGAAGACCTAGAACAACTGAAGGTCAAGGAGGACATGCTCTAAATCGGAAAGCGTGGAAGAAAGTCATCCAGGAACGTCCAACCCTGGTGGAATCGGGAACAAAACGACGAAAAAACGAAAAAGTAAAGTAAAGTAAGTATCTTTGACTTTCTGTTAATTTTGCCTATTCTATTCTTCAAGCCTTTTATAAGGGATGAGAACGGGCAGTTAGGAGCTCTGACAAAAAAATCAACTTTTGAAGGGCCCTGAATAGAAAATTTAAAGAAGTTCATTACAGCCTCTCAAGGGACACTGGCGGAAATCCTCTTAAGATTTTTTCATCCCGAGTTATACGAAAGTTATAATAATGGCATATCCATTTGACTAGCCCCATGATCATCATATACGATCAAGGCCACTTGATTAGCATCACTTTCACACAACCGATTTTCAATTAATTTGTTATTTATATCTGCGATAACATATTAACCTGTTGGATTATCTATAAACATGCTCTCTATCAATATTTCTAGGCTGTAGTCACGGTATTTAATTTTTGAATTTAAGTTCTACAATCATTCGCAAATAAGCATGACCAATGAATTCACCAAGACTGAGATACTTCTTATTGTCTGAACTAATTTAGAGACCCATATGAAGACCCAAGATCTGTTATAGTGCCCGTTACTTTTGATATGATCCTTCGATTATAAATTAGTGCTAAACTGCCAACGACTGTAAGTCCTTGTGCGAGAACTCATAGAAGACATGGTTGTAGCCTTTATTATTATTATAGTCAAAGTAAAAGCCATCAACCTAAAGCCAACTAAAATGTGGTGCAAAATAATCACCACAGAATTCTGTTAAATACTGACTGAATATATGACAGTGAATTCATAGTCTTGGGGGCAAGGGCTGGTTCAACGCGGTATTGAAATCTTATCAATTTAAAATTTATTGAGTGATGAATATGCTTAAAATGCATTCAGCAAAATATTACTGAATTCCAGTTATTGTGTTACATGCTACGGTATCAAGATATTGATTATTATTGAATTCTAACGAGGTGATTATATCCAGTCAGCCAGTGGCTGTGACTGTACACTCCTCCCTCAGACTAAGTAGATACGGTAGTACATGATTGTCATAACAGAGAACCCATATATTGTGACTCAAATTACGACAGTATATTCGTTTTTTTTTTTACGCAAAAGCAATTAATTCCATCGACTGAATTACAAAGAAATGAAGAAGACCAATTTAGTGACAATTAAACACGGAGAAGTAACGTTATGCCACCAACTCGATGACAAGTTTTCATGCAGACAATTGCACTGGGAAGGCTATCTATAATCAGTTTAATCAGTTTAATCACTTTCAATGAGCAATAAAGACGAAACATTACAAAAACATCAAGCATAATTTGGAAGTCTGAACTTTTCAAAATGTTTCATTTTTATGGATGTTTGATGCCTCCTTGTACTATTCCTTCTCTGAAACACTGATTTAACGAAGCCTTGACTTCTTTCCACAATGTAGGAAACCGTTCGGGCTGCACTGTAAAGCATTTCTGCAACACACCTGGAAATGAAATATTATAAACAATGGCAGTAAAGGGTATCAAATGTTTGATGTGCAAAATTGGTACCAATGGATACCAGATATGTTAACAAGATCTCAAGAATATCAACTCTCAAGTAGGCCACTTTGTCAGTTGTGATATTAAGTATGAACATTATTGTCAAGTATTGCCTAAAGAATGATATAACTGATGAAAGTCCAATTAATTGATTAAAATATGAGAAAATGATTGGGTGTGGAAAACATCGTCATCCTTCGTTGGACCGTGTCGTTACAAAGATCTTCAATATGCAACCGGCCTTGAATAAATACATCGTCCACGAAAGAGGCCTTGCGTCGAGCCATCTGAAGACGACCCATCATGGTAGACATTTAGACATGTAACACAGTCATTGTAACATGTAGACATTTATTGCGGAAATGAAAATTCTAGCAACATTGTATCGTTAACTTAAGTACATGGTCCATTGAATCCGGAATCTTGCATAAAAGGGCATCCAGGTTTTTAACAATATGAAAGAGTGACTAATTAACTCACTACTTCATATCCATAATATGAGCATCTGGCGCACTGAGAGGCGTTCTGATCTCGAACCGCAGTGGGAGTCGATTACATAATATTTTGAGGTATTCACTACCATATTCGTTTGGGAACATAGATATTGCGCAAAAACTTGCATGGGATTTGAATCGATCAATGAGAACTCAACAAGAACAGGAATTCCATCAGGAGTTTTGAATTCCTGAAAGAGATAAACAAAATAATAATGTCAGGGTTCCCAACTCTAAATTCTAAGACAGGACATTCTTGATTAATTTCTAATTCCGGTGGCTACTATGGTGGAGAAGCGAGATGCTCAACGGAAACCTAAATGTACTTCTAACAATGTTCCCCGAGAAGACGGTAAATAAAACATGAATTCAGTAGTTGAAAACTGATACCAACATCCTCATTTCTCCCCTGAATCTTCTGATTCATGCCAGGGTATAGGGCTTTGTAATTTACTTAAAGCTAAAGCCTATAACGCGTATCTGGATAACGAAATTATAATATGGATCGAAGTCGAAGATAGTTATATGATACTATATATTATAATAATTTAATATATTATTATACATTATATATCGGAAAACTATAGTCCGTCCTAACTGCTAATGCACCTGAACATGTTTAGGATGGGGGGAGGGGCTTCGCAATCGTGCACACGCAAAAAGAGGATTGTGTCTTGTCAAATGCGTGGTCAAGGGGGAGGGAGGGGGTATTCGAAAATGTTATATTTTCTTACGTGCGCACTAAATGAATGGCCTTACCTCATCTTCAAACTGCTTCAGTGTCATCGGTTGTTCCGAGAATGATACTTGTTCAACTTATAGTTTACTCTGCGCTCCAACAATTTCCATCCTTTTATAATGATAACAGATTGTTGCGTCATCTGAAGAAATCAGTAAAATTACTTTTTAGACAATCTATGAGTTTGTTTAACAAAAATATCTTACCAGACAATAGCACGAACAGCCTCAATTATCGGCGCTTGATATCTGTTGATTCAGTATGCTTTATTTCAGAACCATAGATTCAGTCATGATTTCCATTATCTGAAAAGGACATAAGACTGAAGTTTGTGAAGCCTACGTATAGCAGCAGTACCGACATCATATCAAATATAAAGCATTTAATTGTACAAACCCGTGCCCTCAGAAACATCGACATACCGCAGCGGACCCCACCTTGGTAACAATCAGCATCAGGGGCGGGAGTCACAAAACGCTGTTAGTGAAGTTTCTATTGATGTTAACTGGTTTGTTGGGTAATAGAAGAATTGAGCAACATAATTCCTGTTTGCGAGAAAGTTTGGTTGGTGAGTTGCAGGAAAAGAAATCGTCAGACATCTTGATTGATTTCCCCATGAATAAGCTGTTGACTATATTAGATTAAAACCATGGATTGAACACTATCTTAACAACGCATGAGACCAGCCAATTAAAAGCCATTCGTCGATAAAGATTCAACTATGATGAGAAGAGATAAATCGCCGAGTGCTTTCCATGTTTGGGATACCCAACCGACACTATACTAGAGCAAAAGCCACCGCTGATGAAGGCATTGAACCACTGAGTTACCTGATCGACCACTCCAGAGATTTGATGATAGAAAAGAATACGATTAACAGTAAAAAGTAGATTGTTAACTCTTTTTCACTAACGGGGTCTAGTGTCGCCCGCCCCAGTGTTTCCGATCTATCATAGCTATTATAAAATCGTTTGATTGATACTTAGACTACTTACGCGAAGCTGAGTTGATTGAAATATCACATGTTTGGATTCCTGAAAAAAGAATATTAAATTATGGCACTCATGCAAAACTTTATTTAAATATTTTAACAATTTCGAAATATATTCTGGTACAATACTGATGATAGAATCAAAATATCTAAAATGAATATATCTTCTATAACTGTAACGCACATCATTCAGTAAAAAGCGGCAAAAGGATTTTAAAAATATCACCATGAGTCTTACAAACCACTGTCACATGAAATTCATCCAAGCATTATATTAATGATTGTCATACCTTACACATAACGAAGACTTAGAATTCGCTCTCCGCATTGCGTCATATATTTTTCCAACCTTTGGTATTTTTGCATCAATGGCAAGTGCTGGAGCTCACAAAATTAAGCATACGACATATGATTTTTCTATTCTCTCCTTTAAAAAGTGACTTATAGTAGCTTCGATATTATTAGACCACAGTTAACAGTTTCATTGTTGAAAATGTGAGCTCATGGGTAGATTGTTATGGTTTGAGCTGTGCCTAGTCATTGCGACGTCCTCAGATGATCTGAAACTCTGGTGCTGATAATCTTCACAACTCTAGACGCATACAGACATTAACAGCAAATTCTTTGGTATGGTAGGGAGTTACATTTTAAGGGCCGTAATTCACGTAACGCTGTTTAAATTTGAGTGTTTAAGAAAGTTAAACAGCGAACACCAAAGCACTTTCTTGGAAATTTAGACAGCACTGTTTTAAACGGATCCGTCGTATTCACTAACGATTTGCAGTCAAGAGATGAACATCGCAGACAATGCAATGGTCAATCAATTTGTCGAAGATACGTCGTTGCATTCACTAACGCTGTTTAGCGGTTCGTGGAATACGGCACTAAAAGAGAGAATCATTGCTAATATGAGGAACCACGCCATCATCATTTGAACAGATCCTCTTAAATGTCATTTCTCTTACCGATCAGGCCAGTCTTCTCTTTCAATGACTGTGTCATTGATAGTTCAGTTTCGAATTGTTTTTAGGCTATCTCCTGCAAAATAAAAGCTACCAGTTATGTCTTATTATAGACCTATTCACCAGGATCAAACACCAATTGTTGGAAATTGTCATAAGTGTAATTTATGAGTTGTGTATAAGCTTGCTTTCCTGTGATACTTATATTAGCATTTCAGCTAAATCATTAAATCATGATGACATATCAAAATACATTCATTTATGATCAAAATCAAATGGATTGGAGGATTTCATAATCAATTTCATCAATGAAAAAACAAATATTATGGTTCTTATTTATCATTAACCCTTTTCTTGCCTGAAGACGTGTACTACACGTCTTTTGACATTGGCGCAAAGACGATTGTTTTTTGTGGAGGAAGAACAGGGATGACGGAAAACATGTACTACACGTCATCAAATGTTATTACCCATTTGAACGATAGCTTACTCAAGTGAACTGTGTTAACTGACGACAAACTTGCTTGTCCGTCTAATTAACTTTATCGAGCAATTCTGATCATTCGAACATAAACTTTCTCATCTGTATCATCGAGACAAATGGTTCAAATTACTTCTAACGAATTATTAACGATCTTATGAAGATCAGGAATTAAAAGAATACTATCATGAATGGCAGTGGAAACGTAATTGCTTCCAGCAAGCCTCATATTTATAAACAACTTTAACGATTTTATGTAGAACAGATGTGCTTACCACCTAGCAATGTTGCATGGTGATAACTTATTTTTCTATTGTGAGGCAGTTAAATATGTATTTAAAAAAAGATCAGCAATGTAGACTTGAAAATTCCAAAAATATTTATGAATGAAATTGACTTCGCCTAATATAATTGACGTTTATTCATTATTATTCACGAAACCACGATAAAAATTAAGATAACTATGACACAAGCCTAGACTCTCAATGCCTTTCTCATCAGACATCCGTAGATTAATGATGTTTTGCATTTGGGTGTGTTGTCTTCAGTTTCAAAGTGGTCGTTTATCTTCTTCTCAAATTGAAGGTTAGGGCACTATAATGAAGACATGGACCGACCATTCCTTTTATAAATGTAATATTGACGATTAAGATCATTGAAACTTGGCTGCGCATATTCCCACAGTGCAGAAACAATGCGCCGGTATTACAAGCACACATATCGGAATAAATAAAGCAAACTATAGATGGATATAATAAGCCAGTTCTACTCAACAGAAATATAGAAAACTTTATATCATCAGAATTGTCTTATACTCACTGAATTCAAAAATCGCAAAGCAACCCACGAACGGTTTAAAGGAAAATGTCAATGACAGAAGAACGTGCTGTACACGTCCTCAGCAGATACAACAACGCAAACATCGACGTGTACTATATGTTCACGTCATATTGAACAAATGCATCATCGCAAAAGACGGCAGTGTGATGCTGTAAAGATGTGGACGTGTTCAGAGTACACGGTCTCCGTGATTTCCCCAGAAACCCTGCCGGCGTCAAGGGTTTAATTTATATAATAATTAAATGTCTCACGATTGTAGAGAAACGCCATTGATGAATCCTTCTTTACAAGACCACCATCAAATTGGAAACGATCTTATGAAAAAACGATCACAAAACCTTAACGTTTGTAGATCAATCGTTTCTTCAATATAATGATGAAGGTATCTCAAAGAACCTCACCACTGATGCATCAAACTCACGATAGAAGTTCTAAATGCAAAATTTTTAAGTTTATTAATTTGTCTGGATGTTTTAGAATGTGTAATAATCATGATCTATGCATGAACAGAAGTCATATTAATAAAATGTAAGAATGATTTCATGTGTTAATCAACATTAGATAGCATTATGTAAATTATTCTGATATATTAGTAACATACCTCCTACATTACTTGTTTTCATTTTGCTGAGCTTATATCTTTATAGCATTCCAATTGTCTTTCGTACATGGATGCACTGAATATTTGACTTAATTAAAAATTACGTTGATATGCGACATTGGCATACTACTCGACCGAATAATTGATAAAGAAATAGATCACAAAAAATCCGATTACGTAAGTTATCAAGTGCGTCAGCATCGATTGTTATGTTGACATAAACATATACACACCTCTGTCGTAAGGTTTAGGAATCGCCCTTTTTGTTGAGACGTCGACGTGGGTTTCGGGACTGAGTTCAAGACTGGACGTAATCGATTCTGTAATCGTCATCTACAATAAAACGTAACTTAATAACACGATGCGCACTCCTCGTTTTCCATGAACGATACAGATCATGCTAATAATCTTGAGTATCAATGACGTCTGACAGCATCGATTGTATTAGATTTTAGACAGATACTTACTTTTATCATGGGGCTTTGTGATCGACTTTTTTTTCGGACGTCGATGTGGTTCGGGGATGGATTCTTCACTGAAGTGACGGACTCTGTATCGTCATCTGCAATCAGATGTTTATGATACCAATCATGATGAATAATGATGTAGTATGAAACGAGAGACGTACCTGAGCCTTTTAACTTTTTGTCTACCTTGTTAATTAAATCATCCGTCCCTTCGGCATCACTGATGAAAGATTCAATTGCTTCCTCCGATCGACGCATTAATTTGTTAATTGCCACGACACACAAGTCGGGCAGCGAACAATTTATTGTACATGTGAAGATACACTTTCTCGCCCTAAAAATATAACAAGGACTAAAATTTACTTATATGTGGCAAAACGACACTTGCGGACTTGAAACTACATGGATGGATTGACAGAAACAAATTTGACCCATTCCGCGGTTTGATTTTCCTTAATTCACTGAAGGCGCGTGACAGACAACTGACTCAGTCTAGACTCAGTGTCGACCTAAATTTCGACAATGCGTCCATGTTTTGCTATACTGTTTTTGCAGATCGGGGATCAGGTATGATTTCGATGTTTTGTAATGGAAAGGTAGACATAAATTCAGTTTAAGCTGTTCTTGCTTTGAAAAACTGTAGTGATTCATGAACTTCTCGTCGCTGGTTGGGGTTAAGATCGAAGAGACTTCTGTCCGCAAGCTCATCAATGCTTATTTGCAATGGAAGTTCAAAGGAAGCTCATTGGAATGGAGCTACTTAGAAAACAAAGCCAATTCGCTTCTTCCGTCACATCAATCTTCCAAAATTTCTTCGACCACTTGATGGGTCGATAAATCGCATTAGGCACTGTTTTATGATATCTTTACTTTCAGAATCAAGGTATTGAATGTGAGTGCTATCTCGCTAGAAGATGGTTCTAAACTCTGGCTTCAGGAACTTCATTCAAAAATTAATGAAAACATTTCGTGATCGAGTCATTTAGTTCTCTCTTTAAATTCCTCGAAATTTTTGTCTCTTTTACGAGCTTACGAGTGCAGTTCCAGATTCACTGAAGACCTTTGTGGGAGTCATAGCATAGTAGCTCCTCAACTGGCAAACTTGGAGCCATTTTGTATCAACAAGTTGAAGCATCATCTCCTTGATTTCAAGTGCCTTGGCAGCAAGTACTCGGAAGTCGAGTCGTAAGCTCCAAAGTCGAGTCGGAAGTCGTAATACTTCCACTATTAGAGTAGCGCAAGAGTACATCAATTGAATTTCCTTAGTCTGGACATAGTAAAAGCATGTTATGAAATTGGTGCATGTGATATAATGCCACCTATGTCTAGTATGACGAGCGCACCACCACCCGAACTTCTCGTAGAATTTTCGACCAGTCCATGCGATATCAAATAACGTGACACCATGATTGGCTAATACGACCATTGATTGAATTTGATTGTAAAGATGTATGGTTTCATTAATTGTAGAAAATAGTAATATTTATGAAACAAATGCTAGATGAGTAAATCGATAAAAATTCAAGCAATAGCTCATGAGCCGCTGTGTCATTCTAAAAATCTTCCATCGGCATCAAAAGGTCATCGCACAGGATACGTTGTACCGTGAAGTGAACATGAAAAAATGATTAACCTTAATTTAACATGTTCCAAATATTCAGACAAGTGATACTTCAAAGAACGTATCTTGTTTATAGTGTACAAGCGAAAAAAGTGGTCAATTAATGGTTTATCCGAGGTGGCCGGCTTTCAATTAATTATTTCTGGAGCTTTGTGCTTAACGGTCGAAATAACCGGCCAATCTTAACAGAATTACAACATAGATGTGTATTATGAATATAGTGTAAGGCATGAACAGATGCTGTCATATACATATTGTCTTATCTTCATTTATTGTCTAAGATGGTTAAATAAACAAGTCAATAATTTACCTTATCATACTCTTAACTAATTTTTGAGAAACCGGCCGCCAATTATCTATTTTTCAAAACTGAGGCCGGCTTTTTTTCGCGCTTTCGCGTCACTACGGTGATATTCGCGCCGGAATCCGAACATTGCACCCCACCCATGATCTGACGTGGAATTTCAAATAGAGGTACACCGAACCTAATACTCTCCGAGACTCAAAGAAAGTTAACAACCTATAAGGATGGATATAAGAAATCCGAGATGATAAATTTATGTATCGAAATAAACCGCGAAGAAAAATATTGGACGAACATATCAAATTAATACATAACGTGTATATTAGGTCGATCCTTGGACCAAGTTCGGCCAAACTATCGAACCATCACGAAAAACCGTGGTTCGGCCGAACCGAACGTTCAGTGCACCCCTAATTCTGAAATATCCAATTTGTGAATCAACACCAGAATGTATTTATCATGAACTCGTATATCATGGTAGTGGTGGCATTCAACAAAAGTTTGATAAAACATGCTCCCTATCTTAAAAAATTGTTAGGGTCAATTTCGGAGCACAACCTTAGATAAGAGCACATGAACAACTCGGGCCATCATTAACATGTTTTCATAAATCATACGATATCATGCCCAAAATATACTATGATCTATAGATGTTTCACAGACATATGAATTGTGTTATACCACTCAATGTTAACTGCAACACCTATTTTCTGCGACAAAATGTCGAACATATCCACTATCACAGGATATTTTACATCTCCACCTTATAACCACACAACCAATACTAAAAACCATTTTTGGTGTATACACATGACATACTTACATAAATAAAAATACTTACATCATTGTCAAGAACATCAACTGGAAAGTTAAAGAAAATGAAAGAATTGACTTCACAGATTAAACAAAACGGATGTTACAAATGGAATCACATACAGATGCATTACAAACTCAAATTTGAGTACAAAACGCTTAAAGTTTGTTGTAGTGCTATTAACTTAAAACACTGTTTACTACATTTGCACTTGTGACACTGCTCAGGAGTCTCCTTTTGAGGTTTAGGTCCTTTTGACCTTGTGTTTGGGACATTAAGTCAGAGGGCCAGTAAAACTGCTGAAAGAAACACGAATAAGCAAACGCTGTGGGTGGCGGAAACATTGGCCATTGAAAGCTCATATTGAGAAAGGCCTGGTTTTAAAAAGTCCTGGTACAGGGGCGTAACCAAAAGTTCGTGACGTTTGATTACATGGTTTTAATTCGAACTTTTTTCTTTAATCATTCATCGTTTTGTCATGTTGTATCAAACAAGTGCATTGCCGTGAAGTATTGGTCGTTATCGGTAACTATAGAGACACGAACTGAGCCGGAAGTAGTGAAGCATTTACTTTTGTCAGCATGACGGACTTCATTCACAAATCGTAAGTGGAGACTTGTCTGCTCTTTCTGTCCGAAAGGAACGGAAACACCAACCCGATCGCCTGGCGCTAAAAACATTCACTCGAGACAATGTTCCTAGCAAGAGCGACCACGAGCAAATGTATCCCATAGGGACGGAAGTCATTGGACAGACGTTGAGCGTCTGTGGCAATTCATCCACTCAAGCCAGCGAAGAAAATGAATAAAAAAATTTGGTTTGGCAGCTTGATTTCCAGTCTGACAGACCCCAACATTTGATGAACTGGAGGAAAAGTCCTGTTGAGCTGTCGCATGGACTCTTGAGCTGATCTTCCATACCGGCCTTGAAGTTGTCCAAAGTTTCGGCTCGTTGGGTAACCAAGGAGCTGCTGCTGCAAACAGAAAGGCGCTCGGGACCACAACTCCTCATTTTTCTGTTTTCTGGAAACCATGAAGAAGGTTTGGAGGAGACTACTGACTTTCATCTCATCAGTGCGATGAAGTTGGCAATCGGAGGTATTCTTTCAATGGTGAAAGAGATAAAGAGAGCCACCGAAAGCTTCATTCGGAAATTTCCGCAGGATTGGCTTGAAGAAGGAATGAAGAAACTTGAGAAGAGATAGGAAGGTATTGGAATTTAAGGTACCAGATCGAAAAAAAAAAAGTTTGGTATGCTTTTAAATTCTCCAATAAACATTAGTGCAAAGAAGGTTAAATGTATTCCTGTGAAATGCAAACTGTCAGAACTATACAGAAATAAAATCTAGATATGCACTTAGGCCAAAATGGACGTCTATAGATAGGAGAGACAAAACGTCACGAACTTTATGGTACGCCCCTCGTACATAACCAGGTTTGGTAAAACACCATCCATATTTAGCACTCCATGTCTTTTTAAATTGTATAGGTGGTTCATTGGGTTTTAACCTTGCCGAGATCGTAAATACTGATCGAAAAAAATCGAAGAATTCCAAAAAGAAAAAGGACGGACGAGATGTTTTCTTTAATGTTCTAATACGACTAACAGTTTCTTTCCTCATTGTGTTTCTCAGACATGTGATCAGATGTAGGGGGGAAGTGATGACGGAAAATGCATTTCAAGGGGCCTCAACATAGAAAATTTAATAAAATACGTTTACAGAGCACTTCGATGGCCCCAACAGAATTCGTCAAAAAGCGGGAAAATCACATGCTTGTTTCTGTAACTTTTGAAACCATCTGAAGTAGTTCAGAATAGTCAACATTATTTTCGATTCACAAGTATACAGTAAAAATGGTAGAGCACCGAGAATGAAAAGTTGTACAATGATTACATCTGTACGTGGCCGACTACTGCCCCGGTTTGCTCAAGCAGAAAATATGTTGTACGTACCTTCAGGAAGACAATTAAGCGATACTCATTCTTCTGAACACTCGAGGACTATAAAAGTATCGTAACTTTTACCTGAAGCGTGTTTTTCTAGAACAACAATAAGATTAAGAATTGTCCTGCAAGCAAGGTAAGACTGGTTGGGTGTTATGTACCGGTGACAAAAGCTGATTCACGTCTTATTCGTAACATTACATTTATATCGATGCAGAAATGGAAAGTAAATTTTGAATTTTGTAACTTTGGGGTTTGGCACGCATTAGTTTGTAGATTTATATCTTACCCAAGCGAAGTTAAGAAATAGCCTAAATAAACAAAAAATCTCAACAATAAAGCTACGTGTTTGCCAAAGTTTAGGCACATGTCAGACAAACTTAAGCCACCATAATCAATTACATTTGTAAAATTGAACACACCAATTAAGAATCCAAATTTTCTTTACAACATTCTAAGTACACTTTCGGAATATTTTCCTTACAAAACACTCTAAATATAAGCTTTAATAAATATATATGATGTTCATGAAGTTTGAATGTGTATAAAAGTTATGGCATTTTATAAGCGGCAACTGATTCTACCAGGCATGAGATTGAGGCAAATAAAAAACCGGAACGAAGCGAGCAAGTTGCCGAAGGGGGTTTGGTCTTGTAAATATTTTGTGACCTTTTTATTGATATTTGGCATAATCTAATGTAAGAAAAATAGTTGGCATAGGGCGAAAAAATGGACGTTTTTTTTAAATAATCTAAACTTTCGAGGTATACTTTTTTATTGCATATTTAGGTGAATTACGAGAATGGCCTTTTCAGCACCAAAAAACCCGGAAAACCCGGAAGATTCACATACCTGTTTACAAAACTGAATTATCACTGATAAGACACGGCGTGCTGCAGTTGTATCCATTGACGTATTGGAACTCAACAAAATTAATAGTGCTTACGGTTTCACGTTTAATATCATAACCTTCATACATTTGTCACTCTTTGCAAACAAACATACTGTTCTGTTCTTGCCATTCTAGAACTAGGAAAATTTCAAATTAAAAGTTTGAACTGCCTTGAACTGTTTTTCATATTTATTGTAATGTAGCCGACATCCTACTTATTGCTTCCCTAACGTATAGGATCAATTGGAACGAACATAACGAGAAAAACTTGCAATAACCCTCAGGACCCTTTTTTTGATTTTTACTCTCAATCGTTTCTATGCATCGCGCTATTCTTCCAACCAATTTCATCTGACATCTAAATCGGTTCGTAATTTCGCAACCATCAGCATTAAGTTAAAAAAAATCCGAGCCACTATACCTACATTCATGATAAATATGAAACCAACAATAAAAATATAATTTTCCTTTTACTCTTTTAACCATCTTATTTATGCTATAATACTCGTAACACTTGAAGACTGTTTTTTAGGACGGCAACCGAATTTTAAGTTCTAACTTAAGCATATAAGTCTTATTACTATAGCGTATCACTGAATTGTGTCGTCTCCTGTAAATAAGAGATGACCATGAGTAATAAAGTGGTCTGAAGACTGGCTCAGGTATGATAACCAAAGGACAAAGATAATAATAAAATATCGAATCGTTGTAATGCTCTATTTATTAGCCAGTGATCTATTTAATATGCCAAGGTTCTATTTATTGGCCAAACCATGGTTTTAAATTTTCGTCACCGAATTTGAATGTCATAGTTTGTAATTTGGAATTTACCCTACAGGCCTTTTGTTACGCGTGCCCACCACTTTCCGTTACTAATAGGTCAAATTACAGTACAAACTGCCGTATTTTTAACCAGAATATAAATTGTGCCATCATTGGATATAGAAAAGAACCGGAACAGTGATACAGGTCTTCAATGACGACTATTTTATCTCTTAGAATGACAACTTTCAGTTTCATGTCAGTTTCCCGCTAAAAATTTTAAAAAAGACCATTATAAAATATACACCGTTACTTAGGTATTTGGTCCTCACGGCTCTCAGTACATGATTTAAAAATAAGAATAGACCTATGTTAAAATAATATAGAGCTAATCCACTCACGACTGGAGACAGGTCCACAATGACCTTACA
>CAJQUW010014157.1:0-49428 GCA_907163375.1 Prostheceraeus crozeri | reverse complement strand
ACACCAACGGTACCTCTACCATCTCCCTCATTAATGGTTCACATAATAATTTAGTACGCGACTACTGCATGGAGTCCAATACTCAAATAGTAGATTTTCCTGAGTGGCTCCTTCAAAATTCTAACATTATCGAAGCGCTCTTCAAATAATTTAGACAATTTTAGAATGAAGGCGCTCATCTACCTTAAACTAAAATATATTAAAATAGATTTTCAAACGGGTCAAGTGACGGAGAGAATACAGTTTCATGTTCCTTCCTCTTCCGCAACCGAAGTTGTAGACTGCGAGTCTTGGCAAAATTTTCACATTCAATGTTTTAAAAATCAAATGTAGATAAATTCAATCAACGCGACAGCGCTCTCATTTTTGATGGTGTGGACTCAGCCATATTCAAAATTTCCCTATTAGAAAGTCATGCAGCTCGAGGCACATTTAAACTTCCAAAACGTTGTATAATAAGAAAGCTGTCATCAATGTTGATTGTAAATCACAGTGTTTCAAATATGCAGTCCTATCCATCCTTCACTATAATGATATCAACGCGCATCGAGATCGCACCTATAGTTATAGACAGTGGGAGGATGAACTAGACTTTGAAGGTTGTGATAGTAACAACATGAAAATCAAAGATGTAGAAACGTTCGAAAAACATAATAAGATTAAAATTGTCGTTCACGTGTGGGAGAAGGGGTTGAAGGGTGCCCGCTATAATTCACGTTCAACTTGTTATGAACGTGTAGTCAACCTCTTATTAGTAAAACAAGATGATAGCGAGGAATGGCACTACTGTGGTATTCCCAAAATCTCTCGCTTGTACACTCACTTGGGGCACTCTAAAAGAGGTGAACATTTTGTATGCGACCGCTGCATCCGCTCATTTTGGAGTAAAGATAAATTTGAAACTCACTATGAATGGTGCAAGCGAGGTAAATTACAAATGGAACGCATGCCCAAAGATAAAATATTTTCACATAGGGATAATGGTGACGAATTAAGTCCCCTGCGTGTCATTTACGCAGACATAGAATGCTACATTGATGATATCATCCACAAGCCAGCAGCCATATCCTGCTATGAAGTATGGCATGACCACTTTAGGAATAGACAAAACAAAATGCATACTTGGCAAGGTGAAGATTGCATTTCAAAATTTCTAGAATTTCTCGATAAAGCTGCAAAATTTCAACAATCATATGATTCCCAATTGCAGCGTAAGTCACTACATATGTCAGATGAAGACAAACAAAAATTTGAAAGTTGCACATCCTGTCCTAAATGTCATAAAACGTTTGATGACGATAAAATTAAGAAAGTGCGTGATCATGATCACATCACTGGTAAATTTAGAAACGCACTCTGCTCCAAATGTAACTTTTCACTTAGGTTGAGACGTCGTGTACTACCCGTCATTTTTCATAACTTTAAGGGCTATGACAGTCATATGCTCATAAAAGGAGGGTTGAGCCAGATGAAATCGTGGCAGTTTAATGTAATAGCACAAACGAGAGAAAAATTCATGGCAATGACAGCAAAAGTACCAGTAGATAAAACTAAAGAAAATAAGACAGTCTTCTTCGAAATAAAATTTTTAGATTCATTTCAATTCATGTCAGCGTCACTAGCTTCTCTCGTTCGTAATCTCAAGTTTCTTTCCCATAGTCAAACTTTGAAGAAACACTATCCAAACTTAACGGATGAAATAATCACTCGCAAAGGAGTCTTTCCTTATGCGTATTTTAGCTCAATGTCTAAACTAAATGAAACAACCCTTCCTTCCATTGACAAATTCAAAAACGATTTGACGGGTGAAGATTGTCCAGTAGAGGACTATGAACATGCTCAAGAGGCATGGTTAAAATTTAATTGTAAAACGTTTGGCGATTATATGATCGCTTACTTAGAATTAGATGTCATTTTGCTGGCTGATGTCTTTCAGGAGTTTCGACGAGTGGCATTAGAAGAAGACAAATTAGATCCTATCCACTTTGTCAGTCTACCAGCCATGTCCTTTAAATCAGCCTTTAAAATGACTGGTGAGACCATTCATCTCTTACAAGACCCGGAGATGTATAATATATTTGAGCGCGGAATACGCGGTGGTCTCACATTTGTAAATAAACATCATATAAAATCTGAAACAGTAGGTGATGATCATATCCACCTAAAGTACTATGACCAAAATAATTTATATGGCAGTTCACTGTCTAAACCACTACCTCATTCCGAGTTTAGTTGGTTAAATCAAAATGAGCTTGAGTATTACTCCAACCCTTCAAACATACTGAATATTCCAGATGAAGGTGATTGGGGATATTATTTTGAAGTGGATTTGATTTATCCAAATAGTATTAAAAATAAAACTGCTGATTTCCCACTCGCACCTGAATCTGGCGAAGTGACTGAAGATATGTTTTCACCATTCATGTCACAATTTCATAATAACTTAACAGAGTGTGGACAGCCAAGGTACAAAACCATGCCGCAAACTTTTACTCACCCAATATGATAAGAAAAATTATCTCGTACACTTCTGCATATTAAAATTCTATTTAGAAATGGGCATGCTTCTAAAGTCAGTTCACCGCATTATCAAATTTAGACAGAAAGCCTTCCTCAAACCCTACATAGATAGTAACAGTCAAAAACGTGCACTCGCCCAAAATAATTTTGAAAAGGATTTTTATAAATATAAGAATAATAGTCTATTCGGAAAGACCATGGAGGATGTTAGAAAACGTATGAATTACAAACTAGTCGTTGATGAACAAAAATATCACAAATTGACCTCATCACCTCTTTTCATTGATAGAGACATCATCGATGAGGATCTTGTAGGTGTTAAAATGATTAAATCAGAAGTTGAGTTGTGCAAACCCATCTATATTGGGCAAGCCGTTTTAGATTATTCCAAGCTTGAAATGTATCAACTCTTCTACAAAATATTAAAACCATGCCCTCTCGTAAAAGAGGTTCGCTTGCTGGGTGGTGATACAGATAGTTTCTTTTTAGGAATTACCACTCAAAAAGATTTAAATTTTAATGAAGTAGGTAAGTCATTAGAAAAATATTTCGATACATCTAACTACAATCCCACTCATCCACTCTATTCCATACAGAATAAAGCCAAACTTGGTTGTTTTAAGGATGAAACAGCAGGAAAGGAAATAGATGAAATGATTCTCCTCCGTCCTAAAATGTATTCCATGAAACTAAAAGAATGTGCAGATAGTATTAAGCGTGCTAAAGGTATATCAAAATCCATTGTTCATAAAATGAAACATCGGTCCTATAAGAAGGCCTATAAAAATAAAACTATAACGTTTGTCAATATGACAATCTTAAAATCTCAAGTTCATACTGTGAAAACGTACACGTTCAAGAAACGAGCACTTTCAGCATGGGAGGATAAGAGGTGTTGGATAGGACATAACACATCTCTTCCACATGGACATCCTGACACAAACATACCTCCACCCAAAAGAATAAAACTCACGCTACCACATTCAGGAGATGTATTGACATAATCAACTTTAACTCAGTATTTTGATGTTGCTTTTTGTAGATATACATGGTTGTTTTATGTATCGCATGAGATCGTTTCTTCCTTGTGAATATATGCCTACAGTCAGCCCATTCCCCCTATATCTGTGAAAAGACTTTTTCATATACATATTTTTATTTCAATAAACATATCACAATGACTTCACTTTGTTTTCCGAAACACTAAAGTTACGAGGGATTTAGTATCTTTCACATGGATACACTCTTGTAAACCATTGGTAATTTTGATAGCAATAGAGGGTATAGTTTGTTTGACGACGGGATGATAGAAAATAGATTCAAACATCTTCTCGACTATTCCATATGAAGCGTCTTTATCATGAATGAAATCACGTAAAATGTATTCTTTTTTCTCGCCAACAGAAATAGGTAAAATCAAATCACTTTGAATGTAAAGGTGTTGTTCATGTTTATCAAGTGTCATTGGTGTTTCTATACCAATCGTATGCGCAGCAGCAAACACAGTTTGTAGCATTGAAAAGCCAAAGAGTTTTTTCAAATTTTTACTCAATTGACATTGAATGTCATCACCCAGTTTCAGAACAACGCGTTGTTTTTCAATTGAAAACGAAATGTGGTGTGTCTTTACATCATATTTACTTTTCATCACATGCTTCAACTTCTGTTGTATATAAGGATTTACTACATGAATGAAGCTTTCAACTGTATGATATAGACGCGGCATTATATTGATAGCAACTTTAGATTCTTCATAAGACTGGTAAATTTTCTTGATGCGATCGCCATAGATGTCCACCCACCATTCATCATTAACTGAATCAGCTTTAGTGTGATATTCATGAGAACCATACACCACACCGCTTCCAATAATAGGCGTATAATGTCTTACAAAATGACGCAAGGTTGGAGAGAAATAAACTGTAAGTTTGTCATTATATTTCTGAATAACCAACTTATTTTTGTCCGCCATAATTTTCTCTCCATACTTCTTACCCACAGTCTCATTCCATCGTTTTACTAACTCAATAAGTGATAAAGGTTGAACACCACGCTTTTTCAAAATGATGCGTTCTTCGCATTCTACAACATCTTCATCAAATATTTTAAATCTATAATGAAATTTGTTGATTCGAGTTGAATAAACTTTTTTAACATTTGCAGTAGCAATTGACGTTAGATGTAGTCCATGACCAAAACCAAGATGTGGATAGAATTCACTATCCAACCTCAGCGTAAGACCTTTAGTAAAAGAATGAAAGCGGAGGAACTGTCTCCCACTCCAATGATAGATAGTAAACTCATAAGCTTTCTGATTTTTATTCTTCATGATGGAAGTATTACCACTGTTGAATGCCTTAATAATTTTCTCATTCCCAAATGGCTCATAAGAATCTGATTTTATCTGAATCCATTCATAGTTCCACTTTCCATCTGATGTTAAATTGTATGGGAACTGAAATGCATTATTCATCGTTATTCCATCATGGGTGCGAGGAGTCAATATCATTTCTTCCAAATCATTCACATTCTGAATATTGCTATCATAGCAAATACTAGAAACGCCAACTTCCCATTCACCTTCTAAATGCAGTGGCCGATTTAATTCTACTCGATAGTCTGATGGTTTATTTTTGGGAAATTTATTCATAGAAGCATTACTGGGCAAGTAGATTAGAAACGAGTCCTTATTTTCACTTTCCATATTATTCACATTGGAAAAAATATATTAGCATACTTTTGCATTAACTCTTCATTCGGAAATGGAGTGTAATACTTGTCACAGCATCTTTATGAAAAGGAATCAACGCACCAGCATCATCATAAATGGCAATATCAATTTGTGGGATGTAGTTTGATTTCAGCTTTGTATAATGCACTTTCTTGAAAGTATGCTCAGATAAAATACTGCAGCTTTTTGGCTGGTATGGTATCATTGCTAGCAATGGAGCTTCAACATCTCCCACACGTACATCTTCACCAATATTGGAATATATCTGAAAATAGTTAATACGACGCGATAGCGACATGTCTGCGCTAGCTTTGGTTACAGTACCACTTTTAAAGATATTTTGATCAAAACCCAAAATGTCCATTAGAGTTTTATCCATAATTAGTTCAATACCTTTTCCATTTATAGTGAGAGACAAAGTACCTTCTTTTTCAGAAAATGAAATATGTTGCTCATTAATCACTTCATTTAAATAATCTACAACCAATTTAACCGAAGTAATAATGCGAGGCATCAACACTCTTGTTTCATGTAAGAAGCCACCAAAAGGCTCTACACACTTTCTGTATAAAGATACGGCCCATTCTGTATCAAATTGATTTGACCTTTCACATGGTAAATGTTGCATATCAGATTTTCCATGAACAGCTGCAGAACGATGTCGTAAGAACTGATGAAAATCTTTTGAACAAACTAATACTAGATCATCATCATTTAATTTGCTTATTGCAATATGATTAGATGATTTAATATAAGTCAATGTTGCCACTTGTTTGTCATCAACTCGAAGGAGATAATTAAATTTCTTCAATAATGTTTCAGGAGTCATGTTTGTCTTTCTTGGCTTAATCACAATCTTCTTCACCAACGTCTTCTCATTTCTTGGAATAAGATCTACATAATAAGCTTCCTCTCGATATATTAACTGTTTATGACCACTTATGTGGTAATTAACGTTAAAATTATCATAGCTTGTTAAGGCGCTAGCGAGGTAGCCTAAATCATTTCTTAAACTTGGACTTAAACCAACAATCCAATCTTTCTCAACTACATGATGTACATAATTATAATCATCATTGTGCGGAGTAAATTGGACAATATGTTTACACGCTTTATTCAAGAAATCATATATAAACTTTTTACATGATAAGAGATCTTTCTTTGGCCACTGTGGAATGTATACTCGGCACCCCTTTTCACATTGATAAGCAGCTGTACGCCTCATATTAATAGTCATCACCTCATGATCAAAAGTATAGACACAGTTGCTATAAACAAGTTGAGTGACACCCACTTCCCAATTCCCATTTAGCTGTTGTGCATGATCAATGGGAGTAGAAAAGAGTGCGGCTCGATTGCTAGTAAATCTCTTTGTAGCCGCATTGCTAAGCAAAATATGATAAAACGACATTTTTATATTGCTAATCTGCAACTTTGCATAACATCATGAAGACTTGGATTTTGGACTCTCTACAATATATCAGAGTTGATCGTGATGGAAACGTACATTTCAAAAATTCTCATGGTCATACATCAAGAGGAATTACATTAACATGGCGACAATTTGTCAACCTCAATGATATCATGAGGGATTTGGAATATTTTGAAACATTAAGATTCATCTCCTTGGGTGATCAAGTTTGGCTTCAACATTACAGAAATGAAATTCAAATCTACCATTCTCATTCCGCAAACTGTTTCTCATTTCGCAAATACAATTGGGAGAAGTATAGAAGATACATACATCGCTCCATCATGACATTTATTCGTCGTGAGTTCATCGCCCTACTATGCAAATCTTAATCAGATATGATTACCACGCACCATGAGTTGGAAATTAGATTCCCTACAACGTATTGAAACGGATCATGATCGAAACGTCTATTTCAAAGATTCAACTGGAAATGTGAGAAGAGAGTTTGTTTTATCTTATCGTCATTTTCAATCTCTACATCATATCATGAAGGACTTGAAATACTTCTATATGAAAAGACATTCACGTATTGGAAATCGCATCTGGCTGCGCGTCAACAATCGGCGAATTCAACTCTATCATTCCCAACTTCATACTAACTTCACATTTCATCAAGGTAGTTGGGAAAAGTATAAAAGGAAGGTACATCGCTCAATTTACTCATTCTTTCATCATGAAGCGCCATCGCTACACCATCGTCAACATTCTCCGTCGCTTCAGACTCTACACCAAAATCGATCTCACAACATTACGCCAACAGCTTCCAAACAGCAAGTATTACCCGGGCCGTCCTCAAATGTTAGTGGTGAAGATGAACAATTCACGGAATCTTCAACTCTTCCCAAATGGGACTGTACAGATTCTCGGCGCCCTTTCTCATTCATCGGCGCAGTCAATGCGCTTAGAGCTACAGAGACTACTACGTCGGATATGGAAGAGGGAGAGGTGTGTGATGTCGAATCTGACTGTGGACAATATGGTGATCTCTACTCAATTGAGTGACAGTCTATCATTTTTGAAGATTCGTACCAGCAGTTACAGTTTGTGTTATGAACCCGAACTTTTTCCTGCAGCTCTCATTAGTTGTTGGTTGCCTGTGCATGTGGCAATCTTTCATAATAGTAAAGTGATCATTACTGGACTAAAATCTCATGAACAAGCAAATATGATCCTAGACTATCTCATTGAGTATGTACGTACCCAGCGGATTGTAAAATAAAAAACAATTTTTCCAACATGATGTTTTTATTTCAAATCATGATAGAACTTACAAATCATTTTTTCATTAGAGGATGGATTACATGAAAAGTTTTGAATAACAGATGCAAATCGAGATACATGTAAACGTTTTAAGATGAAGTACAGTACAAAAGCACCACACGTTGATGAAAGTGGATGTTGTAGTATGCGTTCATTTCGCTGATATTGACGCGTATGTTTTCTCAACCACTGCTGTGTTGGTATATTTGGAGGTTGAGCAAGAGAGTCAAATAGTTCACCACGTCGGTCTTCTCCAATAAAGATCGCTTTCCAATGCTCACCGCCTAAATTCTGTGAATGAGTGTTTAGCACAATAAAGATGGGATAGTGATTTACTGCAGGTGGTAAGGTATCGAGTGAATAGACATTATCGAAAGCTTTCAACGTCGCTTCGTCTGCATTACGCTGCACTTTAGTCTTAATATCGTCAGCAGTCAACCAACTCATTAACGATTATACTGAAGAATCACGTCACGATACTTTGTAATTTCAATATTTGAATCGAAGACTGCATAAATTAATACATTGATCGTCTCAGGTAGTGTTCTTTTGAACGTCAAATCCAAACGAATATTATGAGGCACGTTCGCTTGACGATAGGGTGCACTAATATCGCTGTCAGCAGTCAAATCAAATGCATAAATAGTATATCCACTCTTAAACTCTTTCATAGTCAGTCCGTTGGTATCATCCGTATTGTAAAAGCCAAAGACATCCATAAAATCAACATAACTGCGCATAAATTGATCCGAAGCAAAATCTGGTTTGTAGGGTGGACCAGGATGACTCACACCATTAACACGTAAAGCAATTTCACTTAACTGATTGTGTTTAAAATTGAAAGGATTCTTCTTTATATTACCATTAAATGCATCATTTTCAACCATTGCCACCATGAGGAGCTTCGGTGCTTCCGATGGAAAGAGGCCATCTTTCATGAAACTCTTTTGATCTTTCGGAATTGTAAAGGTGAGAAGCTTTGTATGCTGAACGGGGTAAATGGCATTTTGGCGGTTAAGACCTTCAGCATGCCCTCTAATGACACTTGGATTCGGTACTACTCGACGAATGTAAAGTGCAATATCTTCCACATGAATTCTAAAATTGTCAACTTTAGCAAATGCATTCAGCGCAAATTCAGGCTTATTCAATGTCAGCTTGAGTCGCATGCTGGTATTACAGAGTAAAAACTTTGACTGTCTAAAGAAGTCTAAATTCAGCGGACCATATAGCTGACATACTCTACTATCTTTAATCATAGCAGATCGCTTTACAAAGCCACTGTTTGTTTCAACATCAAATTTTCCTGCTTCATCTCTGTACCATCCCATGGCTTCCATATGACTTTTTTGTGCTGCTGGATGAAACTGTGATACATGATTGAAATATGATTTATAGGGATAATCGCTTTGACCACCTTCCACCTGCTGCTCTCCAATCGTTAGAGAAACATCGCGAAGTAATGTAGTCAATGGTAAATTGTTCAGTCCAACTTTATGTGCATCGTCAATAGCAGTTCCATCTGCTTGCTGAATTCTAAACCTCAAATCAAGCATCGCATAACTCAAATCTATGTAGTCATCACTACCACCAGGAATAACAAATTCAATGGGGCCAGCATTCTCAGCTGTTCGAGGATGATAATCTACAATACTTGAACTAAGAATATCTGTCTGTATGGCTTGTTGATCGAACAAACAAAAACCGGAAGTTTTACACTCCATGATTAGAAGTTATAGCAGCGTCGTCGTTTAGCGCCTGATGAATGATTAGAGCCTCTGCGACGTTTGCGTGAATGCCTTTTGACTGAAGATCGCACCTTACCAGCTCCGCGATGTTTCCTCCTTCCTTTTCTCATTCGTTTAGGTGATTTCTTTCCTTGAGTAACACCAGCAATGGTCTGCTTCAATGTTTTTAAACCGCGTTCCTTCCCACGATTCAACAAACTGCTCTTAAAACTTCTACCTCTGGAAAGATCACTAGCAACATCACCAGCAAAGCCAACGGCATTACTTAAAACATTTCGTTTTAAAGATCTACCGACATTGGATATGAGAGGTGCTACAACAGATTTCAGTGCACCAAGTATGCTACCTCCACGTTGGCGGCGAGCACCGATGTAAATTTGTCCTCCACCACTTACGTAGGAGGGTCGTGAATAAAATGAGGCAGTTGGATTCATAGCTCAAACCCTAAACATTGTTAGTTACAACTTTGCATGAATCACTGTCGATCACTTAGATGAAAGATGTCGGCACGACGCATCCAAGAGTTCATACTTGAAGGATAACCAGTCCATTTAACAAGACACCATTCTTCACCTTGCCGTTTTTTACATCGAATGATTTTCTCTACCAAATATGTTTCACTTTCAGTGACTACCTCAATCTCATCGCGGTAAAAGCTACCCTCAATTTCTTCATTATCGTAATCTTTCAACTTGTAGGTGGTCGGAGAGTCTTTTTGATTAATCCTTGATACTGTAAATACCTCCTCTGTCCAATTCGGGAGGTACCCTTTAGCAAAAACACTTTTCACTTTTGAGATACGAACTTTATCGCCAATTTTCACATCACTTTTCACATGAGTGCGTTTACGTTGGAATGATTCGCGCACTTTATCTACATTGTCAGCATTTACATCTACTGGTCTGAGTCCAATAGAACGATGGATAGAGTGATTGTAGGCATGGAGTGTATCTTGTAGAACCTTTGTCCAATTTTGTGTCAAGTTGGCAGTAAAATGTCGCCACAAACGATTTTTTAATGTGCGATTAAAACGTTCAACGAGTGCAGCTTTATAAGCGCTCTTTACACTAAACAACTCAATGTCATGCCTCTCAAATAATCTTGTCACATGCTGATTTTCAAACTCTTTTCCTTGATCACTCTGAATTCTTTTTGGAATGCGACCTTCTCGAAAAATTGTTTGGAATGCTTTTGCTACTCCTTTCCCTTCTTTAGTTTTTAAAGGTTGAGCCCACGCATAACGCGAGAAAATATCAATGACGGTTAAAATAAAATTATTGCCCGAGTTATGTTTTGAAATGGAGGCAACATCGCACAAATCTGCTTGCCACTGTTCATCGATGTCATGAACAATATAATGGCGGGTGCGGTACTTCTTTTTCGCTTGTTTGTGGAGTGTATAGGTAGCCTGACCCTTTAACCATCGTTTCACTTGTGATTGTGGAAGACCACTCGCTTTTGATAATTTCTTGATAGATGCAAATCCTGCCGGATGTTTTACATCATAATAGATTGACTTCAAACGTTCAGTCGATGACGGCTGACTCTTTTTCCTCCTTCTCATCTTTTTTCTTTCTTGCCTTTCTACATTTACAACAACTGCAGCATTTAGCTTTAGCGGTTTTGCGATCGTGTTCACATTGCTTAGGGGTTTCATTATGAGAGCTGGCGCAGCAAGTGCAAGTGACAACGACATTCACCTCTGGCGGCTCATTACATGGCAAGCAACACATCTGCTTCATATTAATAGTCTGAGAACATGTATTTCCTAGGAGGAGCTGTTTTACGTTTTCCTTTTACCAGTTTTAGTGGCGATACAGATCTACGTCGAGTTCTTCCCCTTGTTTGCTTAGTGAGTGTGGGAGGGGATGTAGCAGGTGACGTCTTAAACCAATTTGTTGGCATTTTCATCGCCTGAAGCATTGGAGTAGTAGCCACTGTTGAATCAAGTTCTTTCAATGTCTCATTATTTAAAGCAAATTTTGGCACATTATGCTTTTTCAATAGTTTAAGAAAGTATGACCAACCAGGTGGAACATAGCCCTGACGGCGCTTTCTACGTGTCGCATACTGAATCAAGTCTTCATAACGTGAAGCATCAATCACTTTATTTTCATCTGTAATGATTTCTCCTCTATCATTTACATTGAGATGGGGTTCAATACTGTTGAAAAGAGATATGGCATGTGCGCGAGATGCTAAAGGTGTAGCAGTCGATACAGAGTCACGCATCTTATTCTTCAAGTTTTTCAATTGCTCAACAGTTTCCGATTGTAATAATACAGCACGATGTGGATCTTTGATGTGAACATTTTGCTGATAATCTATTTCTTTCCTATACATTTGATTTGCAAGAGGTTGCTTTACTTGCTGCATGGCAGTCAATTGTACATATTCATCCTGAGGAATAACAATCATGCGAGAATAAGAACTCATAGTTTGTAGATAATCATGGGAGTTTTCAAAATATCACTTCGAAATCTAAATTCTTCCGGACACTCTTGCGTAAAGTCAATGAATAAGTAACCGTATGGTTTTTCAGTAGCTGCTTGAAAAATTTCAATTAAGGCTTTTGATCCTCTGGGTGCAACTTGTCGCGCTAAAATTTCAAATTGACTTTTATCTCGCGGATTCTTGAAAATAGCATAATAGTGTGTATTCAGGTTTCGTGTACGAGCTTCTTTTCCATCAGGAAACAAATTTTGTGTAATATAGATGATAAAACACCTTTTATGGTGTGCTGCGCGAGTGAACATATCTGTAACATCTTTTGAATTCTTACTTTCTTTTAATAAATCATCCAATACAACAACATCATTAGACTGAAGTTTATCCACTGGAATAATTCCTTCATGTCGAATAAAGTTGCGACTTTGCAATTCCTGAAACAGCGACGGTTGATAAATACCATAACACCAAATCACTCGATTGATAGGTTCCTTAAACAACTCCCTTCTTTTATCCAATAAATTCAGCGTGAAAACAGTTTTACCTGCATGAGATGGACCTGATACAGTCAGAACTTTATCACATTGAAGTCTGAAATCCATTTTATTACTTTGAGACTCAACATTTGCATAATTAACGCTTAGAGCCAAAGATATTTCCCAATAGGTTGCCCACGGCAGGAGCTATCATTGGAAGTATTGCTGAAAGGAAACCGCCTTTTGTGTTAGAGTTTTCCTCTTTCTTTGAAGGGCGACTTTAGGATTGGAGATGAAACGCAATTTCGTAGCATATCGCTTAAGTAACTTTCGTTGTTTTGGCGCTAATTTCTTCGTCCTCAACTTCCTCACATGAGAAATAATTTCACAAATGAATTTATCGTTAGCATGTCGTATAGCATTGTATCGCTGATTTGCTTTCATTCGTCGGAGAGCTTGAATGGCTGAAGAAAACTTTTGACTTTTACGTTTCGTCATTTTACGTTTCGCCATTTTCCGTGTTAGTCTTTGCTAAAACCTATCTTTACCACATTTGCATAGGTACTAACTATTGCGACATAAGTGACACTCGAAATGAGCAATGTCACAGTGGTTACATTGGCAAAGTTGAATGCAATTACGTATGAAACAGCGTTGACAAAAAGCATGCTTACATCTCTTGAAGATGCGCTTTTCATTTCCATCCTTTCGCTTACATACATCGCAACACATAGTTTCACCGTTACTGATGTCTATAGCAAGTCTTTTTGAAGATATGAATTTGCTAGCCTTTTCTAAATAATAGACGCATGTACAGAAGGAATATACTTCGAGAGTGAGCAGACATAGCTCGAAAACCAGTTGTGCTACAATCAAGTACCACTGCATTTTCAATTTTTCTTTATGGAAAGTTGAATGTGAATATCTGAAATCGCTTCAATCACTAGACTGCTACCATGATGGTTAAATGCGTTAAGACGTTCAGCAATTTTTATCATATGTCTTTTAAAAAATTCTTGGGGGTGATCTACCACTTCCATTGAATAAGAAGCAAAATGGAAAGAGCGACTTTCCACCTCTTCCTTTCCAAAATGACTAAACTTAATTTTCGCAACTAATCGCGCCATGATAATGCTATCAGAGAATGTATTCATTAACTCTAGAAATAGAGTGCTAGCATCATCGACCACTGCTTCGATGTCGGTCTCATCTTTATGAAATTTTATCACATAATCTTGAACAGCTCCTTTTAAACTTTGCCTATGAAAACGTAATGTTCCGCAGTCGTTTGAGAAAGACATGATCGCCCTTTATCTAACCCATCCATTGCATGAAAACAACAACTCTTCTCATAGTAACATTTATTGAATAATGGTAACAAGCATGCATTATAAATCAATGGTTTGAAAGAGATAAAATAGATACAGCTGGTAACTATCATACAGCGAGCAATGATAACCATACAGGACTTTGGCAGTGTTGAGGTAAGGAGGAAAGAAGCATTGGTTATGAACGTAGCTACTACAACGAACAGACAAAATAGGAACACACAAATCCTTAAAACGTTTTGTGACTTCATGATAATGTTGATTCACTCTACTATCCCAAGGTGGGAGCAAAATATCATCAATGATTAGATTGGGAAATACTTTCCTCTCCTTACCAGGATTATTACAAAAGATGCGTATAACATTGAAAGCAGCTAACCATCGTTTAAAGTCAATAAGAAGAGCACTCTCACAAGAAAAGCCATAGTCTTGCAAATATTTCAGATTAAGTCCATGAATGTGTTTTCTCGCCCATTGATCAACATTGGGATCGCAGTTGGCATGTTGATGATAGACACTAACAATCTGATATGTCCAATTGTTCATAGCAATAGCACTGAGCTCCTGTACAGGTTCACCCTCACAATCCATAAAAATGATGATAGAAGCCTAAAACGGAAATTTACACATCTAAGGAAACGTTCTATAACATATTACAAAATGAAGAATTACATCGATGCTTTTCACGACAAAATACACAAATGATATGATGGCAACGAAGAAGTAAAATGTATCTAATAAGACCACGTCTACGACACTCAAAGCACATAAGCGAATTGTCATAGGGTAGAGTTAGGAAAGGACTAGCAATTCTCCTTCTTTGATTTGCGTTTTGATGTAGCATTCTTCTCCGACTTGCGCTTCGTACCACTGCTGTTAAGGATTTGATCAATTATGTCGTCCACGTTGGGTGGTTTCGGAATATATAGGATGGATTCCATATGCATGGAGAGAGAGGCTATTTTATTATCCTTGTGTCGACCATAATATAGCCCATTCACTTTGAAAAGGATATCCCAAGTACCTTCTCCGAGCTCATCACATCTGATGGGTATTGAATGATCTCCCTCCTTCTTATAGTAAGTACACCAATGTGATACCGGTAGGCAAATGTGATTACCATCCCAAATCTTTCTATAGGGAGTATCCTTGTCATCTCTCGCCTTCCACTCTTGAGCAAGAGGAGTAGGAATGTCCATATTTAATGTCACGTACTCCTCAATAATATCAAGTTGGTGGCGAATGTACGGACTCACGGGGATCAGTATGTAGTCCCCATACTGATTGTGCATTATCTTGACATCCGTGGAAGGGAGCATTCCCGTTTGGAGTACTACGCTATGATCATCATAACGCAAGGCTTGTTTAAATTTACGCTGTAGCGGTGTAGGATTATGTACCTTGGATGTTTCTTCCACTGGCCTCAGTTGTAGATGATCTGACCGTAGCGAACCTTGTAACGTTTGACCGCCATTTTGTCCTACTAGTGCAGCAGATGGAGTAGATGCCTGAAAATGAAAAAAGATTGTATTAAGTTTACGTTCAAGGGAGGAGAGGGAGGGAAGTAGCGACTTACCATTTTAGTTGGATAATAGAACAGGGAACTAGAGAGAGAAAATGTGCGTCCGTCACTCGTGTGATTCAACGATGGAATGATTCTCACTGTGGAAGGCTCGCTATTTATAAAGAAATGCTTGATTCTCATTGGATGATGATCCTCATTGGACAATAACATCAAGTTGATTCCAAATCTGGCATCCGTTTACCAATCCGATAGTTCGTTTTGAAGCTACAGCCCAAAACGTCCCAAATTCTAACTCTGTCGTTTTTCACCAATGTCCCAAAATCTTAAATGGCGTCTCACATGTAAACGAAGGCAGATACGAACAAGCCGATTCTTTCACTGAATTTGTCTCACTCTTAGCTTTCAAACGAGCTATCGCACGACAAAATCCGTCCACTGGAAGCAAGCTGTCCAGGGGGGGGGGACGTCAGCCGAAAATTTTTTCTCTCCGATTTCGCTGGAAACATCCTTCCTAACCCAAAATTTCACGTAGATTCCGAATCTGGCCTCCGTTTTCTCATCCGATGCTTCGTTTGGACGCTACACACCAAAAACATCACACACTATAGCCTCAAGACTAATCCTGGCGGTCGCCCACGTCAACCTAGACGGTCGCCCACGTCAACCAGGCGGTCGGACCAACTCACCCGAGTCTCACACTCTGTTGTTGCAGAGGGGGGGGGACGTCAGCGAACATGTTGTGAACGTGGACCCACCCGGCCGGCACACCACGACAGACCACAACCTCTGTCGTTCCAGAGGGGGGGGGACTCAGACACGAAGCACCACGGCGGCCGACCACGACACTCTGCCGTGTCAGAGGGGGGGGGGACGCAGCGATGGCCGCCATCTTGCGCGGTCCAGAAGTGGAGTTTTGCTTACTACTATTCATCATGTATCATGAACACTAAAAATCAAAATCGAAAGGTAGTTCTATCAAGTGAGACACGAGAATTTAGAAAAAATCATAAAAGAAATGTATCTCGCTGGAAACAATTCCCTACAAATGAAAATCTCATTCGACTGATGGAAAGTAAAAGAATTTTGAATAAAATTGTAAAAGTGGATAGAAGAAAAGAAAAGCGAAATAGGCTAATACATTTGAAAAATGCACAAATGAATCATGATCATAGACGATATTGGCAGCTAATTAATGAAAATAAGGATATTGCAAGGCTGAAACGTAGAAAATGTAGGTTAAATGCTTCAGAATTTCGTAACCATATTATAAGCAACGACTCCAAGCTGTCAAGAAACATAGATATACGTGTATCTCATGAATATGTACCAAAAATTTCTAAAGCCTGGTTAAGCATTGATCATCTAGATAGTAGAATAACAAACTGAAATAAAAAATGCTCTTAAAGAAGCAAAGCTAAGGAAAACAAGTGGTCCAGACAAAATTGTCTACGAAGTATTACAGTCATGTGAAAACGAAACAGTCGAAACTCTGGAAAAAATATATAATGACGTGTTAAGCAAACCTGATGAAATCCCTTGGAATAGTAGTTGGATTTCCCCAATATTTAAAAAAGGAAGTAAAAATGATCCCAATTCATATAGGTTTATTAATCTATCATCTTGTATAGAGAAAATTCTAACAAAAATAATTAATGCACGACTAAATGATTGGCTGCTTAGAAATGAAGTTATAGAGAAGAATCAAACCGGTTTCAAAAAAGGAAGTTCTGCATTGGATAATATATTAATTATCAAAGAAGTCATGCAAATTTACAAAAATATGAAACGCCCTTTGTTCTTGTGCTTCGTAGATTTATCGAAAGCGTTTGATTCTATTCCCAAAAAGCGATTGATTGTTAAATTGAAGCGTCTGATACCTAGATGCAAGCTTTATATCAGTGATAGTTAAGACTATCATAAACAAAGAATACAAAGTACTTTTTGATGCCAACGAGACACAATCCTTCAAACTTGAGAATGGAATTCCCCAAGGTGACGCGTTATCGCCAACTTTATTTAGTATTTATATAAATGATTTAATTTATATCTTAGATGCTGACAAAAGCAAATTTGACCCAATAAAAATATTTGATTTCGAGGTATCATCACTCATATATGCTGATGATATACTGTTAATGAGTAAGAGCAAACGTGGCTTGAGTAATCAAATTGTAGCGCTTTACAAGTTTTGCTCAGAAAATGGACTCAGCATCAATTATGACAAGACTAAGATTATGACTCATAATATCAGCGCTAATTGAGTAAATTAGATATCAATCTTAATTACAGAAAGGTTGTCCATTGAAGTTGTTGACAAATACAGATACTTAGGAATGTGGGATATCAAAAAAATAATAAATGCCATTTGGAACAATTAACAGCTAAAGGTAAACAAGCTGCATATTTAACAGCTAAACAGCTTAGAGAATTTGGCCAAGTTAGTGGAGATATTCTAAAAAATACATTTGAAATGCTGACTTTATCGAAGATAAAATACTGTGCAGAATTTTGTTTCTTTAATAATTTAAAAAGTTTAGATCAACTGCAATTTCAATTTTATAAAAGGTATCACCATTTAAAGCGGAATACTCCAAATTATTGTCTCATAGGTGAATTTGGAATACATCCAATGAGTTTTCATTTTTATAAATCAGCAATATGTTATTGGATAAGAATCATTACAAGCGATGACAGAAGCATCATAAAGGAAGCATACAAGGCGATTTATTCAAATATTATTTCAAACGGACACGATAGTAGATACACATGGTGCTGGCGAATAAAGCAATTGCTTACAAAACTCAGCCTATCTGAATTATGGGATACACAGTTCATTGTTGATAAACAATTATATTTAAGGATTACAAAAGGTCGATTAGCTGATTATTATAGGGAGCAGTGGATGTCTTCAGCAAAAAACAGCCATTCTGGGGCTAAATTATTTGGAGTTATGTCTGTTTGACGATACTATTAAGTCATATCTAAATGTTGATATCGATTATAACTATATCAATATCATACTGAAGTATAGAACATTTAAACCACAACTTAGAAGTTATCACCGGCATTTATGGAAATCGTTTGAGGTATGAAGAACGTCGATGTGAGCAATGCAGTGATTCACGGGTAGAAAATTTGCATCATTTTATGATTGAATGTTCAAGATATCAGAAATTACGACAGGAACTAGCACCGATATTATGCCACTGCAAAAGTACAACTGAGTTCTACGAATTGATGAACACACATATTCCAAATAATCTTAAATGCATTGCTAAATTTCTTCAAAAAGCTAAAGAGTTGCGACAGTCTACTACAGAGAACACAAACTGAATGACATTTAGAAGCAAAATTTTCTCCTCTCCTTCCTGAATACGATTTCATTTATTGTTGAAATTGACCGCACGCTTGAAATGTACTTTTGATGTCTCAGTTTCAATAGTTGTGTTTGAAACACGAATGTTTTTGTTCACACACATATTCCCCATATTTTCCATGTTTCCCAAAGTATTTGGAAATAAACATTTATTGACTTATTGACTCATAGCATAAACACTACTATTGCAATTTTTATCGTTTTCAGGACATGCGCACTTGCATGTACTCAGTGCATCAGTAAAAGTGACTCCAGGAATCTTAATTTCATTAATACGATTTAAATATGGAATCATGGCAGGATTCGCCTCTCACCTGGGTCTTCTGAATATGATTTCTTTAGATTTTGATTCATTCAATTTCAGATTGCATTTATCTGCCCAGGATCTGATGCTTTCACTTCTGATATTGCACTTTTTGAGTTATATGGTAGTATTTGAATGTACGCATCATCAGCGTATTTGATTATCAGATTTCCTTTTATTGGTGTAAGGTCAGAAGTGGCAACAGTAAACGCAAATGGACCTAGGACTGAACCTTGGATTACTGCGGCATTCATTGTTATATCAATTGACATTTCATCTTGGAATAGTGTTTTATGATGACGTTCAGTAAAAAAATCAACCATCCAATTAAAGAGTTCAGCTGACAGACTTAAGCGACTTGTTTGTTCAAAAAGGTTGACGTGACGTATAGTATCGAATGCCTTACTAAAATCCATGGATAAAACCTGCATGTAATCGTCATACTCAAGAGCAGGCGAAATTTCTTGTGTTAGAGCAACAAGTGCAGCAGTAGTACTACCCGTTGGTCGAAATGCATATTGGTTATCAAATTGCTCATTGTTCTCAAGAGCCTTATAAAGGAATTTCTTAACATTTAGTCTCTCGATTGTGCGAGAGAGAACTGATGTATTAGAGATGGGTCTCAAGTCAGCTTCTTTGGTAGTTTTAGAGATTTTCGGTGGGGGCTTGATAGTGGCAATTTTCCATCGTTGTGGAACATGACTATCCTCAATAGATCTATTGAAGAGCATGGACACTGCTTCGCAAAAGTGGTCAGCTCCTAAACGCAAAAACCATGATGGCATGCCATCAGGACCAACAGAAGTATTTTTGAGTTTAATCAATGCACGATGAAATTCAATGATTGAAACTGAACATGTACCAGATTTTGCTCCGTCTTTCAAATTCGGGCTCACATAGTTAACATCTGTTGAAAGTTTAGAGTAATGACAGTTTAACTGATCAGAAGTAAAACAGCCGTTTGCCAAACACATGCGCTTCCTTAAGAAGGTCCATGGTACATTGTAAAATAAAGCGTCCATTGTACGGGAGGTGCATTGTAGCGTTTAAATAAAAAACATTCGCTCCCTTCTTTCGGACAAATTTCCTTTATTGTTTTAAAAAACATATGTACAAGGGTCCGACGCGTTTCGTCCTCCGATTTGCCCATGATAACGTCGGCGGACGAAACGCGTCGGGCCCTTGTACATCTGTTTTTAAAACAATAAAGGAAATTTTTCCGAAAGAAGGGAACGACTGTTTTTTATTTAAACAGAAGAAAAACAGTTATGATTTTTTACATGTATCGTTTTTCACTTTTCCAGTAATAATTCGAACTTCAGACCATGTGTCCTTTGAATTAGCATTTTTCAATTTCTTTCTGTTGTTTACAATGATTAATCGATTTATTCTCATTGTAATATCGTTCGCCAAGTCAATTTTACCCTTTTTCATGAGTTTATTCTTTTTTCGTAATAATAGTTTGATGAATGGAGTAACAAAATGTGGATCTCTTGAAGTTGTTACTTCATTAATTGGGAAGTAGGCGTTTAGAAGCAAGTAAAATTCGAAATAAAGTTTATCAGATGCTTGTTGAAAAGGTAACGTTGCATCAAATCTTATTGGGAATTTTGCCATGTCCTCATGAAATCGTGCTATCGATTTGGCATCCCTGATACGAATCTTCTTTTTGGTTTTAACTTTTGCAGTACTTTTATTATTGTTTTCATGACTTTTAGAAACAACTGCAAGATGATCAGACTTTATGTTTGATTTTGGAACAGTAATTTCATAAGGCAAGTATTCAGAAGCATAAAGTCTGTCAAGATGCCTTGATCCTCTTGTGGGTTTCTGGACAATTTCTTGCATATTTGCTGATTCTGATATTTGTGTATCATTAAGTTCATTAAAATCACCAGCCAGGAGAAGTATGTGATCAGGGTAGGAATTGCGTACTGATGTAATCATGTTTTCAAGGCTTTGACAGCATTGAACTTATACTTCTTCTTTGGCGGATGATATACAACAAGAAAATGCATCCTGTTTCAAAGAAATCAATATCAGCTCAGAGAATTTCAATGTCTGCATTTGTAGATAAAGGTAAAATTGAGACAGGTATATTTTCCTGTACAATTAGGGCGACACCACCTCCTTTTTTACTGCATCGATCTCTTCGAAAGATGACATAACCATTAAGGGTAATATGTTCGTTAGTATGATTGTTGTTCAAATTCGTCTCCGTTATGAAAGCCATGTGTGTGCTGTTTCCTTTAAAGTCAGCATACAGGTTTTCTAGCGCGTGTGGCTTTGCTAAAGATGCAGCATTTAGCGTGTACAAATTTGAATACTTGCAATTGTGATTTTGAGATACCAGGGTAATTGCTAGGATTAATGTGTGTACTCGGAGATAGACATTTATCAATGGGATTGTTGAGTTGTCATATCTCAGGCAATGGTCCATCACCCCAATGAGTGATATTAATCAGTCGTGTCAGCTGGTAATTAAAAATAGGACACCTTTTATCTGTAGCAGCATGATCTGTTGGCTGATCAGAATGTGAACAATTTGAACATTTGTAGAGATTTGGAGAATCTTTGTGGGGCATGAGGAGATGTGACTGTTTGCACATAAAGAACAGAAAGGGGAAGCAGCTCTGCTAAATTTTGTAGAATGCACATACTTGCAACATCGATGAGACTGTAGCTCACGAAGGCGATCTTTCACATAACACGACTTAGCACCTATGCGCATTGAATTACTATGTACATAAATTTTTTGTCTTACTTCTGGCGAAATTCTGCAAACTGCACTTTTGTAGTCGCGATTTGTATACATGAAGAGAATTTTAATTGATGATTCATGATGAGCATCTGATAGCCAAAGATTCGAAGTACAATTCTCATCCAGCAGATCATCTTGATCAATAAATTTCGGGATATGAGTAACAGTGATTTTTGGGTCGATGAGAGGTCGGCTGTTAGTGCAATATCCAAGCGATTCATGACCAGTGTCAGCAATTTCAAGGACATCGTCCTCAGCTTTGGATTTAGCTTTCACTTTGCCATTCTTGTTTCGATAACATCGAAGGAGAGTGGCATTGATTTTTTGTCATGAAGTACCTTGCTTATACCGCTTTCGATAATAGCACGACTCTTTTGATGGATCGATGTCCTTTGTGAATATACCAGATGACTGCTGTCTTCCACATACTTGTGCGTATGATGATTTTAATGTCTGTTGAGGACCGATGTCATTGGAGGAAGTGGAGCTGGGATTATTTGGGAAGGCATTGTATTTTATCGAAACATTTGAGGATGAAGATGATTCCAACAACCTTGAATTCATCTGATTAATCACGTTGTTAGAATCAGACACCTTTTCAAGAGTCATTTGGATCACTGGAAGAAGAATATCGATAATGCCATTCCTTGCTTTGTTGACAAAGCTTTGAATTTCACGGAGATGTGCATTAGATGGTTGTCCTTTCTTGGAGAAAATGCTATCTGTGAGTTTCTCGATGGAATCTAATGAGTCAGTGATCTCTATTAGACAAGTAGATGATATCGGGGAATTGTACCATAGTTCTGAGTTATTCCTTCATAGGACATAAAATAATAAATTTCCATAATTTCATAGTTTTGCTATGAAAGTGTGAAAATAGTTGAAAACAGTGAAAATAACTGAAATGCTCATTTGTAAGAATAGTTCAGTTATTTTCACATTTGATGACAAAGCATGCTCTATAGCAATACCACAATTTGTTCGATTCATATACTGGAAAAAAGGTGATATATACCATATTAGAATAGTTAATATTACGCAGCGTTGATATCACGATAGAATGTATTTCCTTGCTCCATTTGGTTCTCATTTGTTTACTAACCACTTATTTTTCATTCTTCATTGGTCTAGAATCAGAAGAAGCCAGAATATGGCTTCTCGGATTTGAACATAGAAATTGTCCACCTATGTGGGCAAATTCCACACTGCACCTTTTCCATGTCTGTTTCAGATATTTCCAAATCGATTTCAGATTTTTCCAAATGAATTTCTGATATCTTCATAGTTGAGATTGTTGATATTCAATTGGAGAAATCTGAAATAGAAATGGAAAAGGTGTAGTGAAGAAAACACAGATATACAGCTTAAGGTATATACTGAAAGTGCTAACAATGTGATGTAAATCCAACGATAAGATATCTGTTGAAAACAGCGATAAAAAGTAGCAATAATTTTCAAGGAAATAGATATCCAGTGAAAAATAATGTACTAATTGAGTTTCAACACCAAATTTGACAGTCAAACTGCGAGCGAGCGCCAACAATAGCAGAACAGCGTAACTACGACCGACAAAGGAAAATCCGGGCCAGCAAAACAAAACTTGAAATGAAAAAATCCACCAAGTAAAACCAGAATTATTAAATCGTCACCTCTCAAAATGATATCTTGGAGGGGCAGGAAAAAATTACGTCCTTCTAGTTCAAGAGATAATGTGATTAGAGAAAGAGAACCATTGACACTTCTTTTTATTAGAACTATCACTGTCACTGAACATATATGGAAAGTACTGTGCTCATTCTCTACATCGGAATTAACGCCGTATATATTTTAATCTTTTCAACTAAAATGCCTAAATGTTCATGAGTGCTATTGAAAAAGTTTTGTAAGTATAAAGTAAATATAATAAGATAATATTGTGAATATAGATAATGTATAAGTATGAATTAATTAATGAAAAGTTTAATCTTTTCTTTTTCAAATTTGTAGCTTAAAAATTACTTGTCAAAGATGGGAACTTATTATAACGGCGATATTTACATGTATATGATTTTTAGTGATTTCAATAAATCTTGTAAAGAAAGACTTTGATATCATCTTTTTGAAATTAATAAAATAACATTGTTTTTCAGTCTTCATTGAATTGATTTATTTTTTTTATTATTTCAATTGATACATTTTAGTAATTAATTTTTGTGCGTAGAAAGACAATAGTACTTCATTAATTTAAGAAAAATGATATCTATATGGCAAAGAAAAATGAGGTGTATTCTTCAAAAGTGGTAAACTTCGTCATTGAAGCTTAATTTCACAACTCTTACCTTCAATATTTTGATATTGCTTAATGATGATCATGACCTGATTGATAGTTCCGGCACTTCAGATTCTACAAAGCAGGAAATTTCTCTATCCCGCAAAGTACTCTTGCCGTTGCAAATACGTCTATAAAGGAAAATGGAGCATGAAAAATTGGAAGACTTTGCTTAAGGCATCAATCATGCTCATTTTACGTACCTTCACCTGATTCTTGTAAACGGCAAACGGCAGCGTTTGAAAAATGTCAATACATATACGAGTTTGCGAATATATTGGTTGAGAAAAATGCAATGTTTGTGGAAACGAAGATTCACAAGCTTCAGAAGAAGATGCTGGCATCAAGCGTTCTACATCACGAAATATCCTCAAAGCGAATGCTGTGATTGAGATGTCATTCAGATGCCAAGATACACGAGGGGGATGAAACAGAGGCAGGGGTTATCAAAGATCAATTAAAGCCATTTTGTGCTCGGCAATCGATTAATTGAATTTTTTGTCATCACTATCTGATGAAGCTTTTCTTGGCTCTGGATATTCGATGTTGATATTTGACTTTGATGAATTATGATACATGCACATTAATAGGCCTATATTCAAACATACAGGGGCTTAGTATGAAACGGGCAGTTAATAGACTTGTTACATGTTCTAATTTGGATGTAGTTATCGATAAAATTAATTAAAGGCGGAAGTTAATGCATCATGATTGTACTGATGAGCAATTATTGACACAAGTGAATGAATAATCACAAGAACCTGTAGCTGAACCTAAAGAAGTTTTTTAAAATTACCATGAAGCCTTGCGTTTTGTCAGTTGGCGAAATCAAATAGGTCAAGCACTAAATTGTGCTGCTCTAGAATCCTGAAGGCCATCAGTTTGTGTATTAGATCACTTAATTGGAATTTTTGACAATTGTTGCCAATTAATTGCAATTTGATAGCCCCAAGCAGAAGACGACCACCAACCCTGAAGGGATAGACTAGCGTCAATCTGAAGTCAAGTCGAAGAATACTGGAATATGTAAAGACTACGTGCACGGTGGGGCTGAACCAACTTTAAATCAACTTTTAGTGCCCATCAATCAAATTGATAAAATATTGATCCGTATTATCATAGAACATAAAAAATCGAAAAATAAAAAAAATCGTTGCCGGAGATCGATAGATACACCCCTATCGACGTTAATCGATAATAATTGATTGAATTTTACAAATTTTCATTTTTAAGTGCCCAAACTCTATTGACATGTTTTTGACTATAATTCATGATTCTTTATTAGGATATTATAACTCAATGAAAGTTTTCGCCTGAAAAATCGAGGAAATCGATTAAATCAATAAATCGGTTATGATTGTTTGGTCGATATTTATCATTACGGACTGTAGGTATACGTTTTACCAGGTTTTACTGCAACAGATTGTTTTGGTCAGATTTCCTCATAACAATGATTTTACGTCGTTCATTTGATTAATCCATTCATTATCTTTTATTTGGTTTCGATTTGTACTCAACTATAGTTTTGATTATATTAAGATTTACAAGCAGTTTCTATGGAATTATATATATGATTAATCAAAGAATAATTCATACAGTGCAAGTATTGATTTTAGTCTATAAACTTGATTTATATGTTATATCGAGTAGGTTTTATGTTAATTTAAGATATTTTGATAGATTTTGATAGATGAATATTTAATTTAGCAATGAAATTCAGTATCGTCCGCAGGAATTTAAATTTATGTGGGCATGCATGTATCATTAGGTTGTTAGATATTTTGTATTATATGTTAAATCATTCTCGTTGTTACATTATGGAAACAAACTATGGTATTTAAAAAAGGCTAAAAGTATTATTCAAATAAGAAGTATAGTTTCAAAATATTCTCTCCTTAAGATTAAGAACAATGATTTTCCATAAAAAAATCATTTTTTGAAACCTTGAATTATATGTTTTTAAACGTGTTTGCTTGCATACTCTGTAACAGCATGCAACAGTTGCTCGCCAAAACGAGGATTCAACGAACTGACTTTGTAATTGCTCCATGACGATAACTCGAAGTCTGCGTGAACAGCTTCCGAAGTTTGCTCGGACCACTTACCAAGTCCTGAATTTTGGTTGCGGCAGAAATCATAAACATGATGTATAATGACATGTATTTTTGGCGTTATGTTCAGATTTTCTAATCTGAGAAATGCTTCACTGAATACTTCAATTCGTTGACTTGTATGAAATGTCAATGAAAGTCGATCGAAGGCATCGATATACTCCATATTCTAGAGATTGCTTGCATAATTGGAGTAATCTCACTGAATAAGCAAATTGGAGGGAGAACATGAAGTCGCTTGAGCGTTATCAGTCCGGGAGCTTTTCTCCTTTTTAGAGTAGATTATGTCTCTACAGTAAATTTATCTTCAAATGATTTAGATGGTAACGCTGGGAATCTTTTAACTAAAGGGACAAAGTTTGCGCCCATTATTATGAGTAATGTCATCGAATTACAAAAAGATACCCGAGACTTCTGCAGAAAATTGAGATTGCAGATTATTTTCGCAAAAGACGGAAGAGCTTAATCTGAAATGGAATCTGATTTCACTTCTCCAAAAGGTAGCAACAGTTTTCTTAATCATATCATAAATCTCATTGAGGAACAAAATAATCAGATTTTTTAGCTCCATATAGATTAATCCACAGTATTAGTTCTTGTGCGAAAAAATAATTTAATAATAATAATAATAAAAAAATTCTAAAGCTGATAAGGGTGAACTTTTTGCAATAATGGATTATTCCTTTTATCATAAAAGAATGACTGAAGAACATTTGACACTAAATACTGATGCAATACAACCATGAATCAAATTAAGCACTTATGTAATGAATTCATATCACCATTTGATAGGGGGAATACAATTTTTTTTACAAACTTTCAATGCGAATTACTACCCTTTATGCATGGACTACCGAAGGTCCACAAACATGAGGAATGCATGTATTTTCATAATATGAGATCTGATGTATTAGGTTGCTGCAAAATGAATCCTCCTGTAATTGTGTCACTATCCATGCGACTTCCATAACATGCTTTCACGACAGCTCTGAAAGATTCAAATGCAACTATGTAATTTGCACGAAGACAGTTCAAATCTTTGAGCACATCAGTATTCTCTAACAATATCATACATGCATTTCCACTGAAAATTCCACCTTGGTGTTCTTGTAGTTGAACATTACTGCGACGCGCCCATTCATCTGTTCCATGTTTCCACAATCCTTGAAGTCCCTTGTACATCAGAGTAACAGGGCCGATGAGGAGGTGGAGTTCAGGTGGCGGAAATACATCAAGGACACGGATTTCTGGATCCAACGAAATAGCAGGCGGATGTACGACATTACCATGATTCTTTGCTGCGGTTTTGTTACTACCTGATCTGTACCAGCTCCAAAAGAGTTCCTTTAGGCTGCCAAATGTTCTTGAAGTACCTCGCAAGTTCTTTCTCAAATTTTCTTTTGATACATCGCACCACGCACATGGGTGTTTTGATCAATGACTCATGAGTCCAAGTAGGATATTGATTATCTTAAAATCACCGGCGACAGTCCACTTCGGACAAATGAAACAGGAATTCATGTCGAGTTTGTGCCAAATCAATTTGCAGTTCACGTAGTTTTCGGGAACATTGTGCACTATAGCTATTATAAAAAGTTTTTTGACGCTTGTATCTTTTCGCGATTTTGCTGCCACTCCATCAGAATATGTTGATCTTGTAGCCTCTCTGTCAATTGTGGTTTGGTCATCATGTAAGGTGAGACAAAATTTCAGAAAGTTGGCTCCACCATCTGTTCCTATTTTTACATGGTCATATGACTTGCTTCGAAGATTTTCTACCTTCAAAATAAGGCCTGAAACATTGCAATATATTAGTGGTTTGATTTCCCAATCACATTCACTGTTCATATTTTCTTTCATCATGAATCGCAAGTCTTCCTGCACAAAGAATTCCTCCATCTTGTGATTTTTCTCATAAAGACATTCTTTCAGATGAGGTGTAATTGCTTTTCTACTTTTAGTCGCAGTCCCGATATGGGTTGCCAACTTGAGAGTTTCATTTGTACTCAAATTCAAATCAACTTGAATTGAACTCATATCGTCTGACGAGAGAAGAAATGATGCTTGATTTGTAGGCGGGGATCTTAGGAGACTCATTGGTCTCCCTGCAGTTCTTCATAATGTAACATGCTCATCATTCAATTGTTCATCCTGTTGCTTCTCTTTAATTATGTTGGCAGCTATTTTTTCTTTAGATCGGTGAACCATTTTCAGCCATTTTCTGCAAATTTAGTACTCAAAACTCTTGTTGCAATGATGTGAGAGACCTCGACCAATCTCTGAGAAACAAATTCCACAAAGGCGAAGTATGGTCTCATCATTGATTCTCTGATTGTCGATAGTTTTGCTTCGAGGATTATTAGTCATAGCTGATGCACCACGAGCGCCACTAAGTCGTGCAGGAACTGACTGGGCAATCTTGCAAATGTGGCAGAGACAATGAGAAGACGACGCTGCAGCACGAGTTGAGACCTGGTATAGTTGTGAATGGTCAGCGATGGGTATTTCTTTTCCTGTCCTCTTATTTGGATTTTCGAAATCATTCAGAGTGCGTACACAAGTTGGGCATAACACGTTCGGTAGTCTATCGTCGTTGGGATCCAGTCCTTCAATCACATAGTTTTGTATTTTATTCCACAATATTGGAGTAGCAGCTCGAAAAGTGTTATTGTCCTTCTTCGCTTTTGCAAAACATAGAAAGCAAACTCGCTTGCGACATTGTTCGTGTGTTGGTGGCATTATTCGTTCGGTAAGAAATGAATGGACGAAGCAGTTAATATAATGTTATCACCACTTATACAATGTTTCATTAATCACTACCACAGACGATTGATATCACTATACTGTGTGTCTTCCGTGAGCGTCAATCGCGCGCTCTGAAACCAAGTTCATAATTAATTAATCGATCAGTACTGCATGCATTGTCACACTCAACAATTCACCAACAATGAAGCAACAAGCTCGCCAATTATATGTTCGGCGTATCAAATCTTTGCAGGAGGATATCTATGGTTAAATGTCTGTCATAACACATAGATCAACAGTGAAGTATTTCAGAAAATCAATGGACAGGCTGATGAGTGCTTTGAGGTTTTATTGTCATCAGCTAAATGCGAAAAGTGAAAATGACACGACGATGTCATGTATCTTAGATGAACTCGTACACATTTTACTGAATGCTTAAAGCTAGGTGATGAATAGATTAATTAAATGAATGACGTAAGATCATTGGTATGACGAAACATGTGAACAGAAAGCCGTTACAGTAAAACGTACAATATTACTGTAATGATAAATAACGATTAAACAATCATAACCGATTTATTGATTTAATCGATTTCCTCGATTTTTCAGGCGAAAACTTTCATTATAAGTTATAATATCCTAATAAAGAATCATGAATTATAGTCAAAAACATGTCAATAGAGTTTGGGCACTTAAAAATGAAAATTTGTAAAATTCAATCAATTATCGATGAATGTCGATTACGCTTATCTATCGATCTCCGGCAACGATTTTTTTTATTTTTCGATTTTTTATGTTCTATGATAATACGGATCAATATTTTATCAATTTGATTGATGGGCACTAAAAGTTGATTTAAAGTTGGTTCAGCCCCACCGTGCGTGTGGATACGAGAGACATTTGAGGGTTTAAAGGAGAATTGGAAGTTGTTGGCGATTTCATAAACGGAGGAATCGCCATCATCCGGCGCTGTGACCTTGTGGTAGAGTGCTCGCTCTTCGTCCAGTAGACCTTGGTTCAAACCTTGGTCGGGTCAAACCTAAGACTTTTACAGTAGGTACACTCTTTATTCCTGCTAAACATTCAGCACAAATAGAATGAAGGTAGGATAAATAACAACTCGGGCACATGAAAAAAAGGCTCCGTGCCTAATGTACTTCTGAGCATTAACAACGTTTATTTATTTATTTTTTTATCAGTCATAGAACTGTAGACTTGAGACTTGCTGATGCTTCTTGATATTGGATGAAATGGTGGTGTCTATTCTGGTCTGTTCCTATTTTTCAACTGAGTTATAGAACTCAATCTTTATTCGATTTTCCGATTTACAGTATATCGGCCATGCAGCTTCGAGATAGAGAAGAGAGGAGGTTGTGAGACTAGATTTGCGTACATTCACAGGAGAAAGACTTCACATTTATAATTCCCCTTCGCATACAGCACTTCAAACGCTCATTGATGAATGATTCCATTTCAACTAACAGGAAATTTCTGACATGCAAAGGATTATTAAGCGAAGAATAAATTTTCAGTATCATGGAAGCACATGAAGATTCTCCTACCATTATATAACAGCTAAGTGGGTGGTCTACAGAATCATGTGCTGACCATGACCACGACCGCATGTCAGTTATCGAATCATATTTAATCTTATCATAGCAAGTGGGCAATCGAAGCGATACCATCATGAACTTCAATGATTGTGAATGTAGCGAAATATCACTGTGTCTTGCTTTTCAGCAACTCCAAATGACAATCATATTTTTGATTCTATTTCATGCACTAAGTCGACCTTCATTCAAATCACCATTTGAAAGTGGTAATATCAGACAAATTGTAGACCTAAATTGTTTAGAAGCATATTAACCCTCGCCCTCTGGGGGGCGTTATTCGGCCCCGGCGAACTTTTTGAATATTTTTTATACCAAACAAGCTATGACCACCACATTTCTACAGGCTTACTTTCTACGCGCTATGCAACTTGTGACTGAACGAAAATAAATTCGGCATTACACTTTTGGCGTGAGATCTCTTTATTATAATTTGAATGTTTGGAATATTTTGGCTGATTTCGGTCATATTCACTTCTAGTGTAGGCTATATTGCGGGATCAATTCATGATTGAATAAGTTGAGATCACATGAAGGATATTCACAAATGTTAAGTTTTTGAATTTGAAATAATCTGCCTATTATGAATGCACATCATAAATTTGAAATTCAAATTTTAAATATGATTTTCTATTATTTTGTACTTTTTAGTTCAGCATCTCATCAGCAACTATTGAAAGTTTTCAGAATCATGTTGCTTTTAGCCTCAGTGTCTCGCTCGATAAAAGTTCACCAAATTAGTTTGTTTCTTCACCTGCAGAAACTATACACTGCGATGTGCAATTTTAGTGATATTTGAGTTGAACCAAAAGTATGAATTATTTGACCTCTGACCTCATCCAATGCAATGATGTATTTTCATGACAATGATAATCATCATTTTATTAACCACCTTGACCGGATCTTTCGACTAACATTGTTTCTTAGTTTTTAGTTGTCATTTTCCATTTCAAATAGTGATCTACGGTAATGGAAATTTGTTAAACATTGGCCGTTTTTTGACCTTTGACCTTCACCCAGGAATGACCTTGAAAATAAAAATAATGCTGTTTTACTGAATCCCCTTTCATGCCCTTTTGATTGATGTGTAGTTTGGCAAAACTGGTATAATAGTTTGGGACGAAATTCAGTCTCCCACAGTCACCCTATCGGAAAAATACCGCAGTGGGGCGCGGGATAAGTAACATCAATTTATTAAATGATAAATTTTTCATTTTTTATCATATTCAGGAGTTTGCGAATATCACTTCCATTATTGCCTTATTAAGCTTGACCCTGTTCGTCGAGCCCTTGATATGGATTTTAAAAATCATTTTGCATTATATAATGCGTTTTGATTGATATCTTTCACAGATAGCTACCTCTCATGATTGGAAGCAACCAGGAAGGCGCTTAATTCCTCATTTTTCAAGTCGCTTGCTTGTGATACGACTTTCATTTAATCATTGATTAAATCGTTTTGCAGCAGTTTACATTTTGCAGTTTTCTGATTTCAAATAATGTGCAACATTGAAAATATATACGAATATTTCATAAGTTTACAAAATTATAGTATTTTAGGTAGTCCGTAAGAGGACTGATGACCGTTCCCGCAGACAAACCAGGCAAAGTCAAAGTTTTCTATCATGACACACAAATTGAAAGAAAGCTATATTAGAACAATGGGCGAACGAAAATTATACAATTGTTATACAGAAACATCGACACAGTGAGTCACATTTTAGGTTCGTCAGCAGGAAAACCAACCAGATTTGCATTTCGGGTCCTTTAATTTCCTGTATGCCCTGGTTGGCGGACCTCCGCTGTGGACAGCGGATCGCGTGACACTTATTACACACAACAATCGAAAAACTCTTTACATGAACAAATTCCAAACTTTTGAAGTAAGTTCATATGTTTACGCAGGATATGTGTAGCACCACGACGTAATTCTTTAACAAAATAACCTCTCTGAACAAGAATATTTACAATCTTTTGTGCCCATTCAACAACATACTGAAAATGCGAGCAAATACGTAAAATTCTAATTGTTTGGCTCGCGAATACATGAATGCCCATCTTTCGGGGCATGAGGCTATCTGGAAAAGTTAACAACACCACAGGAAAAGGAGAAGTCTACTCTGTGATATACTGACGTGTGTAAACAATCTAGAATAAAACTAGAAAAAGGAATTTCAATCGAAACTCCCCTTTTCAATTTGCAGGCCCATATAATGAAGTAATTAAAGGTTACATATTCAACGGTCGATGTTGGAAGGCCATCCAACATCGACCGTTAAAGGCGATAGACGCCGAAGGCCTGTCACAGAAATATTTAACCTTTACTTTATTATATAGGCCAGCAAATTGAAAAGTGGAGCTTTGATTGAATTTTTTCTCATCAGAATGATGATCTCCCGTCACTTGGTCAACTAAGTGAAACAAAATTGAATTTAACATACTTATTATTATCATCAATTCTTTCGGCCTTGAGGTCATTAGAAAATATTTTGGGAAGCAAATTTTCAAATGAGGATAGTTTACAACACGGTTGATTAACTGTTAAAATATTCTTGATATTGGAAAACTGGAGGTCGAAGAGATGACCTTTACTCAAAAGTGCATTTGCAAAACTGCGACATTTTTTATCAGTTATATTATTTGGTGGCTTCCGCTGTAGTGATTTGATTTAAAATGGAACACATCGATCACACTTCATATCAATAGATTAAAATGATCTACGAGTGTGCACAGCTGTTCGAATTGTGCAGGTTTTATCCACAGTACTCAAAAAATATTGGTAACAATCCAAGTATGTATAAAAAGATAATTATAATACAATTTTTCTGAAGCTTGCAGGATGCTATTTTGTTATTATTGCTTTTGAATACCCATATAATCAGTGAAAATATTGTTGAACTCATTTCCATTCTTTGCAACGGTATGAGGAAAGGAATTTCGTGTTTTGATCAATTAGACAGAATTTAGTTAATCCCGATGCGATTTGAGTTGTATTCAGACAATGAATATCAAAGAAATATCTGCATCTAAATGTGTAAAGTATGTCAAACACATATTTTGAAATCTTTTTCCAATTGCTTAATTTCACTATACTGCCAAGGAAGCGGAACTTTACCAAAAATAAGGAATTTCATATTTTAAGATATAGTTACAGAGTTAAGAGTTATGATTCTGAAGAAACGGATGGTTGAATCATTATGAATTGGTTCCACTGTTTCGTTAAAGGGATGAGGATGCAGTAGATCTCCCAACCTAACGGTCCTCATAAAGAAAATGTCTCCGAGGCGAAGATCAATAGTCATCAATCTATTAAAGTTTCATACTTTCAGAGGCATATTCTTTAACAAAAACAAATTTTCGAAAGAAGGTAATTATTTTGAAAATATTCTTCCATATTTCATCAATTTGAAGTCCAACGGTTCTGCTTTACGAAAACGGCATTGAAGATCATTCATCATTCAAAATGGTTTCGAATTTGCGCCTGAATTGAAGTATTAATATCCCATAACTATTCTCAAATTGACTTTTTGTGTACATATGGATGTATTCCTCATGCATGTCGAGAAAACAGGTCGGTGGATGGCCAAAATTTCGTCTTTTGATCTTGACATGTATTCTAAGATTAGATACATGATTTTGTCGTTGTGATACGTCTTCGAAATGTGAAAACGTATTTGACTGAACACATGATGATATTGCAAAGAAAATGGTTGATAAATTTTGTCCAGAAAGACAGAAACACGAAATTTGTTTTTCTGTGTTTGTTTCTAAACGATTATTTCCAATCTGTACAAATGCTCCGACATGAAACCAATCTACAGGTGCACAGGTCAAAAAACGCTTGACAGCCAGGGAGAAGATATTTTTTGTAAATAATCCATGTTGTTGGGTGGCCCACAGTGAACATCCACGCTTGGAAAATATTTATCTGAAAATGTTTATGTTCAATATTAACACCGTGCGGCTTAAAGTAGGAACGAACAGGATTTCATCATTTCAGTTTTGAGACTAATATTTGAGCAATCTCTTAAATGTGTACTTTTGTAAAATTTAGTTATTTTTCATCTTAATTATTACATGTAATATTATCACTGGAGTGGGAATCGAGATGTCCGCGGCATGTCTTATTTGAAATCAGCAACCATTTGAATAGAGTTGTAAATTATGCCTGAGTCATCATTTTTCATTTTTGAAGACTCACTCATGATCGGAATTAAGGAGGCATATGAGTATTCACAAGGTCATGTGCATCATAGCCACCAAATAAATGCAATTTTTGATGAACATGGTAAGTACTTGCATACGTATTCGTAAGTATTTAATTCATATTCATTGAAGTATTCATAATTCGAAAAATAGCCTACAAATGCGTGCCTGTTTTCCGAAATGTAATTATAACTCGCTCGCAAAGGAAATTGCTATGTTGTCAATTACTTATTCTGCCATTAAAATACAGTGAAAATTGTTTCATATCATGAAGAAATCGTTTTTGCGTCTTCATTTGTTCTCTGCGGAATGTGCTCAAAAGCTTGAAATAAATTGATTGAATCATTCTTATGGAGAAGATGGTGCGTCTGTTTGTGAAGGAAGTTCATATCCTGACCACTATTGTCAAATGAGAGTTCGTCATGATGGACATGATTGTAAACCGAACAAATTGAACTCAATTGTCTATCGATACAATATAAAATACATGTCGAGTTAAAGAGGAAGCCACAGAAAATTATTTGAAAATTTAGCGGCCCGGTGGAGTCTCCACAAATCCAGACCCGATTCCTACCCTGAATGTAACGGAAGTCTGACTAACTTTTGGACTGTCAATATTTTTGGCCAATAGTCAATATCGAGCACAACGGCTAGAAAGAGGAGAATGGAGAGGGGCTTGTCGGATGGGTGATATAGGAGGTGACGCTACAGAGATATTTCTCCAATTTTTTTGGCAGATTTGAACTCCTGTCATCCAGACATTAGTCTACGTCATTACCCACTGAACCACGGCACCACATGATGTTAGACCATGTTATTAGAGAAGACATTTGTGAGACCATTTTGGATATCGAAAATCGAGGTAGTCTAATGCAAAGTAGCTCTCAAAGTCATTTTCGTTCTATTTAAGATAAAAAATACTGGCTGGACTCTGTCCTTCTTTCAAGTGCCTGAGGTACATTTCAGTCAATAGTGACTATTTTTTTTGATAGATGCTAATCCTTCCCTATTATAAATATAACTTTTGAGGCTGTGCATCCTAAATGTACAGGACCGCGCTTGGTCGGGTTTGAGCGTCCAGGATGAAGCGGTCGAAACGCGATCGTCCTGACCAAGTTCCTGTTGATGACCTCATTAAAAATAGTCAAATAATTTGTATGCATATTTTGTAGAATTTTATTTCACGTTTTAGCTTAAGGAACTAACATTAATTCTCTTACACACCTGGTAGATTTTAGATAGCGTAATCCCGCTGTGTTAGCTAGATCTGGTATTTTGATTGGAAACAGACCTGTCCTCTTATCATCTGAATAGGCAGACTGTTAAATAGGATCTTTTCAATATATAAGTGATAAACATAATTTTGAACAGAACGACTTACTCGCCAATTCATTACACATGAGGAGAAGCGTTGTTTGTCCTTCCAGTAAGCATTTTTTAAATTTTTTTGACATTTTAGGATATAAAAATTTTCTTTTAAATCATATTTTGTACCTATTGAAAATTAACTAGTCATTAGCTTGTTTTGTTTTTTTAAATTTTGTTACCTTGACGCACTTTGCTACGTTGAATTGTTTTTGCAGCACGTCTTGAGTTGAAGGTGGACTATGGGTGGTATGCACGAAAGAAGTATGTACTAGAGGTAGTCGGACTAGGGTAGTTTAAACTAGCTTTGGAAAATGACATGCACCAAACGTAGTAGAAACTCAATCATTCTTACTAGGTTGCAGATAGTATGTACTTCCCACTATTAATAGAAATGGAAGCATTTTCCATCAAGGGTTCACTCATATGAGTGATTTTCTCATCTTACTTCAAGGTCGTTCCTGCCGATCCGAAGTTTTATTGGCTATCGTGACTAACCGCGTCATTGATTACTCGAGAGCCAAATGGATTCTTCCGCTCTTTATTTTCTCCTGTCTTTCGACTCTGAGTAGCAAACAACTGCAACGACAGCTGCAGCCTCGGACACTTGCCGTTAGTTGACTAAAGTGTGAGTTATGGATCGCGAGAGTGAACATACTTTTTTGAATCCATTGGAGATTATCAGGATGCAACCTTACGTGGGAATACTGTACAGATTCGCGAGAAAAGAAAAAGAGCATGGCAAGACATCACTTGCAAATATTCCGCTGCATCTGAAACCGAGGAGAATCGATCGATGGAAGTCCTCCAAAAGAAATGGAACAATATTCAGTCAAGAATCAAAGACAAAGTGCGTAGGCGCCAATTAACTAGCGGCGGTCAAGAGGTCAAGTTTTCTGATAATGACTTCTTGGCTATGGGAATCATCGGTCTAGACAATCCCACTTTAGCGAAGATCCCATGTGCAAAGAGTGATGAGGGTCAATCAAGTATGATGATTCCCGAGGAAGTTGGAATGGATAGCTCAGTTGCAGAAGCTCCGGAAGAAGTCGTCGAGAACCCTGCGATGCCGAGATGCAAAGCCGCTGCTGCGAAAAGGAAAGTGGATCGATGTGATTTACTACAATTGGAAGAAAAGCATGTTGCTATTGAAGAAAGAAGATTTCAAATAGAGGAAGAAAAGCTCAATGTTCAGCGAGAAATATTGAATAAAATGACGATCATTCGCCAGTGGCTTCAGGCTAACGGCACAACCATTTTGAACATGTCTTTATAAAACATTGTAAATACGACTGCATTATTTTTCATGACAAAAAAGGGGATATACTGAAGGCTAATGTGCTGCCCTTGTATCAGCAAATTGTGTAACAATGAGTAAAGTGAATTGTGAAGGGGCACCTGGAATTCCTAATAGCAACCTTTTAAGTGAACCATTCTATAAATTTTCTAGTTCTTGAAAGGCATAAACCGAATAGCAACTGCATAAGCGAACCAATCAATAAATTTTTCAATCCTTCAACAAATGCTTGTACTAGCAGAGTCGAAGGCATGTTGAAGGGATCCAGAGTCTTGTCAAAAGTTGTCAGAAGTAGGCCTGCCTTTGATATATGCGCAATAATGGCCAACGATGCTGAGTTATTCATAATAAAAATGAAGTAATGGGCATTTGCTTAATAGAAGCAGGTGAAGCAGATTGCCCTCCATAAGTAAAAAATGAGCAAGGAAAAAGCACAAGTCATTAGAACACAAAGCGAGCTTTGCGAACATTTGACAGACTGCTGGGGGAAAGAACAATTGCATCCTATAAAATGTGTTATTTGAAGCGTTCCTACTTTGGCTATTTCAGGTGGTCTCTTAGGCACAATCCATCTTTATTCCGAAGGCAATTATTTATATTAGAGTAAAATAAGAAATTAATGGCTCCATTAAACTTCAAGTTAACAAATCTGTCAATGGTTTTCTGCAAACAAACGCAAAAGATTGTTGCGGGAAGTACGGCCTTGACGACGTAGTTCATGATCTCCTGCGCTTTCACAAATTACTGTTGCTGGTTGGTCCGGTTCCTCTATTTGCATAGTGGCATCTGGTTCAGGAACTTCATCTTGACATGCAAGACTGAAGTTATGAAGAATAAAGCACACAAGGATCTCTATACTTTGACGTTGCAATGGTAAAGTAAGAGGTCGGCTTAGACAGCGAAATCTTTGTTTGAGACATCCAAATGCTCGTTCGATCACAACTCGTCCAACTGATACTGCACGATTATATCGATGTTGTGATGCCGTCATTGGGTTCACAAACGGCGTTGCTAGAAAAGGCAGTTGAGGATAACCACTATCTGCAAGTAAGATACCAGGTAAATGGCTGTTGATAAACTTTTGATACACAGAAGAATTTGAGAAAACCCTTGCATCGTGGACGCTACCAGGCCATTCAGCAGACACTGATAAAAATCTGGTCTTCATATCACATACAGCTTGTACATTAATGGAAGGCCACCCTTTTCGGTTGATGTAGTGATCTGGATAAGACTCGGAATGAGGCTTCAGAATTTCAATGTGAGTGCAATCAATTGCTCCAATTACATTAGGCACACGACAATACGCTTCAAACTCGCTCTTTATCGGCGTTAAATCAGGTGGGAATGAAATGTAAGTCTTGCTGTGTAAGGCAAAGATAGCTTGCATTACTTGCCAGTTGCTTCTTGAAACGGTTGACTGATCCACACCAAACCAGGCGCCCAATGTTCGCTGAAACGTTCCGCCTCCCAAGTAATTCAAGCAAAGACAAACTCTTTGTGTAGGCGCTAGCGGATGATTGCGATTTGAGTTCGGGGTCAATGCTGATTCCAGAGAGTCGATCAAAGTGATCAAATTTTCTCGATCGAATCGAAACAATTGTTTCAGTTCGCAGCTGTCGAAGGAATCAAGGGGCGATAAGCGATCTCTCAAAACTCGCTGTCGTCGAAAACTTGACTGCATATATTCATCAATTAACAGGATGTTCATCTTCACGCATGAGTTTCACGCACTGCAATCTGCTGAAGTGTGCATCTGCGATATGTTGAAGTATATAAGTCTCATCTAGATAAGTAAAAAGGTAACTAGGCTCGTTCTAGTATGCACTCGGTAGTAAGATCTGTTGGTACATATGAAATTCTAGTTCAAACTAGGGAATTCCTGTGTGGATAGTTTGTACTGGGTAGTTCAAACTCGACAAACAGTTTGGTGCATATCGATTCCTAGTAAGAGTTGAACAAGCAAGTACAAACTATCTAGTAAAAGGTTCGTGCATACCACCCTATGTCCCCGCCTCTTGACCTCTACTGGCTGGACTCTGTCCTTCTTTCAAGTGCCTGAGGTACATTTCAGTCAATAGTGACTATTTTTTTTTGATAGATGCTAATCCTTCCCTATTATAAATATAACTTTTGAGGCTGTGCATCCTAAATGTACAGGACCGCGCTTGGTCGGGTTTGAGCGTCCAGGATGAAGCGGTCGAAACGCGATCGTCCTGACCAAGTTCCTGTTGATGACCTCATTAAAAATAGTCAAATAATTTGTATGCATATTTTGTAGAATTTTATTTCACGTTTTAGCTTAAGGAACTAACATTAATTCTCTTACACACCTGGTAGATTTTAGATAGCGTAATCCCGCTGTGTTAGCTAGATCTGGTATTTTGATTGGAAACAGACCTGTCCTCTTATCATCTGAATAGGCAGACTGTTAAATAGGATCTTTTCAATATATAAGTGATAAACATAATTTTGAACAGAACGACTTACTCGCCAATTCATTACACATGAGGAGAAGCGTTGTTTGTCCTTCCAGTAAGCATTTTTTAAATTTTTTTGACATTTTAGGATATAAAAATTTTCTTTTAAATCATATTTTGTACCTATTGAAAATTAACTAGTCATTAGCTTGTTTTGTTATTTTTAATTTTGTTACCTTGACGCACTTTGCTACGTTGAAATGAAAGTATGGATCTTAGTGTTGCTATAGATAGAAATTTTTTCATGTAAATAATAAAGTTTTGATGTTCTGATGCTTTCCTTTCCGATCAGCGTTTCTTTCACCATGGCTTGTACAATCTGAGAGTATAAATGATAATGTTCCATACTCTATGATGACATTGGCCTGTGGTCAAGGAAATACGCGCACAATTCAATCGAGACAGGATCTTTTTAGATTAGAAGGCAATAGACGCCAAAGGCTTGTCACATTTTATGAATTATAAATAATTTTAATCAATATTATAATATATGAAGCATGAAGATCGAATCCTGAATGTCGAGAAAAGTGCATTCACTCAACTGATTTATACAACGACAGGTGCATTCGGGCCACAACCATCGATATTCCATAAGTGTCTTGCATACCTTATAGCAAGCAAACATTATATATATCACATATCCGAAGAATGGTCAGCTTTGTTACACTCAAAAGCACATCGGTGCGAGGACACAGTGGTTCCCCGAAAATAGAAAGTCCGTTATCGGAAATTTCTTTTAATTTAATGCCGAATATTGACAAATGTGGTGATTTCTAATCCCCATTCTTTTATAAAAGTCCTTCACGTGAATCTTTTTATCCTAGATTTGTGCTGCTACCTGTATATATAGAGCTTGACTTTTATGACTTGATTGCCGGTGAGTTGTTTCGCATTATTTATCAAATATAACAACGTACTTTTCTTTCTCCAGTAAAAATAATCATTATACACTTATCCCAAAGATGTGTGTCATCTTTTAGTATAGCCAAACAAAACCTCTCATCATAATGTAACAAATGTTTCTATTGCAAAAGCTAAGAAAAGCAATTTACCTGATGATAACTAGTGAAATTTTCAACAGGATTATAAAATGCTAGTACCGAAGGAGACCTCCTGACGAATTGATCAAGTCATTAATTGCGTTCTGAGGAATGTTCAACCACTGCTCGACCACGAAGAATTGCTAAGTCCATCAAACATTAAATGCTAGCGATTTTGGATACTTTCCTCTGGGTCAGATCCTATCACACATGTTTGATAGGATTGAGATCTGGTAATCTTGGTGGCTGTTCTATCTTTCAAATACCGGTACCTCTAACATGATGAAACTGATCAGTCAATTGATGAGCTATGTTTCATGAAAGATGGAATCCGACAGCCTGCTACCGATGCATTAAAAAATAGCCTAATTTGCTAACGTAAATATTCACGCATTTGGTATTTCACGAAAGATTTCAGAAATTGCAACTCACTAAGATCATCATGTCATATCGCTCCCACAGCATTCATGGAACTAACATCTCATACTTTGCAAACCTCATACTTTTCAAATCAATCGGATACGTGTAGGACTGAGCTCAATGCCACACTGCAAACACCTCATCTGGAGTTCTCAGCTTTCATTCGCTCATGCGTTCTGATGGACTTGCATCCGTCTGTCATTCCTCAATTTCTGAAACCTACTCTCATTCGCAAATATAACCTTTCGCCAAATTTCTCTCCACTCGCATAACCTATCTTTCAATCTCCATTGTTCTCACAACAGACGGTCTCCGATTCGTCATACCGGCCTGGCCTTCTGTAGACCACCGTAGACCGCTGCAGACGGCAATCGCTCACTTCGCATCTTAAGTAATCTGCAGCGGATGAAAATCTGTTACTCAGAAGATGGAGCCTACGCAGTGGGCGGTTGCTGCGTTTGATGGATTTCCTTTTCTAACAGTAGAACATTTTTTATTCACTAAGTCTCGCTCTCTACCTCAAAATTATTCTTTTACAAAAATTCCGAAGTTAAAGAATTTGTGATATTGACATCTTCATTACTGAAAATTCAAAAGCCTCTACTACAAGGCATTTTTTCTTTAGTTCCCATCATTTTTCTCCATCAATTCTATTTCTCATTTGCACTGTCTTCATTTAGTTGATCGTGTAGGCATGCTTGAGTACAATTGGCTTCAAAATCAAAGCTTTATAATACCATTGCAGCTTATAGTGTTGATAGAAATCTATTTCAATTCAATGATTAACTTATCCATTCCATCTAGAGTGTTCTATGATTTCATAGATATATTTAAATTAATAATTTTGCAACGATGTCACTTATTAACGTTAGAAAGCAATTCAAGAGGTGACAGACATTTTTGGGATTAGTGTATGATTGATGCATCATATAATATGTAATAAAACATAAAATATATAATAAAAGTTAATATATTATCAATGCTATATATTATATACCATAGTCTCTTAATGCTGTAATGTCAATGTAGGCAATTTCGATTGATTCCATTCAGTTTGTGAGACATCAGGAGTGACGTATGAAATAGAATGTGACAATTGTAAAGCAATATATGTGGGTAAGATGTCAAGAAATACAAAAAAGAGGGGAAATGAACACGTCAAACAATTGAATGAAAAACAAGAAACATCTGTATTATGGAGACACTGTGAAACCCAGCATGAAGGAATCAAACAAAATTTTAACATGAACGTAACCGGGGTGTACCATAACAACGCAATGGAAAGACAGATCGCCGAAGCTGTAGCAATCAGAAACAAAAATCAACAACAAATGACCCTCATAAATAACAAAACTGAATGGAATGCTATATATTATCCGCCTAAAACTCCCGTCAATTGGTTAAAAATTACAATGCAGACTTAGTTATTACACTATATGAAATATTTTCACTAATTGTTTTATTTTGCAATGTGTTTAATTAATAAATTCATCATTCATTATGCCTGAGTTAGTAAACATGAATTTAATTTAACAACAATTCTAACTGAGCAAACCTGAGCTCATTTACTCGATATCCGATCGCAAATATATTTTAGAAAAATGATCCAAAATTTTTGATACTAAATTTATCATGGGACAAATATATTAGTATTTCCTTTAATGTTCAGAAGTTCCTTCAACAACACCATCAGCATAAATACAACGAATATGACAGTGCGTATATAAAATTCTGCAATGACGTTTTTGAATACAGACAAGCAAGCGGTTCAATGCATTGCACTCACACTGTGTACATGTAAATGGAAAATATGCAAAGCACGCCAATTATTGTGTGCTGTCGAGCATCGACACATTTTAATAATGTCAATTTTCCATTTCATGTTTATCATTGTACAAAAGCTAAAGCATTGCAGTATTAAGAGCAATGCAGTGACAGCACAGAGATAAATTTCCTTGTCTGCGTGTTTGGGTCTCGAGATGACTTTCCTCACGGCTAGAACTAGTCTCGAGGGGCAAGAGGAGCAATTTTCCAATGAACGTAGTGGAATTTCCAGCCTGAATTATGACGAATCAGAAAATTGACACCGCATGAAACGTATACAATCAATAAATTTAGATTGAGGGGATTCGAACGATCTGAATAATATATCGATTTATGAAGTCATCACCATGGAAAATTGAGCTAAAGATAGATACTTCTCACTTGACAGGCCTGCCTGCCAGGGATGCGGAGTCGGAGTCCCGGAGTTCTATCAAATGATAGGACTCCAGACTCCGGCCTATAACTAGACTCGAAATATCATGCAAACAAATTATTTATTCTTGTGCATAGCTGTCATTTTCTTGATGTCAACTTTCTTCATCAAACAAGAGCACAGTCAAGACAGCAGTACATGCAAAGCTCGTAATAGTTGAAGGAATGAACCGTGATAGTGAAAAAAGGATAGTCTTTTCATTCGGTGATTTAGTAGAGAAGACATGCCTTCCTAGCCTCGATCACACCTACGCGCCAAAGGCCACATCAGAGACAAAAATGAAATACTAGTATGTTTGAGAACATCATCTCTTGCCCTCACGTTAATCATGTGTGATCTCTCCTCTAAAGCGCATATTAGATTCGAAAGTGTGCTCATATTTTTTGGAGAAGGAAGGGGAACTTTCCTGCCTGGTAAAGTAGGGAGAAAAAACGTGTGAAGCACACATCAAGCAGATGGGAGGAGTCGAGTCGTATGCATCCAACTTAAAGCGACATTTGATCAACTTTCATCGAAAATGATTGATAATTGATACAGCAATGATCACTAAAGATGGGTTCAGGTAAGCCTATATTGATCTATGATGTAGGTTATGCAGTTAATTTTTCAAAAAAGGCTTTATATACTTGACACCCCGAGTCGGAGTCGGAGTCCTATCAAAAGCCGGAGTCCTATCAACTCCCGGAGTCGGAGTCCTATCAACCCCCGGAGTCGGAGTCGGAGTCCTATCAAAAGCCGGAGTCCTATCAACCCCCGGAGTCGGAGTCGGAGTCCTATCAAAATGATAGGACTTCGCATCCCTGCTGTCTGCAATCTGACCGGTGAGGTCGTGTGTTCGCTGATGCAAGCCACTTCTACAATGTGCGTGACTGGCCAAAGAGAGACGAACATCTATCGCTTGCTGCCAATTGCATACAAGGCTAGGATAGGATCATGTCCGCCATAGACTAACCCACGCGCAAATGAATCTACGAGCTGATCATAAAAGAGAACCACCTAAATTTCACAGAGATTCCATCGATTCTCATGCCTTCCAATCGCATCTCACATCAACTTGTCATGCATCATTCGAGAGCTTGCATTCTCAGCTTTAAAATGAGCCATAATAGACTTGTATGCGCTATTGGATTTGCTGAGTAGTGCTCAAAATATGAAAATCACTCAATTTAAAAATTGCTATTTTTCAAACTGAAAACACGTGAGTAATGAATCAGGCACGGGGAAAACGAGCATTTTCTGAGCTCTCTATTTTGACATACTGTTCATCAAAATTGGAGAACTAGTAAATAATTGAAGAAATATCGTGACGTTATAACAAAATCATGACTTTTTTGGTCGAAAATGTTATGTTCTCACTTTTTCATGAAAAGTGTTCATATTTGATATCTTCAGAAACCTTGCGATGTGAGGGGTACGAGCATGTAAGTTTTATTCATATAAGTTCAATAGTTCTTTTTTAAACTTCTTCAATATTTTTCTCATTTTCGCAGAAGTAAACAAACACCATATGAGGTGAAAGAATGTTCAAAACAAGACAATTGGCTTAGGGAAAGCATGCCTCTGTTCTCTCAAAGCGACTGGCGATTGTTCACTGCACTTTTGCGGAAATGAGAAAAATATTGAAGAAGTTTGAAAACGAATTATTGAACTTCCGAGTATATGCATATAACTTCCATATTCGTACTCCTCACATCGAAAGGATTCTGAAGATAGGCTACCAAACATGAACACTTTCATGTTTCATGGTTTTGTTGTAACTTCAGGATATCATCGATTTTTTGTTAGTTCTCCGATTTGACTGGAAGGCATGAGAATCGATGGAATTTCTAGAAATTTAGGTTGTCCTTTTTAGACAGTCGTGTACCCTGCATTGGTTTGAATGAGCAGGGTCTGTTTTCCGTTTGGAAGGAGATTGGTCTGTGAGATTCATCGCTTCATTAACCAGAAAAAATGACATCTGTGCGAACTGACATTGTTTTTTATGTCTTGAGAATACATTATTCAGAGCCGTGATGTTTGCTGGAACAAACCATTTAAGACGGCTGATGGGAATTGATAAGGAGAATAAATGCTGGTAACGTAAAGCGATGAAGGGAGAAGTCTTTTGCGAATGCATGGAGCATAAATTTGACTGATTTGATCATGAATTCTTTTTCGAGTGGCCTTTATTGCAGCTTCAGTTACTTATTTGTTCCGGATCGGGTTAGGGGTCACATTTTGGTGGCCCAGTTACAACCGGCCTAATCATGTTACTGTGTCATCGACTTTATTGCTAAAAAAAAGAAGAGCAGTATGTGACGGCTTTGTTAGAGGCATGTACGTATTTAATTCAACAAGCTTCTATATAAACAATATTATGCAAGGCATGCTTTACAATGCTGAATTATAAGATGAATCTTAAGAAAGCGCTCTAGGCTTTGTACGAGGTGGTTGTGAATCTTGCCATAAGAATCGCGTTGATCCCTTCTTTCTTTTGGCTGCACATTTTAATGAGAAAGACTTCGGCATATGCACCTTGCTATGACATGTAATCATCTGAAGCAACCTAATGCATGCTGTCAAAGAACTAATATTTCTTCTCCCGAACCAACTGAGAGGACGAAACTGTCTAAAAGAGATTCAAAACATTGGTCACAAGTGCTGGATGTTATGTGCAGGGATTGTGCACAGATCGGACCGAGATAGTTTTTCACACATATTTCCTCGAAGCATCGTTTTGAACTGACAGCTCAAATAAATATGGATTTCTGGTCACCTGATCAAGAATAGGACCGTTTTCCATCGCTGGATGACACTTCCGATCGGTTTAATAGGTTTAAAAACCATTGACGATTGCTTCATCGTACATTGTATGATTAATTCGTTTCATTGCAAAGGTACATGTTTTGATTATTATACTAAATTTATCATCTACTAATTGTGGAATAAATCTACGTAAATGCTATTCCCCATATTATAATGATTTTCAGACAGTCAATTGAAGTTTACTTTATTCGCCTTTAATAATCGGCCACTTATACCAATCAACGTCCATCCTCAAATTAGCGCCCCTCGAGCTAGAGACGTTAAGGCGTCATGGGTGTCAATTTGTCTGTTTGAAATCAATATGTCTTTCAATGAAGGCTTTAAGTGTAAATGAAATTGTGTTTGTTTTCCATATCCAGTTTAGTATGAAGCTCAACTGTAAATCATACACCGCTAAACCGCGGGAATATCCCCTCGTAGCATCATCACTCTCTGGGTGGCAATCAGATGCTTCATTTTCTTCAAATAGTGAAAATGTTGTAATGAATATCACTGTACGCGTAAATCCAAATCCTTTCACTGCCTTTCTGCAGATCAAATCATTGCTTTACATTTATACTTTTACAAAATGGGTGGAGCCAAACAGTTGAAAATTAAGCTGTCAGCATTTGTTTATCCACAAGTTAAATAATCTTCATTCTTTACATGCGTATGTATACTCCACTATAAAATATTCAAAATGTCAATGAAGAAAGAGACTTTCACTTTTAGAAAGAGAGAAAGAAATGGAAGGAGAGATGCTGTATTCCTTTGACAAATAAGCTTATGATGACTTTTGGCAAGCGAAGTAGCAACAAATAAAACATGGTAAATAGCAAATATAAACGCGAATGGTCATACTTTCCTCGAAGACAGAAGCCCTTTAAAATTTGACGATAGGCGAATATTAATTGCATGGAAAAACAAATATTTAAATGCATTAAATATAAACAGGAATACGGAAATGGATAGGCGAAGAATAAATTAGAGCAAGTGACGTGGAATATTTTGATTCTAAGAAGTATAAAGCGTGCCACCAAGCTACTGTCATTTAGACAAATTTTGATGTTTATATATAACGTTATTTTTTAAGAGGTCTGAATACAGGCAGGAAGATAAAATGTTATCTCAAAGTTCATCTGAATTAACAAGCATGCAAGCAAGCGTGTATATATTCATAATCATAACAAGTGCAGAAAAGAAATTTGAAAGCTGTATTTGAATAATGGAAAGAGCTGACACTATTTCATAAAATTCTGGCAGCATTATACAGTAAATATTACACACCTGTTTCTCAGTGCCTGAAATTTATGTCCATGCTTGATTAATCTCGTCACGATATCAACTACTAATTGTTGTTTCAAATTTATAATCCATCAACCGTTAACATAATAATTAAAAAGGTCTTTGTATGTCTTGATTAAATTTTCTAAATATGTTATTCTGTACACGCAATCTCATTATAAATTTCTAAGGGCATTGCGGTAGAATGCAAAGATTTTAAGACAGATATCGACAAGCAGTATGAATTATGAGTCCTGTGTATTCAATTCATTGGAACGCAAAATTTACCTGAGAAAATCGTGCTCTTAAGCTAAGAGTTTTATGACAATACACAAAATTTTATCTCTTTTAAAGTAGTAATGAAAATGATCGCAATTACTCCATTGTTTTCATTAAGCTGTGCAATATTGGTCACCACTGACCAATATTGAAGCAACAATCTTTCCTTTATAGACGGTTTCAGCTAGTTGTGGATATGTTGAGCACGAGTTCTTTGCAAGCTGTAGAGGTTTGTATATGCACTGTACCTAGCATATCATACATTTCTGATATGCACCACCAGCATGTGACATCAGTTACCTCAAATAACGCCACTTTCATGAGATAAGTAAAGATATTGTAGAAATAACTAACTCTGTACCGGGTACGGAAACAGCAAGTTATGCGTCATCCAAATTTTGCAAATTAGCAAAGAATGGGAGAAACGATGCAATGGACGAGTTGCGAAATAAGTCCTTTCATCTTCAAAACTTTTGTAAAAGCCCTAGGAATTGAAAACGTAGACTAGTTATCCATTCAAACCATGGGATGTCAAATAAAACTTCAAACGCAATTGAACAAAAGGCTGAATTTGACTCGTTCTACTTCAACTAATTTTGATTTTCCATGTAGCTCTAACGATTCAGTTATCATGTAGTAATTTAGTCCATTTAACATTTCCATGACAATAATATTTGAATATAATAATAATTTGATAATATAAAAATGTTTTGATATGGTAATGAATAAATGTTTGCTGCGTCTGATGATTGACTTAATAACTTCTGATAAGCATGCACTCCAATCTTGTACAATTTAATCCTGGTAATTATGGTGATAACTTAAAGACAGAAAAAGAAATAATACATTCCACGCCGATCCAAATGTCATTTCTACCTATTGATAAGCGGATATTATTCCTTCGAAAACGAGCTTCACATTTAATCACTTCCATGCTTGTAGTCATCAACAGATTGAATTTCCATTTCATCTTGTGCTGTTTATATTTGAAAGAAATCTAATACTTAGTTGTTGCCACTGTGACGTGCGTTATTATACAATCTCAGAAAGAATTCGACTGTTTCATTGCGTCTCCACTTAAATGCCGTGTCGAGTTGCTGTATATTGGGGAATGGTCATTGACTGGAATCTCGAGCTAGTGACAGAATGAGTAGACAGATCTTCATCGACGAATAACAGGGTTTGAACCAGTCGAATTTTTGTCGGCCGGTGCCGATCGGGACAACGGTAAGTCCGCAACTGTCTTTGCAAGCCGGGTGCAGTCTCCGGCTGTTTGATTAATTTGCACCAT
>CAJQUW010014156.1:370000-601089 GCA_907163375.1 Prostheceraeus crozeri | reverse complement strand
AGCGGACTCAGACTTTTTCCAATGGAGTCTTTTTAAGTAAAAAACAATAAATTTCTGCCTCCGTTTCAAACAGTAAATAAAGTTACTTTCTCTTTCTTATATTCACAAGTCATTAACGTTTCTGGCACTGATCCTTGAAACTTTCTTGCAAAGTCTTCAACACTTCTAATGACCTCAAATTTATTTTTTACTCGGATGCTCCTTTTTTGTAATGCATACAATGGCAAACAATTCTACATGAAAAATCAGTGACTTGAAGGGCGCTAGGGGGCAAATTCCACCCACGTCCATTGTACCAATACCTTGATTAGAAAGTTGTTCTGGAATACCCAAAAGTATGACTCAAATCCTTACCTAATACAAGAAGAACATGCTTCCCTTCCTTCATCAATTTTGTTGACCCCTTTATGACTGGTTTGTAGAATTTATTCAAAGTCAGCTTGAAGAGATCATTTATTCGTTCAAACATTCTACCGATTTCCTTTTCTGTATCTTGCAAGCTCATTGTGGGAACCTTAGAATCAAAAGTTGACGTTGCAAATGCCTTTTGAATTTAATCATGTTTTGGACAGATGGTAAAGATGTTGAAAAAGGATGTAAAGTTAGATGATGAAAAGCCCATGTACCATGTAGACTATTTTGAAATATGCGAAAGCAATCATCCTTCTCTCGCACTTCTTTATGTAATTCAAAATAGTTGTTCTTTATCAAACTGATATCGTTGTAATCAGTCATTTCAGTTAGAGCAACTTCATGGGGTCCATGCAGAGTAATTGGATTAGCGAATTCAACAGAGTAGAGAGATGGTTTGTTACTTGGGAATATCTTGGGGTTGCTATTGCTTGGAAGAATGATGTTGAAGTTAGTAGACATGTTAAACTCATATATGGAAGAAGTCACATGCTATATTAGCTTAAAAGTTACGAGTGTCTCCCACCTCCACATTTTGTAGATTCTGGTGCGTTATCCAGCTATTGAATGAATCAGGATATCCTTTCCATTTAACTAGATATTTCCTTTCATTGCCATGACCTTTCATCCTAATTATTTTGTCAATCATATACACCTCTTCACTTCTGTCTACTACTTGCAATTCATAAGAGTAAAATTTTCCTTCAATTGGATTGCCATGGTAATCTATTAATTTATACATGGTGGGTCTAAATTGTGTATTTATTTCATCCACAAAAAACTCTTCTTCAGTCCAATTAGGTAGATACCCCTTCTCAAATGTAGACTTAACCTTTGAAATCCGAACTCTATCACCAACATTAATTTTCTTTTCATTGGAAATGTTTTTCGCTTTCTCATCATACAATCGAAGCCATACATCCATCGCATTATCTGGGGTAACATCAACTGGTTTCATCTTAATGATTCGATGGTAGCTTTCATTGTAATTCTTAACAAATTTCTACAGCTCACCTACCCAAACATGTGTATATTTTGCAGTGAAATAGCGCCATAATTTTGTCTTCAGTGTGCGATTGAACCTCTCAACCATGGCAGCTTTATAAGCACTTTTGACACTAAACAATTCCACATTATGACTTTTAAGGAGACTTCGAACATGAGAGTTTTCGAATTCCTTCCCTTGATCGGTTTGTATTCTTTGCGGAACACGCCCCTCATCGAAAATGCTCTGAAAAGCCGCTTCAACTTCTGGTCCTCGTTTAGATTTCAGCGCACGTGCCCAAGCATAACGAGATAAAATATCTATTACGGTTAAGATGTATTTATAGCCATCATTGTACTGTGATATCTGTTGCATGTCAGCCAAGTCCGCTTGCGATTGACTATCTATATTGTTAACAACATATTTTCTTGTTGGAAATCGCTTTCTCGCATTTTTGTGAAGAGTGTAAGTCGGTTGACTCCTCAACCACTTCTTGACTTTCTCTATTCCCACACCTGCTGCACGAGCTAGAACCTCCGGACGACTGAAAATACGGGATGATTTAAGTCGTAATAAATCTTCCTCAGCTTCACGGCTGTACTCATCGTCTTTGTTCTGATTTGCACGCGTATTACTCGCACAGCAACTGCTAACACAATTGATATCAACCTCTATGACCTCTTCTGCTTTACCTTCGAGCGCAGATTTCAAACAACAGCAAAATTTTTGTAACGACATGATATGAGAGAGGCGAGGCTTAATTCATATTTGCTTAATATTTACTATACTCCTTCGCAACACGCATTGAGCGCCTAGTAGCTCTTTTTGGTTGCAGATCATCGGGATCATGAAGCTCTCGCTTGACCGCCATCGTGGGTGTTTTACTTTTTAATCCATCTTGTAAGTGACCCTTATCCAACTCATTCACAGTCGGTCCTCCAGTAATATTGTGAGGTACAGTTTGATCAGATAAAATTTTCTGAAAATATGTCCACCCTTGTGGTGCACCTAGTTTTCGCCTTACATCTCTGACAGCATATTGTAGAAGGTCATCTATGTAACTATTTCTAATAACATCACCATTTGTTTCATCTATTATCTCCCCTCTCTCATTGAACTTCACATGTGGATCAATGAAGTCAAATGATCGCTCAGCGCGCACACGATATGGTCGAGGTGTTGACAAGGTTATAAATCGTCGCAACTTGTCACGAATCTGTCGCCTCTCGTCAATGTTTTCAGCTGCTAACTGCATTCGTCGATAGGGATCCTTAATCTTCTGAGTTTCCATATCCTTTTGTGTTAGTTCCTTAAGTTGATTCGTAATAGGTTGATCTATATTTTTGACTTCCTGTGCACTTTGTAATGTAGTCAATTGTACATACTCCTCTTGAGGAATGACTACCATCTTTGAATACGACATGTTTGAAAATAATAAGGCAACAAAGTACATTGCTTAAAACTAACTTTGAACCGAGAAAACTATCATTGGTTCAGCGGAATTAGGTATGATATTTGTTCGAAATCGAAGTCGTTCCGGACATTCCTGGGTTAGATCATTAAATAGATAACCTTGTGGTTTCTTTGTTACATCTTCATATATTTTTGAAAGTACTTTAGGTTGTTGAGGTAATATCTGTCTACTGAGATGATGTATCTGACTGCTATCTCTTGGATTTTTAAATATTGCCAAATAATGTGTATTCAAACTTCTAGTTCTTTGCTCTTTCCCTCCATCGAAGATGTTCTGGGTGATGTAGATAATAAAAGCTTCCCTATGATGTGCAGTTTGAATGAACATTTCAGTTACATCCTTTGAAGATTTGCTTTCTCGTAATAGATCATCTAATACTAGTAAGTCACCTGCTTTGATATCCTCAGTTGATGGCAACCCTTGCTTCACCTCATAACCTTTCTGGCGAAGTGCAGAATGTAGTTGTGGTTGAAATATTCCATAATACCATTTGACTCTCTTAATTTCCTTGTTAAACATTTCATTTCTATATTGTAGCAATTCAGTTACAAATGTAGTTTTACCGGACTGACTTGGTCCAGCGACACACATTGTGCGATCAGTGAATAGACGAAAATCTGTCATCTTATAATTCCATTAACATTAAACTCATCATCCCGCTAATTTTGCTTAGAACAACAAAACAGACACATGTTCCAGATCACGTTTATTTACATTCAGAATAGAAACTTTCAAGTTACATTTACAAATTAAAACATTTACAAATTAAAACATTTGTGTTTCCTCATCACAATTAGGATTATAGAAAGTTTTCAAGTCAGCATCTTGGCGCTTCAACTTCAATTTAGGATTCCCATCTTTAGATTTCCGCCCTCACTTTTTGCTCTCTTCCTTCCCATCACTTGAAGCAGTCTGATCAATGTTAATTAAACATTTATCAATTGGTAGTGGTTCATAGACTAGTTGAAGAACCTTCATTTGTAAAGATGCGACTTTACCAGTCGAACCATGTGAGCCAATATAAAGTCCGGTAACGTGCACTAAGCCCATATAGCGGCCCCGTTTGAGATCCTCACATTCCATCGCGTTTGTTAAGAGATCGAATGCTTGAAAATGATCCGATAGTTTTAAAAACAGTGTATCGAATTCCGGCAATTCCTTGTAACCAACTCGTTCCTCTAATGCCTTTCTCCAATGAGTGGGAGCACTTTCAGGCAGCTCAACACATTCTTTCGCGAAAGAGTCAATAGTTTTAAAGAATCACCTGTTGCCATTTTGGAAAAGTCACTCGCATTTGTCTCATATTGCTATACCCTGATGTAGACATACCATAACTGTGGAAGAATGGAACTTGAAGATAAAAGCCATCATCACCTTAATTCAAGGTTTGAAAGTGGAATGTATTTCTAATCCCTTGCACCTTTCGTGTCGGACGAAGCTTCAAGAGATCTTGCTCAAAAGCGTCACCTTCCTCTCTGATTGTATACATTTTCTGAGTCATGTTTCAACAGGTACTAATTCGGAGCTTACAACCAGCGCAAATGAATTGTCACTTGAAAGTGGTAAAATATCATTAAAGCGTCTTCCTTATATACACCTATATATGACTCATCAATCAAAGTGATGACGTGTCACTTTTTGATTCGCTAACCTTATATTAACATTGTAGCAGTTGCTGCAATCCTTCCAAGCGGACTATTGATTACACCATTAATACTGTTTCCAATATCATTTAACATACTTAGAAACCCACCACCACCGCGTTGAATTAAGTTTCGCCTTTTCTTATCACTACTCCTTGGATTTGAAAACTTTTTTATGCTATTCAAAGAGCCAGCATTCAATAGAGGCTTGTAAATAGGTAGACATTTGTGTATTGCAAAAGCTAAATCACGAATGAAATCATCACTTGAATTTTGAATCAATTTACACTTCTTTTTATTATCATGTATCCTGTTTAACTTTCGCAACGCCTTTTTAAACTGACTTGAAGGTTTGAAGGACCGTTTCGATTGACGAGAAGATGCCTTCCGTTTTACAGACATTTTTATTCTAATATGGAAATAGATAATACAATTGCAATTTTTGCTTAGTACTTACAACATTATACCCAAAATTTTACAAGCATTCACACAGAGTTTGTTGCTGGTACTTATAAAATTACATAAAACACTTAACAAGTTGTAGAGGGAAACTGATATACACTCACATCGGCTAGAGTCTGATTTGTAGCAGTTATGAGCTGCTCAATGTCTTTCATTACATGTTTTGAAATGGGACAGCACATACAGCAGGGCTTTGAATGGAAAGTCTTTAAAATATTGGCATAGTATGTCCGCAAACTGATTACCTCAGAATGTCCTTGAGCAGCCACATTGATGCTTACTGATGGCGGTCCACTGAATAAGTCCAATTTACATTTGTCACCCTTCTCGTCATAGTAGCTGGAGGTGATAATGTCATGGAGACATGTGTTGAGTTTCCGTTGGATACTGCTGCACCAACAACGAGAGTATTCCGGTACAATCTCCGTTTGAGCTAGTGGGCGAAATACTTCATTGAGCCAAAATCTTGCAACTCGTGTAAGAGCGTTGTTCACGACTCTCATTAACATTCTCTGCACCACAACGTCCTCTCCGCAGCGGAAATACTTCACTATTTCCTCCATCAGATCCACCAAATCCGCTTTATAGCCAGTTATATTTACGGCAGAATAAAATATATTGCCGGTGAAGAGTTGACTTCGGTAAATTATTGAAATGGGAATGTTGGTAGTGAACGACATGCTGATTGACATTGTATTAGCCTCAAATTATGCTTGAAATAGAACGGTACAATGTCCTCCTTATATAGAAAAGTCAAACAAAGACACAATAGCGACCAATCACAGACCTGCATGATGACTCATCATGCACGATATACAGTGACTGTTGAAGATATTTCTTCATCACAAAGGGGACAAGATGAAGTTTCAAAGGGTGCATAAGATGTAGAACACATAACGCTATGAGAACATGGCAAAAAGAGAAGGGATCGTTCCTGTTTAAAACATTTAACGTAGTTCCGTTCACATAATAATTTAAATGTCTCTTCTTCTAATTTCCTTCTGAAGTCACTTTTATTGGGAGAACTTTTTATTAAAACACTGTCAGATGTCTCCTTCTTTCCATATCGTTCCAATTTGATCCTCCTAATTTCACTATCATTGCAGTGTAGCATGGAGAAATCCTCTATCCACCTGCAATCCAAATTGTGATTCATTGCATGCTCATCTAGATCCATTAGTCGATCAACTAAATCACCAGCGTTGATATTTTCACTGAGATTTGTTACAGTTTCTATAGCTTTGAACGAATATCCAAGGTCTCTTGCGACAACCCACGACGTTGGGATACTAGTCATCATTATGTATGTCATCAAACAACTATCTCATATTTATAGCTTAGTTTGTCTACGTAAAAGGAAAATCAATGTGTCATCTTGATTACAATGGTTTCAATAGTCACAATAGTCGCAATTGAGCAAACCCATTCAAAATCAAACAACGGACGTCTATCGGTACGTACCCAAGTGCTCAGAACCAAACCACACAAGTTCGATCATAGACGTTCCGAAACACAGTGTACTCAACCGATTGTACCAAACACATGTACCTATCCAGTAAAACAGATCTCATACTTGTTCCAATTCATAACACTGAATTATACATGTACCTATCCATGTACCTATTGATAACACTGAATTATACATGTACCTATCCCTCGCAAGTAGGGCACAGTTTTCACTACTCTCAATGAGTCTCTCAACTAGTAGAGTCTCTCAATGAGTAGAAAAAACAGGAATCATGCATTCGAAGTTAAAATTGAAATACATAATAGAAAAATTGTACATCTTGAAGTAAATTAAATCTACAGTGATGATCATAAAAAATGGACCACATAAAATTTTGCCAAATACAGATACAAATTTGGCAGATGAATGAATATACAGACTGAAATAAAAATTTCTTTGTTGTTCAGTGGGTCTGTGAAGCCAGTTAGCCCTTGAAAGGGCCCATGGTGCGTTTGCTGGTGGTCACTAATACTTTGAAACCTCACCAGAAAGTTCAATCACTTCTCGAATCCGGGAAGGCATGCTTTAGATCATGCAGTTGATTATTTCTTGATCTAAACTCTCCATTCTTGCCTAAGCATGAATTTATAAGCAACTACTTCATTTCGCTACAATTTTCATAATGAATGTATTTTAAATGTTGCGTTATCGGATCTATCAGCGTTATGTAGCGTTATCAGCAGGGTTGACCGGTAAAAATCACCCTGGTTTTTACCATCTGGTAAAAACCTGGTAAAAACCACCAGCTTTTGTCACATTTTTTCGGCTAAAACTGGCAAAAACTGTTTTCAGTTTTTTGGGAACACACAGTATAACGGATCATCGTGACTCCTTATTTTATTGATGAACGTTAGTCACAATATGTTCATTTTACTTTCTCGTCATTCGATTAATATTTAGACCTGTATTTTCACAATTCAAACCTTATCAATATCATGTTTCAATCAAGAATGCGTTCCAAGTATAAATGTAAGAACATGAATCATTACAAAAAAATATTGTTATAAAGCTACAGCGCATTCTCTCAAACGTTCATGCTGGAAGAAAATCACTTGGCTCTATATAAAAGACAGCGTATTTGCTTCAAAGCCGGCATTCCTTGAAGCTAGAAGGGCAAGAAAATGTAGAAATCAGGCCTCGGATTTCTCCGACTATCTTGCCCGCTGGTTTCATACCGCTTGTCTTCTAAATCTGTGACAAATGCCCCATGCCCATTGTGATTATACGAATATTTCTATGAAATCTATCCTGCCGTCCCAGAAAGGCAAAATCAATAGTGTGGAAGTCCCAGAAGGGTCATGGCAAGTTACCCTCACATATTTAGAAGATATGGTGATGCTAAATGAATTTAATACCGAAAGTAAAGTTTTGATTTGAGCTCAAAATGTGGAAATTTGAAGAACTTTAAACAAATTTGAATACCACAATAGATGCAAATAAATGTCACTATTGCTTGCCGCTCTCAGATTCTATCGACAACGACCAATTGTGCACCTTACTGGAAATGTTCTCTTGTAGAAATTATAACTGAAGCTGTTCAGACATACACTATGTCTCTCTTTATCAAGATTGCTGCTGCGATTCTTGTTATCTAATTATTATTTGTTCTTCCAAATCATGATTCTCTGCTCCAGTCACAAGCATTAGCATACTTAGTACATTTCTAAAAAAATACAGAGATGCATTCTAAGTGGGTGTTGCACATTGCTTGATTTTAGAACTTCGGTGCAATTTCCGGTGCATAGACCTTTTGATGGTGTATTCTCTCTGCGTTCATGAGACCTGGGTTCAAATCTAGATCTTAGGCTATTAAAATGCACTCTGGATTCTTGCTGAATACTCAACACAGAAGAATGACAGTGGGACTATTGAAGCTCGCCACATGAAGAAAGTGGCTGGCTTAATTTAGTTATATTATAAACCAGTTTTATTCATATACGTGTACATGTATATTTTCATTTATTTAGATTTAACGGAGTCTAAAATTAACGGAGTTCCTTGATCTGAAAGAGTATTCATTTGATGATAAATTAGGAAGTATCTAACAGCTTCTATTACATGAACTAAAGGACCAAAATGGTGCTGAAGTCTACATTTGTTCTAAAGGTTCAAGAAAAGCGCACAGCCATCGTATACAAAGACAACATCGCATGTCGTTCGTGATAAAAACATATCATGTGGTTCAATCAAGTCAAGTCAAGTCAAATAGGCATTTATTTCTCTTCAAAATGGAGATCACAAGACGTACAGATCATAAAGATGCAGAAAGGAAATCATCGACGTAAACAAAAATTCGAGTTATATAAAATATCGGAAGAGTATGGGTAAGAAGATAGAATGTCATCAGAGAATGAATGTCATGTTTTGCAAGATAAGAGCTGCAATCTGTAAACCCGCATACATCGTAATACTCAAAACCGAACTTGCAGTCGATCACTTCGTGAAGAAATAGGCTGATTTTTCGGAATTTTAGTTTTAGCCGGTTTTTGCCAGTTTTTGCCGGTCTTTTCTCATCCTTGCCCCATCGACTGCGCGAAGCGTATTGGAAGGTCGAAGCCTAACACACTCACAGCTCTCACCAAATTAGGGTTGCATTTGGCATCCTCCATTAAGAGTGGTGGTAAACTTTCTTGGATTACGTTTTTAGTCAGAAAACTAGAATAGTAGCTTCATGTACATATCAAACATGTATTTGACCTCTAAGATTTTCTGATGCTTAGCGATCACATTCGGTTGGGTCATGCATAACAAATGGAAGAGATAAGAGCAATTAAGAGACAGAAATAAATCTCACTGTACTAGGCGACTGCAAACATGTGCTAATAAGTCAAGATTCATCCATCTACAATGAGAAAATTTTCCATGTGAGTTCAAACGATAAGTTGAAGCAGTTCTACCACTGCCGTGCACTCAGCACTAAGACGTGTTCTACGATTTTAACATCATGATCACACACATTTTTTATTCAATTATTTCGACCATACACACACAGCCATTATACATTAACGCATCTTGCCTTGACATTGCAGTCAGTGAGATGCGACTGCTTGTAATAAGACAATGCACTACACTTCATTTTCAAAGCTCGTTCGTATAATACCTTTTGTAACTTAAAGATACATGTACCATCCTGATTACGTCGAAAAGATAGTACAATATTTGTATGTTAAATTTTCGTTTCCTTTTTACCCTAATTGGCGAAATTTTGAGGTTCTAATCAAAAATATGAGTCATCGAGTAATAGTATTCTTTGAAAAAGAAAGAGAATCCGATGATATGCGTAGAACTCGAACAACTATACTACAATATTACAGTCACAAATTTTCGGTCGAAGCCTTCATCAGGTGAAATTCACATGTCTTCGGATATGCATATCTTCGGATTTTCTTTCTTTTTCAAAGGTTCATAATCAGTAAAATTGACTTTCCAATGATTTTTTCGTTCAATAGTTAGCGTTTGTACATTGCTACTTATAAACTCAATACAAGTAATATTTATTAGCTGTGAATGATCAATTAACTGAAGCAATAGTTTGCCAATCCTAATAGAAAGCTATAGACGGTAATTCGCTTTTACCACACTCAATAATATTTCCATACAATCACTTTGAAATCAATATGTATATGTAGTTATCGACTTGCTAGGTGCACATTTGCCTTCGATTCTGAAAAAGAAAGAGGGATTTCATTAATTGATGATTTTTTCGAAAAAAGTAATCGACATGGTCTTAAAAGATGCATTTTCTTCACCACTTCGAAGAAAACAGCCAATTCTAGCAGCCAGTCGAACAAGGGTATCACAATTAGCGACAGAAAATTCACTGACCATAGAAGCAATATGTGGAATTATTGTTTATTGTTTAACGACAAAGAACAATGTGGACCAAACCAAATCATACTTATAGCCTATGTTGTCGTATGCAAAACCAGTCCATGACAAAACCTAAATGTTCAGAAGCCGATCTTGATTTTGACTTTACATTTAAGTTCAGCATAGACGGATTGTACACAATAAATGACAAATCGAATCTTATCACTGAGCTTGGGTATTTTTGTTTCCAGTGCAGCGTACGAGCATGCACATAATGTGTAATGAATCATGACATAAAGGATCGGTCTAGCATGGACGTTCAGAAGAACATCAACATCCGTTTTTGCTTACTATCTAGGAATAGGTCTGCATAAGGTACCAAAATGTTATCACTGGGACACATCGCATGCAGGCCTTCCAATCTTTGAGAAGGCCCGACATTGTGCTTCATTTGAAGCTTTCCGAGTATGGACGAATTAATTGATGCATCAGAATGCATCACTCAGGGCATCCACTACAGATCAACATACTATTTACTTACCTTTTTACATGAAGAAATGTGGAATTAGCCTCTGCTCCGAAGCAAGCATGCCTATCGAATGAATTTGATGTTATTTGCAAAAATGGAGCGCATGCTACATGTCATAATACTGTAGGTCAGCTTTATCAAAAGAAAAAATTGTCAGACTTACTTATTCCATATTTTATTTTCGATCTGCATAGTGCGTTCAGACGTGTAGAGCAATTCAATGGTCGATAAACGTAGATGTTACTTCTTGGTTTCCAACGAGTTATCTTTATTCTGTAGCAGTTGCATTGTTCCGTAGTGAGATTGTGCTTGAAAGATCTACCAAACAAGAAAATCGGGGCTGGGTCTTCGTTATTTTGATGATAATGATGTATGATATACAGGGTGGTCAAAAAGTTACTATACAGTTAATGTTAAACTAATTATTCGCGTAAACTAATTATGATTTGCGTAAACAGAGCCCACTACGAACATTAAAAGGCAATGTTAGTTAAAAAGATCTCTAATAAATGCTAATCAACGTAAATACTCAAACTGTTTGCCCTGTGCTTCAACACATTCTTGACATCTCGAGAAAACACTTAGGCAAATTTTGCGACATAAATCTGTGTTCCTGCCAATGTAACCGAGCGATTCAGATATGAATTCTCGCAGATCAGCAAGAGATTTGGGACGTTTAACAAATACCGAATCCTTAACAATTCCCCACACACAAAAATCCTTCGGGGTAAGATCTGGTGAACGAGGAGGGAATTCCACGGCACCACGGCGCCCAATCCATTTTCCGGGGAAAACGTCATCCAGATACTGTCTCAGCTAAAGAATAGTGAGCGGGGCTCCATCCTGTTGGAAGTAAAATTTTTGAAAGTCATCACGTTGTTGTAATTGAGGGACAATTATTTTCAAGGCATTCAAGTAAGCATCACCAGTAACTGTCCCTTCAAAGAAAATAGGTCCCACTATTCCAGAAGATGTAGTGCCAGCCCAAACAGTCACGCCTGGTTGGTTTAGCTGGGTTTCGATTGTGATGTGAGTGTTTTCTGAAGTCCAATAGACACAATTGTGTTTGTTGATATGTCCATTGAGCTTGAATTGCGCCTCATCGGTCGAAACGATTTGGTTCAAAATTTGAGGATTATCGATCGCTTCGCTGATAAAATGTTCCGCAAATCGCATTCAACGATCAGGGTCATCTTCAAGAAGGCCATGAAGGAGACGTGGTATGTATGGCTTCATCTTCAGTTGTTTAAGAATATTGATTAAGGATCCACGAGGAATTCCTAATTCGAGACTGGAACGTCTGGTTGACTTATTGGGACTTAGTTGTAAAGCTTGAGCAACAAGGCATTGGTTCTCCTCAGTTGTTACACTCACAGGGCGTCCAGATCGTGGAGTATCAAACACTGACCCTGTTTCTTCGAATTTATCGCGTATTTGATAAATTGTCAACCTTGTAGGAGCAGGTGTTGAAAAAGTAGTATTCCACATAGCGATCACTCTCTGTGCCTTCTCATACTTCCAATACATTTTTAAGACAAACTTTCTTTTATCTAACGTCAACTTACGAGGCATTATTGCACACAATACACGTATTCGGTTTGCGTTGAGGTAGGCAGACAGCCAGAAATCAATTACGACGGTCGGTTTGCGTTGAGGTAGGCAGACAGCCAGAAATCAGTTACGCCGCTCAATGAAAAGCACTCAGTCAACGCGCGCGGTGAAGAAAGCGCATTCGAGATAGCAAATTGAAGATATCGATCGTAGGGGAAAATGCACAATCTACGCAAAATGAATCAGTAATCTCAACACTTTGAATCCGCGGTTCAGAGATATCGATAGCAATACCATAGAAGAGAGAATACCATAGATATGAGAGAAATTATAATTAGTTTACGCGAATAATTACTGTATAGTAACTTTTTGACCACTCTGTATGATTTATGGCTGGGTCTTCGTCATTTTGATGAGAAGTAAGCTTATTTTTAATAGATACCGAAAGTTTATGAATGAAGCGCATTGCGCATAATGAGAGAAGAGAGCCGGTTGGAATTGTCAGCTCAGAAGCTACTGAGAGCAATTATTACAGAATGTGCTGCGTGGTCACACCGAGAAGAGCTTTTACAGACGCAACTTTTGCGCCGAGCAAAAGACATCATGTGACCAGTTTCAGTAACATGCCCGGCGATCTCCGACCTGCAAACGTCGATGTCCTTTTTGGTGCTCCCTTTTGCGTTCCTTGAGAGCCCGATTAACCAAATTCAATGGCACTCTATGGTATTCTATGATACGCAATGGGAATGCCATAGCACACCTTAACGTTCAATCGAAGTCAATTGGATCCAATTGCACTGGAAGTGGGAAAATATGAGTGCCATAGACGCTATCCAAAAGAAGCAAACGCGCAGCGACAGTTTTGACTCCGTAATCTGACTTTGTCCAATGATATTGCAACATTTGCATGTTCAGTATAATTTCAGATGCTTTTGGCATGTGCAACAGTCATTTTTAATCACATCCTTTGGTCGTGTCTCAGTGTCTCGTATTTTTATGAAAATCCGTCGTTTGCTGAATTAATCATCTTTTCCGGTTTGTCTCAATCATCACACCAATGGAGTAAGTTCAATTGAAACGAATTTATTATTTGTATAGTCCATCAGTCAAATCATCAAGTCCTCATTGTTACAGCAATTCATTCGCGCACTTTTTTATTGAATTATGCAATTATTTAAATTTTTTGAGGTAGGAACTAGAACTACTGTATTATAAGATTTATGTAGACAGTCTTATCTATTCCTCGTTCTATTGTCGTATGTATAAAGTAGACAGTTCAACAATACGTTCAAGTGCTATGCCATGTGTGCTATCACAGCACAAAAATTATTGCAAATTTGAATATTTTATTTAGATTTAATTATTCAGGATATTAATTAAAAAATCGTAGAACTTTCTAAACGAAGACCTACGCATACATTTATGCTATAAGTCTTGAAGATACGCTGTAATCACTTAAATGATGCAGCAGTTAGTTACATCGAAATTATAACAGAATTTCTCTTATTTTAGATAACGGGTATATCTTTTGATTCCGCTTGTTTCATAGCTTTTCTCACTGGCCCAAGCATATCATCGTAAGTTATCTAGGGGTCAACAGTTATCTTCAAACAGTTGTGCAAATATCATCCAATGCTATACGCAAAGTTTTTAATTAAACAATTTTGATTATGTTTTTAAATTTCAGTTAGGGTTGATCGGGTTCTTTCAACGAGTCTGCTGCGTCTTCTGAGAAATCCATGTTTGGTGAAATCCTCGAATCGGTGTTTTAAGCCATGAAGTAAGTTATCAAGTCCCCGGTGTTCTAACAATTTATACACTACTATCTGAAAGAATTATAGTCCAATTATTTTTGGTCTTTTAGCTATCATTTAGAAAATCGTTATTTAATTTCACTTTCAAAACCTTTGATATGTATTCTATCAGGTTGACTCCACTGTTAATTCTAAAGATTCTAAGATTTCCAAATAGCAAGTTAGTGAAATTTCGACGGGCATTCATAAAATATCACTTTAAACACACTGATGCTGGCAAATTGCGTAAGTTACTGCATCTGCAATAATTAATATGATAATATAAAATTTGATATTTAAAAAAATGAAAATTTAATATAAAAACTGCTTTTTGCAAACACAATGTAAATGGAATAAGAAAACATTGTTATCAATATTAAAAATCAAAAAGGACTATTTAATTATTCGATTTACATTGTGTATGCAAAAAAGAAGTTATTATTAATTATTGCAGGCGCACTTACTTAGGCGATTTGCCAGCAGTGTGTTTAAAGTGATATTTAATGAATCGAAATTTCACTAACTTGCTAATTGCAAATCCCAAATTTACCCAGGCATGGCTGCAACCTTAAATAGGGAGTTGTGTCGATCTTGAGAGATGTGAACTAGGCTTGCTGATGATTCCTGATTTTGGATGAAATGGCAGCTATTCAGATCTGTTTCAATTATTTTCAACTGAGGATGCAACTCAATATTTAATTATTCTACCTCCCAACTTTAGGTAGATTATTATTGTTGTCATTATTCCAGTTCAGTCATAACATTTTGCGATAGATAGTGTGTTATAGTCATATTTCTCTGTTACAACATTAACAGTATTTTAACATAAGCTGTTCGCAATTCGTACATGTATTCATCTCAGATCGGCTAATTTCAACAACATTTTTTTAATAGCATGATTACAGATCAGACATGTCTTTCTTTCATATAAAAGTAACAAAATTTTTTTAAGCACCGGTGATAGAGTTGTCAATGCGAGTGCGTATCAGCAAATCCAATGTGCTAAATCAATGTATTTTTCTGAGAATTTACTTTTAATGAGTATTGGAAAGAATTATTCAAAAGTGTGTTTATATTTCGATTTATTCTCAAGAGCTAATTTCATTTCATAAAGATCAATCAATCATTTCAAGAGCTAGATGCAAAAGATATGGTGATTAGTGTCTGAGGCCTTGCCTTTCGACTCAGGTATTGATGCAGGCTTTAGATTTCAAATCAAGATATTAATCTTTGTGTTATATTTAGTTTGGCTCGTTTTTGCCATAGCTAATGTTTTTAGATCAAATTTGTTGCTTGACATGTTTGGTGCTTGTAGATAGCTAATTGAGAAGTGTTTCAATTTCTTTGTTCTGATGTGAACGAGGCCGCTTTATACTGCCAATCCAAGTTTTGAAAAAAATCACATTTTTCTTCATAGAAATGAAGAAGGAAAAAACGAAGAGGAAATGATATTTGCAAGCATGGAAATTATGTGTTAAAAATCAGTTCTGTGTTTGTTAAAAACATTACGATTAAGCAATGATTCACATCTGTATCAATCACATATCGATATGAATAAACGTTTAAAAAATCTTCTTCATCAAAATATTGACCTCTGTAAAAAATATTATCAAAACTGAATACAAATGGATCCATTTTAGTTCGAAAATTAAAACCTGTATTCAATTGTCAGATCAATTGTGAAGGGCTTGAACTAATTTTATACGAGTATGTGTTACGCAATATTTTGACTGGGAGTTGGGGAGAGTTGCGAAGTCAGCAGCACATGGCTTGAAGTCTCCCAGGACTTTGGGACCCAAAATTATTTAATTTCATTTAGTTGCTTTCAGACATAATTTTGAAAGAATTTCATATTTTCATGCACTTTTCCGGATGGTTCAGATTTTGCGGATTTTCATATTTAATATCCTGCTACAGCAGTCTGATGAAAGATATCTTTCCATATGAATATCACTAATAAGATCAGGACTAGGATTCAGTTCTGTGATCCTGTAATTATTAAATTAATACTTTTCATCCATTAATACATTTCAAGACGGCCGCTTTAAATGAAGGAGTGTAAGTTCCGACATTTAGTTGTTCTGATAGGAAATATATCACTATCAAGCAGCGTTTATTACGTGTGCAGTGGTGGTCAGAAGGGGGGGATGCCGGGAGATGCATCCCCCCACCAGCCCAAAGTATTGTGATATAAAATATGAACATTCAATTTATCAATTTAACATCAGCAAATTCTACATTTTAGCTTCCAAGCAATAATTTGGCAATGTATCTGCACTGAAATAGTAGAAAAGTCGGACGGGCGAAACGAATCTATCTCGTTACATCATTTCCGCTTATATCACTGATTTAGAGCTCATCAATTTAGAGACATGTAAAACCAAGGAATGTAGCGGCCTCCGCAATAGGTTTGTTTATCTTAGGCAGCTCAGATGTTGATGACCCGCTGTGATATTGCGTATCCTACATGATGCACGTGAATTAACAGATGTTCTGCCCATCAGCTCTGTGATGCAAGAAAGTTGACCAAGTGCTTTCAAATCCGTTCCACCCACATGTGTGGTGGTTTGCCAATTGGAACGACTATAACATGTATCTGTCATTCGATTCGTTCTCAATATTTCTTAAATGTTGTGCCGATTGATCACCTAACACATATTCTATCGTGCTTAATTAACGAATTTCGTTTTCCTAACTCTCTGATAATTCAAATGATGGCATCTAATTTAAATGAACATATACATGAAAATGTAATTTAAAACAGGCAATTCAATATAACTTATGACATTTGCTGATTATTTCACCTTTTATTCTTTTTGAGGATTGGAACAATTAAATTTAATCCCCCCCCACTGGAATTTTCTGTGACCGCCCCTTTCCGTGTGTGATAGGAAAAAGTCACTTTGCATCTAAAAAATTTTAAATGCTAAAGAAGATAAATATTTTATTTAAAATTCTCTTAGAAGGAAGGAAATAATTACGAGAAAGTATTCTTTTTTTGAATATAGTAAAAGTTACACTAGTAATGAGAGAAAGCTAATCGAGCTTTCCACCTTCCTTCAGATTTTTTAAATCATGAAATGAATCAAATTGAGCAGGCATTTACACGTGTCACTGCAAGATAAAAAATTGAAGAAGTTAACAGGTAAGATAAGAACAGAGCGCGCCGACATAGGGAGGGATTGGCATTCATGATAAAACATTCAAGCACCGCGAACGAGATTACAAAATTGGTATTTATTTATATTGGTGAGACAGGAATTGAAATTAACAGCATTGTCGGGAATCGGGATGCGATCTTGAAATAGATGTTAAAAATTTCCCACTGTGGAGGTCATTGTGGGAATAGCGCATGATGAAAAACACATAAAAGGCAGTGAATACTACAAGCTTATCTTAGCTTATAAGTTAGCACATTCGACAGATACTTCTGTTCCACTTTGTACTTATAATTATATTTCGGTTTTACATCATCAAATCTTATTAATTGATTAATTGAATAAGTGAAGAAATAGATCGTTAAAACGGAGTGTGTGTCGATCGCCAGCAAATAAGTGATGCTTCCTATATTTGTCTTTATGCATGTATGTAATTAAGTATGCGTGATCCATTAATGTATTATTGAGTTTCTTTGTTATTCCCATGCTACAATTCCCATCAAACTGGACTTTTCAAAGAAACAAAGAAGAGAATCTATTCATAAGGATGATGAGTTCCTCTCTAAATAAGCATGTATGGACCAAATGTAATGACAGAAATCTAATATCACCGCCACCACAGTATTTTAATGAATCCATGGTCCATAATATTTGAAATTATTTTAATTATGTGTTAAAATTAAAATTCACACTTGAATTTTAATACAAACATGATAATCACCCTAATAAGTTCAACCTCTTTCCTTTTTATCTGATGCGGTTTTAGTAGGTGAAAGCATAAGAGCATAAATCTTATCTCTAATAATAGCAGTACTTTCAAATCTAAAATTCTCCCAGTATCGCAAGATGCTTGCAAAAAGTTGGAAAAGACAATAACTTTACATACTTACACCTTCAATGTACGCATGCATGCATGCATGGAAACCAATATAGTCTAATGTTCCATAAAGTTTCATTTTACTTACTTATTGTCAAAAGTTTATTTGTCTGCTCACACTAGGTGTGACACGCAGACTAAATCAAACTAATTGAAACATGATTCCTGCTAGAGTATCGATCAAGCAATGGACTGTCACTGGACAAGCAATCACGAAATGAATAAGTAGTAGCTAAAAAGTACATATGCAGAAAAAATACTAATATGAAAGGAAGTGCATCGACAACTTGAATAAAAAGAAAGGACCATTGTCTGATCGATATTCTAGCAGGAATCATGTTTCAATCAGTTTGATTCATTCTGCGTGTCACAACTACTGAGAGCAGTCGAAACGCAGTTGTGACAATAATCAAGTAAAATGAAACTTCTGGCGATATTTTTCATCTAATATAAATCTCCAATCAAATACTCTTCAATTGTAATATTTTGCATTATTTTTCATTTGTTCCATCATCAACTTATCATTTATCGCGTATTTATAATGTATTTCCTGTTTGTTGTGTTTTTTGAATTTAATGGCGTTTTGTGATGATCATGAAATTAGCTAAAAAATAATGCTCCATAGTGTGATTGATTCTCAAACTATTTTTTTTTGGGCCGGACTTTGTCAAAGGGATCGAAAGTGAAATTGACATTATCGCAATTGCTACTTTACAATCATGATCACATAAAGCGTCAGTATATCGCGGAAAGGTTTAGACACGCTGTAGCATTAGGAGCTGCTATGAAAACTGAATTTCCCAAAATTCTATGGGACAGAAGTTCGATAGAACAGGATTTCCCGAAATTCAATAGGACAGGATTTCCCACAAGTCAATGGGACAAATTAGTCCCACAGGCAATAGGATCAAAGTTCCCCAAAATTCAATGGGACAAAACATTCCAACAGTGCCATAGAATAGAGTTCCATAGCAATACCACTACCCGCTATAGGAAAATTACAATAATTCCGTCGGACGTTTCCTATAGGAGTGCCATAGATTTTGGTTAATCGGGAGGGCTGGATGTCTTACCAACGTAAGAGAAAGAGCAGGAGTCTTCGGAGTATGGAATATGGTACACTGATCCCAACTGTATGGCAGGAAAGGGCTTCTCAAGGAACGCAAAAAAGAGCACCAAAAAGGAGTAAAGGACATGGACATTCACAGGTCGGAGATCGCCAAGCATGCTACTGAGACTAGTCACGTGATGTCTTTTGAAGACATGCGTAGCATTGATGTGGCGAAACGGGTCACTAAATAAGCCATCTGGGCAAAGAAGCTGGGACAACAAGACTAAGGTTGACTTTGGATCTTCTGATGATTTACTATCATAATGCTGTATCGCATGTATTATCTCTTTCAAGCAATCTTGACTTTATAAACATGTTACTCTTATCTTTCATCAGTAATATGTTATTAGTGACTCATTTGTAAAGAGATTATTGTCATAAATCTCATGAACACTTCATTGCTTCATGTGAATCTCGCAATAAATCATTAAGCGCATGATTAAGATGTCTGACGGACCTTGAAAGCGCTCGCGCAAATCCGAACTTTGAGTTTTGCTACGAACAGCAGAAGGGCCTTCACAGCATGTCAAGAAAATTACTTATTGTCAACTAGTATCTCGCAATATCTGGTAATTATGCATTGATAAAAAATGAAGTTGCTGCACATCTACATAAATAAAGAGCCAAAATGATAAAAGTACGAAGTGATAATCTGTCCGTTTCCTGCTTGGGATCTACCGATTGTAGCACAGTACTGATAGCATTGCTTATAATGCTAATGTGAGGATTATATAAATATAATTTTCAATTATTCATTTAATGATTTCATATGTGCATTTCTGGATAAATGATCATGACTTTATGTGTTCTTTTTCAATAGATCATTTACTACACAAATCATCAAGGATGTCTATGAAAATGAATACATGTATTTCCACGCTGTCTAAGTCAACCGGGTATTAGAAAATGACGAAAGTCAAATCTTTTTTGGATAGGATATTATATTGAAAGCAATGCTAAAAGGTCGCAGCCACAGTACGAGCTTTTCCAAGCTATTCCGATCAAAGCATCTGCAGCAAAAGTCATCATTACAGCAGTTGTAAACTGCCACACAGCGAGCAAAGCAATGCAGGGCGATTAAAAGTTTGCGGACATTCGTTTGCTCGGGACGCTCGTGTTTGTATTGCTTTCAGTGTGACTGATGCCTAACTCAATTGGATTTTCTTCGGCAATACCAAATTTAATATCAGTCGCGCTTACTACAGGGTAGTTCAAAGAAAGTTCAAAGAAAGAAGAATAGAAAATACATTTTTTAATCACCTTGTACTTAAACATTTGAAGGAGGATCTTGAGGTAATTTTCGTGAAGGTGGGGTTTGATAAGTTAACGGCATGCAGCAAATTTTGATTGGAATTGTATGTAGACGTTGCAGAGACTTAATTTGCACAAGTAAGCTAATGAAATATACTCAGCATTCGGTTGCGTGCTATCAATTTATGATTGATTTTGACAAAAAACAGTTACTATTTCTATTAATACTTATGAAATAGGCCATAACTCAGGCCCATATTGGTAAATATGTCATAATGCGCATTGTTGTTCAGTCTTTTTCAAACACGTGACAAAATATATCATCAAAGTAGAAATAATTGACTTCTTGCCTAATTGATTATCACATTTCAGTACCGGTCTGCCTATACCATGAGCGGCAGACCTACCATTCATGTGCTTTACACGTGCAATATGTACATATAGTAATCGAATGATGTCTAACGGTCTAAGTTGATTAGTTGCTAGCCTTAACCGTCGCCGCAGAAACGCCGACGCAAGCCCGCCAGGCTGGTTCCTAATCTAGGAAACATAATTAAAGTATCAGAATACACCGATAGAACACACCTATATCTCCATAGTCTGACTACCTCAGTATTGTCCAAGTTCCCAGTGAGGAAGTAAAGAAAGGCATGTACAAGGCCTACACATTAATGCAATTTACATGACAGAGAAATGATATTTCGCCAATAGAACTGATAGGTGTACATAATACATGTGCATGTAATTCTTCAAATTCATATGTCGAGGGTCTCATGAGAATGCTTTCTAACTTCATCTCAATAACAGAACTACTAAAAGAGCATAACATTTTCTACATACCTCATACCCTGCATTTGAATTTGACCATTAGGTGGAGCAGTCCATTTAACGAAGTGGGTGATAACATTGGATAGGTCTACGTTATGTGCACTTCTGAGTCCAGTCCAGGCTTGCTTACCCCTGCAAGTCAAAAGCTTTCATTAATCAACAACACACTGGTCAATGGGACGGAACTTCCCGCTCCAGTCCCACCCTATTTTCTTAATGAAATGAATTGGATTCCTGTCGTGAAACTCTCATCCCACTCAGCGATTATCGCTCCGAACCACCAATTTCAAAAACACAAACATAAACACATCGTCTGACAATTTTTGATAAATAATTTTATTGCTTTCATTTCGTTCCCTTAGACTTATTGCTATGCAGATGTGAACGTCACTTACTGTCTTCTCGGCCTACGTAAGCAATTTTAATAACTTCTATTTTCCTCTTGTACTCTCTAGTGCAACAACACCTTTGCTGACACGAACATAATTATTTGCCTTTAGCATCACTATGTGTATATCGCACAGTGTGTTTAAATTTTGATTCTAATTTTGGTAATGAAAATTAATCAAAAATAAATAAAAGTAAGAAATTCTAAATATAAATAATTAGACAAACTATGTCATTAGTTACGAGACCCTTTTTTCGGGCAGCACTTCGGTAGCACGCACAAGAAAAAAATTGAAGTCATTATCTACAGATGAAGTGAATAAAGACAAAGAGCAAAGGATTAGCACACTTTGTTTCTGCACACAATACTATTCACACCGTTCGACTCTCCACGATCAAAATTTACTGACTAGGTACGTTTAATGCGGTGTCAATCCTTTGGTTCGTTAGAACTCAGGCTTGAATTTATGACTTTAGAGAAACATATAGGTTATATATGTATATGCCTAATGATTATAAAGCATATTCATTCAATGATGTCAAATATCAGAGTGCCTTCGACGGTGTCAACGTGCCGGGCTCAAGAGGCATATATTGTATTACTATGTGTTGCGATGCTTTACTATGTGTTGCGATGCATTTACATTGAAATTATCAAGAACACAAATGTTTTTTTGTAAAGTTTAAGTAGGTAGTTAGAATTAGAACTTTGGATGCGTAGTGCGCGTGTGCGAAGCTGCTGAGGTAATATTCTGCCTGGTAGTCGAATGATGTGCACGTGAGCATGTACGTATGTGAGCGTGACTTATACATGCATAATGCAACAAGACTTGAATCAATTCTTCTTCCTTCTGATGGTTGAGTAGAGACAAAAAGCATTTTGTATTTGATAAAGGTTGAAAATGAAACAAGTCTACAATTTTTTGCGATTTCATAACTCGAATAATAAAAAAATGTCTACTTAAATTATTCTGCAATATTCATAATTTAGCATCTAGGTGAATCATAAGTGATGACTTCATAGCACATTTCAAGATATCCAGACATAAATGTATAGATTTCCATTCTCTATTGAAGGGCATTCCGTCTACATTGCAGTAGCAGAGACTTCGTTCACAAGACTTTCTAAACTGTCCATGCCGTTTGTGCAACCTGGAACTTCTGTTTTTCGCACACATGTTTGCCTATATTGGTTATACATGTCATGGAATGATATTAACAAAATTCGGGTCATGAATTATGTTCCGTGATAAATGTGTCTGGCTGAAAGCTTGGGAGTTGCAGCGATCAAATGAAACTTTTGGGCCTTTAGTCCTCCTTAACCCGCCTTATTCACATGTGCTTTGCTCTGGCCCACTATTTTCTGGAATTAAGATTTGAGAAAAAAATTTAAAAACTTACCCAAAGACAATTGCATTGAATTTTAAAACTTCTGGATTAGGGAAATGGGCCATTTTTGATGACTGATTTGAGCATGCTGCTTTCGCATAAGAGAACGTATAGCGCTCTGTGGTCACAAAGTAACACGTACTACTACCATTTCCATGGTTAAAAATCACTCCACCATCTGGGCAAGATCTTCCAGATTCTAAAATAAAAATAGATGGTGATTGAAGATCAAGCACGCACATGATTATCTTAGAGGAAGATCCCGGTCAAAAATTAAATTGAATGCCGTTTTGTTTCTTAAGTATGAAGACGACATTTAATTTTTTTCTGAATCAAAATGCGATGTAAACTAGACTACTAACAAATAGCAAATACATGATGTGACGGAAATTTAAAAAAATGATGAAGAAAGATATCATCAATCCATGTTGTCATTTTAGACGGTCACATCGCATCATCTGTGATGAATAATGTTCTTGCCGCACATTTTCCGAATTTAAAGATCGCCGTAATACTCTGATTCATAGCTTTTTGTGCAAATGCATGTCAGATGATCACCCGTTGCATCATTTATTGCCGCCTCGTTTACCTCAAACAAATAATTTTCTCTTGCCATATTGCTTAACTTCACGTCGCTTGAATTCATTCATACCTATGTCATGTGTTTTGTACAACTCAAGATCTCGTAGATACTTAAAGTGAACTTTTCTTCATCTCTGTGCATGTATTGATTTTTAATCTTGATCAATAAACGCCTTTTTTTTAGTCACGACCTCACACAATGATCGGTGTATACATCTCAGGATCTCGGAGTCCTACCAGGACTCAGAGAGATCAAGAGTGCGCCTAAGAATGTAGACACTGCCAAGTAGAGCAGCCTTCAGTAACTGAGGTACCCGGTGTCGACCGGGGATTTCTTTCAGGTATGTGGCTAACTTGTCTGTGTGGGCTCCTAAGGCTCCAACAACTACTGGCACCACTTTGACATGAATCTTCCACAGTTTTTGTAGTTCAATTTTCAAGTCTTGATACTTGGTGATCTTCTCTTGTTCTTTGCTTCTTATGTTCCTGTCCTCTGGTACCGCTATGTCAATTATGAATCCCATCTTTTTCTCCTTATTGACAACTACGACATCTGGCCTCCTTGCTGTGATTCTCTTGTCTGTTCTTATTTCGAAGTCCCATAATATCTTCACTGAATCCGTTTCAATAACTGGTTGTGGGACGTGTTTCCATGGTTCTGTCGGTACGTTGATGTTATACTGTAGGCAGATATCTCTATGAATTTGTTTGGCAACCTCATTGTGACGGTTCAGATATTCGCTTGGTGCCAATTTAGAGCATCCTGTAAGTATGTGAGATACTGTCTCATCTGCTGACATGCACATTCTGCATCTAGCATCATTGCTTATTTTTAGTATGTAAGTGGAATGTGCTCTCGTCTTTATCGCTTGGTCCTGTGCTGCTGTTAGTAACGCCTCAGTTGTCATCTTCAGATTGACAGATTTCAGCCAACCGTAGCAAGCTTTCCTTGACGTTACTTCATCCATTTGTCTTGCGTATTGACCATGCATTACTTTATCCTTCCATCTTTGGTACCGATCTTCTATCACCTTCCTCTTCCATTCGTCGGAGGTTTCTTGCCGTTGCCCGTACAGATCGCATGATTTAGCCACCGCCAGCAGTGGGTCGTCTTCTTTATCATTGATTTATTCTGCTAGGCTCCGGTCTTCTTGCTCTATAACCTCCCTTAGGTCTTTCAGTCCCCTACCTCCCCGATCCCGCGGTAGGTAGAGGCGGTCAATGTCAGCCTTTGGATGTAATCCTTTATACACTGATAGTATTTTGCGGGTCTTTCGGTTTAATTCATTGAGCTCTTGCACTGTCCATTTCAGCACACCACCAGTGCACCTAATCACAGGGATAGCATATACATTTATGGACTCAATTATATTCTTCGCATACAATTTTGATTTCAGTATTTTCTTCAATCTCTTCTTGTACTCCTTGACTGCCCTTGTCTTTGTTACTTTATCAAGGTTCGTATGATGTTGAAGGATTCCGAGATATTCATATCCTTCTTCGGTAACATCCTTTATATGAACTTCTTCGGCTTGATATCCTTCTGTTTGTATGACTTCTCCTCGATGGATGATTAGTCGCGCACAATTTTCGATTCCGAATCTCATATTGATGTCATCGCTGTATGTTTTCACGGTGTTGATTAGGCAGTTGATGTCACTTTCTGTTTTCCCGTACAGTTTCAAATCGTCCATATATAGTAGATGGTTGATCTTTTGTCCCTTTGCTAGCTTATATGATCTATCTATGTCGTGCAGGACCTCACTGAGAGGGTTCATTGCAAGGCAGAACATGAGTGGTGACAGCGAGTCCCCTTGGAAGATCCCTCTTTTGATCTTTATGTGTCCAATATCTTCATTTCCATGTGTCAAATTTGTCTCCCACTTTTTCATTGATGCTGTAATTACTTTTTATGACTTTGTTAACTTTGTACATGTCAAGGCATTTGATTATCCAAGAATGCGGAATGGAATCGAAAGCCTTGCGATAATCGATCCATGCCATTGACAAGTTCTTCTTTCGCTTTCTGCTTTCACTGGTGATTGTTCTGTCTATGGCAAGTTGTTCTTTAGTACCTCTACATCTTGGAAGGCACCCTTTTTGTTCCTTATCAATAAACGCCTAATTATTATCATTATTGCATTGACATGAAGGGAGGTGAATTATCAACATTTTCAATCGAAAACAGCTTTCTCTCTCACTTCTTAATGCAAAAATGGAATAAAGGAAAAGCGCATTGATAGGTGACCGACTTGAACGGCTGGGCAGGTGTGTTTTTAGTAGTTTGCGGCGTTTCCTCAATTTAATGAACATACTTCATTTCTTTAATATTAAGGTTTCATCAATAATTCATTAAATAACCATTTCATTTCTTTTGATAATTCTGCTATTATTACTCTGGATCCGAAGCGTCGGCTAAGAAGCAGTGCGTTCTTTCTTCTGTTATTTCGGGCTTCAAAAGAGGGAGAAGAATCAATTACAGTATTGTAAAAATAGAAACACCCTTAAACATCGCCTCGCGCTTAACTTCAACAACTTGCAACTTTGCCAAACTTCTCTGAAAACATCGCCTATATTTGTTGGAGATAACAAAGTTGTGGCTTACTAATATCATTGTTTAATATTTTCAATCATGATAATTGAGTTGTTTTTTCTTATATAGATAAAAAAAGTAGCGATAAATTTGATCTTCATTTAGCAATGATACACAAAATCATTCTCACTCTTATAAAAACTAAATTTGTTTCCTTTGGTTATACCTCATGATGTCTCTACAGCAAAAAAGCTATAGCAGCAAAACAAAAAAACATAGAGAAAAAATAAGTCACAGACAAGCCATTAACACAAATATATCAATCATAATGTAACTGCTACAAGTGATGTGTGGACTTCAGGTACTGATGCTTCCTGACTTCGTTGCGGTCTCCACTAGCTTTCTCCAATTTGAAATTCAGCGTAGAAAGAAATCTCTTACCGAGTTGAAAAAGCAATACAAAGCACAAAATGACAATAAATACAAGCAAAATTCACCAAAATAATGTTGTTAGGGTTTGCCAAAGGAGCTATGCTAGCGACTAAATGTCCTTACACAAATGTGAAACGCATGGATCGACATGATTTTCGAGATGGTCGTAAGAGGGCTCTGGCCGCGCGTCCGTAAGAAAAATCCAAAATTAGAGAATTCTGAGATTTTGGATTTGTTGAAGTTGTAATCTTGATCCGTTATTCTTTTAATGTAGACTCAGTCGTCTATTTCTAAGTCCAGAATTCGTAGAAGACTTTCGAATTTCGTAATTTCGAAGAGCAAGAGGTCGGGCCCTCTCAATCATATCAGGCCAATCAGATCATACAATGGACGTCTTTGTCACGTCATGAGCGATTGCAAATGAGTCATTGTCACTGGGGATGTTGTTGTTGGTTGATGAGGCATGATGTAGTCTTAAATTCCGTCTGAAGGTTGAGTGATGGGATGAAAGATGATACATGAATTTGATCGACATTTATCGTCAGTTAAGGTTACAAAGGTGGGGGCGACTCTACTCAATTTGGGGCTGGCTTTGGACCACTATGCGAACCAACTTACATACACGCAGGAACGAAATGTTGAAACGCTATGTGAAGTTTTTACGAATGAACCTTTGCCAAATGACAGATCAACTTGGTGTGGATGATTTGGTTATTTATGGATGATATGCTGTACGTCACAGGGTAGTAGAGAGTCAACTTGCTTATGCTTAGGGACATTCATAATTATCTTGGCAGCTCTTATCTGATCCTGAAATTTGATGAAAATGTAAAATGTATGGAGGAATTTTAAAAACGTGTTTTTCATGTACCTACAGATGGCGTTTCACAGTTTCAATCATACGAGAAATGTTAAAAGAGAGTGGAGAGTTAGATCAGTAATAAATCAACGATATCATCGAATCAATGCCTAGACGAATTGGTTAAAATTATTGACACTAAGGGTAGGGCCACAAAATATTAGCTTCTTAAGAACCGTTACTGTATCATAGCTTATCAGATTATATAAGGACATTTAAATATATTAGGGACATGAAATAACATGAAAAATGCTTTCTGTATCATACTTATGTTTTATTTAGTCAAATTTTAGGATGATCCACTTTTTATGAAACGGACTGTACTTCACTAACTTGGAAATACTCTGATGATGATGTTGGCTATTTATATAAGCCCAATTCTTGTGCATGATAGCCTACTGAGTGACAAGATCTCAAAACGATTACTGTGTTATAGTATATGGTTGTAAATATTCATGTCCTCTTATAAATTAGATAGAAAATAGAGTAAAATTTTCTTGTAACAGAAATCACATTTTGCATCGAATGCATTTTTTGGCAGCACACTTTTCCTCAATTCATCCAGCCTGGTTCGTGTGTATAAAGGTTTAATTTTATCGTTGATGGAATATTGTTCTCCATTACTCGTTGACATGTCGGAGTTTGATAAGAGTACTCTAAAGAAGTTTCAACTTCGAGCTCATAGAATAGTCTGTAATGGTGATTGTTCCCGTAATGTCTTTGATGAACTTGACGTTAGCAGAGAGAAAGCAACTGTAAAGTTTCTCCAAAACATTTCTGTGAATCGTGAACATACCTTTTTGCTTTTTGTTCTGAAAGGTCTTCAGGAACTGGTCGCTTAAAGGAGCCACCTTGTAAAACTACCAGGAGAAGGAATTCGTTCTTCCCGGCTGCAGCTACAATTGTTAATAATGCTTGGACTGATTGAGTTACAGTATGGCATTCATGTTTCAACATTTTTTGATCTTATATAATTTTGTTAAGATAATTCTATGCACCAATGGTAATTATTCCAATTCTGAAATGTCTTTGTCATATAGTGCTTTCTTTGTTTGTCATTGCATGTGCACACAAAGCAAGCGCGTGTTTGTCTGCTGACCAGGTGTAACATGCCAATTGATTAGGAACCGGCGGACTATTTAGCATGAACTGTTTCGCATGCGAGTGCACTGGCATGGCGAATGCACATACGCTGCATATTTTTCATCAACACTCGCACCATGCAGCAAGTATATTACATAGAGTAACAACTCAGTTTTAATTAAATCCCCAATGTAGATGCAGTTCCAATTTTATTAAATTTACTCGAGTTGAGACCCAATACCACCTCTGAGATCGCACAACATAGACTTCCGCATTACACCGAACATTAGTATAAATCGAGCTGATTTTATAGTGATTATTATGTCGAATTGCTGTCACTGTTTGTTTTTGGACAAGCTTACCATCAAATTTCTAAAGAAACTCTGTAAAATGCGAATAATATTTTGGCGGTATAATTTTTATTCGTTCCCTGATTATAGATGGTGCAGATCAGAAGCTCATGTCCATATCGCAGATGCTTTATGTTTTTTGCTTTATGCTCAATATCAAATAGTTATATCATTGTATATGTCATCATTAATTAGATAATGGATTGCATCGTATGGTTACTGACTTAATTTTGGAGTTGTGGAGTCGAACTAGGCGTCGAACTATTTGGAACCATCACTATCTTTTCGGAGAACTCTCTTCAAGGAGTTAGATACCACTGAATATATTACACGATGCATTCAAAATTCAGAGAATTGATAAATATCAGGTAGAAAAATGGCTTCCAAGCAACAGGAATTTCACTCGTCCTGTAGCTGTGAAAGGCATTGCACAGCAGTGCTGTATCCAAGGTGCGCAATCGATGCACGCCAAAAAAGTATTATTTCTATAATTTTAGATTCGTGTTTATGTATGTAAATGATTGCGCTCACAGTTGCTCTTTGATATGAATTGTTATACCATCATTTTAGTCATTGCCAACCAGTAGAAGTACAAAAGAACGTCTGAATTTATAAAATTCCTCGCTAGTTGCTATCTCCCCAACACCGCAGCTGAAATCTTCTAATTCTCATTTTTCATTGATTGAGACGATCGCTATAATGGTGCTTCCTTGTTAATACCTTTATGCACTTTTATGATGATTGTAGCCAATGTATTATTAAATTTTGCCGTAGGGCTACAACAAGGACGATTTTTGGATATGCTTTCCCTTCATGATCTCTCTCATATCGCGATGAACCAGGCCTACATGTAGACCACTATACACGCAGCTTTCATGTAGGCAGTCTGCATATCGAAATCAAACCGAATAAAAAAAGTCGCGATAAAGCAAAACCAAAGCTTGCAATATAAGCATGTGCAACCAAGCACCTCAAAAAAATATCTGGATATGTCATTGTTGCAAAAATCATATCAAAAATCAATCTAGTCTGCGCTCTGTATAGTAATGCAACTGGCTAGCATGTTTTTACAATCACTATGGACCTAATGTGACTTGCTATTTACGAAAATTAGATTTAGATAGTGGATCACAAACATTCTTTGTCTATTAGGTTCTTCAAAATTCAGTTGAAGTTGTTGTCATCGTTATATTCTATCTGAATCACTTTAAATGCATATTATAATTTTCTGAATATACTCGTAGTTATATGTGACTGGCAAGCATTGAAATATTCTGTGAAAATCAAAGAAATGTTGTTAATTGATTGCCACTTGCGTTGAGTTAATCAACAACAACAACAAACTTTGCAGTCAAGTTCCTCACTAAGAAATTGAAATGAATCTTCAGTCATTAAACCAGTCAATTCAATTTGTCGACGTCTTATCGAAGATCTAGAAGCTCCATGTTTATTCTGTAAATTACATGTATATTGAATTTGCGCTCGACAGGGCAAGAATTCGCATTGTCACTTGAAAGCCTGCTAGTCCATGATAAACAATGTTTCAGAAGATATGACGCAAAACTTGTACCAAGTTATTGAAATACGTGCAAAATATCCCAGATTTGAGTAGCACAATTTTCGAAGGACTAAGTTTGGCAACAATACAAGCCACTTTCTGATTTTCTACACATATAATCCATATTTTCTCAAAGGTTGACAACGCTACATTTGTGAAGCATTTATGAGATCAGACTTAAATAACATTGTAACAATGCACATAATTTCAAATCTAACATAGAAGTTTCCACTGTGACAAAAAAATCAGCCCACAGTCATTTCTTCACTCTTTGGGAGTTGTGTATCCCGAGTTCTATATCATATTATTCATAGATATCCCTGGCAGCAATGTAGGAAAAAAGCATAGAAGTCTATGGAAAAAAGCAGGTAGCAGTGCTATGAATACAAATGCACTTGCAGATCATAGAAATTAACAATACCATAGAAAGTCTTATCTACTTCTATGTTGCAGATATATGTTTATTGAGATCTCTAAAACATCTTTTTCATGCATCGATACAGATATCGTTATTACGTGACACACTTTTGCCTTCTTCTCCCATATAGTACCATACCTGAATTACGCACAATATGAGAGTGTATTGCAGATAATGAGGCAAAACCAAAACTCCAGGGACCAAGTTTCATTATTAGAACAATAATTCCATTCCATTTTATACAGAGAGTGAGATGTCTTCAAAAGTCACAAAAGCACATGCATGCATGCATGAAAGCAGCGGAAGTGACGAGATATCGATGTCATGTAACAGTCACGTCGGCCACGAAGGCGAGCGAGTCAATAGCGGTCAGTTATTGTTTAGTATTAAGCAAAGTACCATTGTTAACATCATCACAATTCTCAAATTTCATTACTGTGCACATCTCGATATCGAAAAACATTTCCTCGAATTTTGATGAATATGAATTATTTTTCATTTGCAAATGCTGAATCTATTTATTTAACGACATAATTAATAAATTAGCATTATTACAATCAAATGGAGGAACAACAAAAATTATGTTGAAAACATGTTTTTGCCCATCCTGCACATAACACTAGCTGTGTTTCTTAAAATAGTTACCTAACTTAAGTTAGAGTACAGAAGATATGTATTACAATATTTTTAAGGAAAATAAGATGGGTTAACCAAAAACCCTACACATTATTGCCGCTCCCTGGGTTTGAGCGTGTATTGCGCATAGCATCAAAGTATATAGTGCATATACAGTAATTGTCATTTTATGACTGTTGTGGGCATATTGATAGCAATTCCTCACCTGAACCCGTACCTAGATGAAATCGCTCACATATTGCTGCTCGCACTTCAGTGCATCTTTTGGGAACGAGAGAATGAAAGTGGCTGCCGGTTCTGCGAGAATCAGCCTTGACTTTTTGAAAAGTGAAACAAGGGAAGGAGGAATTCATCACAGCTCCGATCGATAAATCCAATTTCTTCCTACTCGAAGAACGTTTTAATACACCATCACTGTCAAGCACAATATCGACCCATACACTGCAATCGAGAAACGCGTTATCAGACCAACAGAATTCTACGAACTTCATGAAGTACATCAACAAGTGTCGAACAAAGGTAACAGATACGTATTGCATTCAAAAATTTCCGGAATTTTCTCAATTTCATCATGAAATATATTCCAATTGCTGGCTTACCGTATATGCCAGCATTCCAATAACCAGACCCCGGTGCCACGCTCTTGGACAGTTTGCTTCAAAATTTAATAGCGCATTTGTGAACGTTTCTTTTCTAAAGATGCTAGTTTCCAAATTATTCGTAATATTTATTTTAACATCCAAGAATGCTATAATATTGCCTCCAATATCTACAGTAAATTTTGTGTTTTCTATTTAAAAATTGGTGAAACCGTTCTACTTTCTTTATATCATCAAAAACGCAAATGCAATCATCTACAATCTTGCCAGCTCAATTGTTTCATTTACAGGTATGTTCGTGAACAGTGATTCAACATCATAGCTAATTAAAATATGTTTGTCATGAAAAAAAGTTCTTGATTTTTATTAATTTCTTCTATCAAGTGAGAGGTAGAATTCAACATATGTTTCGAATTTATATGTGGTTTTATCAGATTATCTAAAAATTTTGCCAATGGCGGCTAATTTAGTCTATGATAAGAATTCAACTAATAAGCCTTTGTTTGGCAGGGATGTATTTAAAAAACTGCATGTTTGCCACGAGTGGTCAATTTTTACTTAATGACCAAATGTTTAAGCAGATAGATGGTGTAAGTATGGGTTCCCCCCTTGCTCCTACACTCGCAAATCTATTTTTGTCACATATGGAACAAAATTGGATGAATGAAGAATGCAGTCCACTTTATTACGCAAGATATGTAGATGATTGCATTTGCGTTTTTGATGATATAAAGAAAGTAGAACGGTTTCACCAATTTTTAAATAGACAGCACAAAATTTACTGTAGATATTGGAGGCAATAGTATAGAATTCTTGGATGTTAAAATAAATATTACGAATAATTTGGAAACGTTCACAGAACGTTCAAAAGAAACGTTCACAAATGCGCTATTAAATTTTGAAGCAAACTGTCCAAGAGCGTGGCACCGGGATCTGGTTATTGGAATGCTGAGTAGAGCATATACGATAGCCAGCAATTGGAATATATTTCATGATGAAATTGAGAAAATTCCGGAAATTTTTGAATGCAATGGTTATACTAAGAGTTTTGTTCTTAAAATTGTTTGGATAACAGATAAGTATATTTGTACAATTTTAGAATACTATCTTACTGGATGCACATAATAGGCAAAATTGAACAAAATCAGAATATAAATCCGAGTCATCATTATTCTGTTGAAGGTGGTCTGCATCGTCATTATTCTGTTGAAGGTGGTCTGCATCCTAATTATTCTGTTGAGATTGCTGCATCCTGATTATTCTGTTGAAGGTGGTCTTCATCGTCATTATATTGTTGAAGGTGGTCTGCATCGTCATTATTCTGTTGAGATGGTCTGCATCGTCATTATTCTGTTGAAGGTGGTCTGCATCCTAAATATTCTGTTGAAGGTGGTCTGCATCGTCATTATTCTGTTGAGGGTGGTCTGCATCGTCATTATTCTGTTAAAGGTGGTCTGCATCGTCATTATTCTGTTGAGATGGCTGCATCCTAATTATTCTGTTGAAGGTGGTCTGCATCGTCATTATTCTGTTGAAGGTGGTCTGCATCGCCAGTATTCTGTTGAGATGATCCGCAGACAGTGGAACAATCTTTAATAGCAACAACGTGCATCGTGCTATTATGTACTGATTCCTCGCGTATTATTGGAGGAGAATCTTCTAGGAACATGGATTGAAAGACGATAACCAATTTTATTGACCCAAAGAAATTCTTACTCAACACCATGTGACTAGAGGAATGAAATTATTACCACAGGCGCTATGGCCTTGTGGGAGAGTGTTCGCTCTGCTGATCGCTATATTTGTCATGGAAAATGTATTCAAGTAGTTCTAGTATCAAGCTGCTCCCAATCACCGTGGACACCGACAAAATGCTTTTAATTGTCGCATTGGATGTTCAATACCTTAATGCCGATACTTTCCGATGATTTTTTAATGATACTTTTCGAACCGAAGGCTTTGGGTCACTTCGGCCTTATTGCGGCAGAAATTTGACACCGAAAGAAAGATAAGATCGAAGCAATTCAAATGGCAGGACTCCCATTATCCTGCAATGTTGAAAACGACTACAAATTCCGTTTGAAAAAATAATGAAAGAAACACGTTATACAGAAATAGCTATGGCATTTAATAGTTAATGAAAGGAAATGATGCATATTGAACATTCAGCCATAGTTGTACATTTAGTGTCTGAGAGCGAGTGACTCATGAAATAAGATCAACACATGAATAGTCATCTGCTTCATTTCCTTGAGAAAAATTGTGATACATATTTTTGAGAAACACATTTGGTATTTAGGACTTACGACGTCAAATTCGATTCCATTAATGTCATTTTCATTTGTTCACTTGAAAGATCCAGCAGACGTTCACCTCTCTTTTCACAGAACACCTTGGCACCTGATGCGTTTAGCGGATTTTCATTTCCCTCGAAGCTTGTCAAGTTCCCTAAAAATGACAGATACGTCAATAATGACTGAAGTAAGGAAACAGGAGAATATTTTATTAAGCTTTAGATTAATCAAGTAACCAATGGCGAGACCTTGTAGCAAAACTTTCAGCAATTCATCATTGAAGATGTGCTTGATTGTGTGAGCCTCCATCTGGCACAGGGTTTTACTGAGTCAACGAATGTTTAGACGGTGGAAATCTAATCAACAAGTGTTCAATAAGTCATGTGGCTACAATCTGCAACGAAGAAAATGTTATTTAAATACTACGTATAAACAATTAAGCAATAGGTAATGTTAGTTAAATATCTTTAAGAAATAAGAGCTACCATTATAACCTAATGTTCGGTTAAGCAATGGGTTGCTACTAAAAATTTTTATGGATTCAACAATACTAATCTCAAAGTCTGAGTTTCCACGGTAAATGATTTTAAAACAATCATTGTAGTTACGAAAACGATGGTTACATTGTTCTATGTGTTTTGCAATGGCACTATTGCCACTTAAGTGTTCAAGTTTACGTTGATGCAGATGTCTTTTGGCTTTGCCAATATATTGGCAATCAGGATCAACCTGACATTGAAAGCAATAGACAAGACGCGATTGCATGTCTGGACCTAACTTACTTTTAAGGGAGAAATATCTTCCAGTTTTGAACGAGGTCATAACAACCTTGCATTCCAAGTTAAGTTTACGAAATATTTTTACTAACTTATTACTAAATTTCTGTGATGCATAACCCACGAAAGGGATTTTGATTATTTTATTGAAGTCATTATCAATTGTTACGCGTGAAGAATTGTTTAATTTACAACCTATAAATTTGTTGATTGTTGATTGAATTAATTGCAATGGATAGCCATTTCTACTTAAGATATTGGTAATTTTACTACATTCATTATGGAATAGATTCCAATTGGTGGATACATTGTAAGCACGATGAAGCATGCCTATTACTAGTGTGTTTTTCCAATTGCGAGGACATAAAGCATTGAAATTCAGTAAAATACCTGTAAAGGTAGGTTTACGATAAATCTCAGTAAGTATATTGTCCTCATCAATTTTCAGAAGGACATCCAGAAACGGTAATTCTTTATTACCCACTTCTGATGTAAAGTGCAAGTTACTGTGTTGAATGTTTAGAAAATTATGGAATACATCTATGTGTTGTTCATTGTTAAATACAGCTATGATATCATCCACATAACGACGATACACAACAGGAGAGAAAGGTAAGTCCTGCCATTTATGTTCTAGATTAGCTAAGAAGATGTTAGCAAGGGTTGGACCCAACGGGCTACCCATACTTACACCATCCACCTGTTGGTATACGGTGTCATTCAAAAGAAAGCCACCAAACGTGGCAAATTTTAATAAGTCTTTAAATACTTTCTCTTCGTACTTCGGTTTATTGGCATTACTAGGTGAGTACACTAATTTAGTTGCAATGTTGATTGCTTCAGTTACGGGTACGTTGGTAAATAAGTTTTCGACGTCAAAACTCACAAGCGTGCTATGACGGTTTATTTTATGTTTAACATCATCTAATACCCTAATAAAATCATTAGTTGATTTCAACATAAAGTCATCATTGATATGTGGTTTAATTAAATTGTCTAAGTATTTAGCTAATATATAATTAGCAGCACCAATAGTACTAACTATCGGTCGAACAGGGTAGTTGTTCTTATGTACTTTTACGGTACCATAGATACGTGCTATGTTACTACCAGAAGGCAGTATGTCCTTATAAACGCTGTCATCAACTTTATTTTTTACATATTTATTGAGATAGCGAGATAATTTATTTTCCTCGATACAAACAGGATGTTTTTTAATATCATTAGGTACAGGAATTATTTTACATTTAGAAGAATCACTCAATATCCGATTAAGTTTATGATTATAGTCATCATATCGTGCTTGTAGATACTGTAAATTATTGAAATCTGAGACGGGTCATTTGAAAATTTTCTTTTTTCACCTGCCATATATGGTAATCAGGTCGCCATTTTCGATTTGTGGGCCTACAGAAGAAAGCCCTCGATGAAAGATTTTCAAATTTGCTTTAAAGTTATCAGAGAGGTCCATACGAACCTACAAAAATGGAATCTAAGCCGGGTCCTGTTAGACCACTAAATTAATTTCGGGCACACCGTGTCAAAACTGGAAGATATTTCTCCCTTAAAAGTAAGTTAGGTCCAGACATGCAATCGCGTCTTGTCTATTGCTTTCAATGTCAGGTTGATCCTGATTGCCAATATATTGGCAAAACCAAAAGACATCTGCATCAACGTAAACTTGAACACTTAAGTGGCAATAGTGCCATTGCAAAACACATAGAACAATGTAACCATCGTTTTCGTAACTACAATGATTGCTTTAAAATCATTTACCGTGGAAACTCAGACTTTGAGATTAGTATTGTTGAATCCATAAAAATTTTTAGTAGCAACCTATTGCTTAACCGAACATTAGGTTATAATGGTAGCTCTTATTTCTTAAAGATATTTAACTAACATTACCTATTGCTTAATTGTTTATACGTAGTATTTAAATAACATTTTCTTCGTTGCAGATTGTAACCACGTGATTTATTGAACACTTATTTTACTGAGTCACTTAAATTCCAGTGCAACAAACACTTTCTGTCGTAATTACGTAGTATATATGCATGTATATAATTATTATTGTAATAACAACGTATTTTTGCATGGTTGACCTTACGTAGTATACGCAAGTCTTGGTAAATGGCCTCTTATGTATTTAAGATTGCGAATTGCAAATCCAGTCCAGCTATTCAACTTCATCGGTGGGAATAAGTTACCCATATATAAAAAGAACCAGAGGTTCTACGACTGAGAGCAATTGTATCAAAAAAGTACATGTACACGCGACACTTCTCACTAGACCTAGTCATGCAAAGGGTAAAACAGCGACTACAACTGAACATTTAGGGCTGTTTCACACGTGACTTTTTGCATCGCAATTGTCACTAAAATTTGGAATTGGCCTTTCACATTGAACTTCGGTTTTTGCGGCGACTGTCAATCATTGTAAAACCATTTCGATCTCTGGATTTCATGAGGCATAGAAAGTGGATGTGCCATGGCCTATTGGAGAAGCATTTTAATCAAAATTACTCTGAAGGCAGGCTTCAGTTGCATTTGTTCTTGTTTTCATCGAAATCGGTAGGAAATTTGCTATCAGAATATCTAAATTTATTACATACGAGTAGTTCGCTATAATATTAAAAATCAACATAAAACATTCCTATTTCACCAATTTTGTCTCGCCGTCTGCTCTGTGTAATAGATATGTAAGCTCATTTGATAGACATAGAAATCTCAGCAACCTATTCACTCAGTTGATCGATAAAAGTGGTTGATTGCGTCATCTATTCATACGACAAGTCAATAAATTTTCACGAAGCGACCACTTTCTTCATATCAATAAGAAAATAACTACTTTCACAATCTTCTGCATCCGTTGTCAATATATGCTGCTTTTGCAAGTGTTCCAATCTAGTCAATCAATAAAGCATTGTGCATGGGGTGAATCCTCTGGGAGTCTTGCATGCTATGAAAGCAATTCTCTCCATGGTGGAAGCCATGCGAGTCATGTGAATCACCAAAAACCGAGCACTGGCGGCTGAGAATGAAGTGCATATGTAAATTGGTGACTTGGACTGACATCAGTCATCGTCGATTGTGCGCGCATGAAAGGCACTATTGTTTGAGGCATGCGAAGGTCAATAGTTTCAACACTTTCGAACTTTAAATATATATTTTTTGTGATAGAATCTGTTCTACTGAACGAAATTTAGCAATTCGGAATGCGTTTTAATCACCGTAACATACTGCACTCAGATTGACGCTATGTTCTAGATCGTTAGTCGGTCAAAACTCAAAATCACGCGATTTTCAGAAGAATTCTTGCGACAATTTATCCGCTTTCAAAACGCGCGACATGTGTGAAAGGCTCCATAGGCTGTAATGTTACCCTGGCATCCGCGCGACTGTGGTATTCTCTTCCATGGACATAGCTTTTCAATTGTCCCTGTTGACCATTGCTCCACGGAAAGGGGATTGCGAAGGCAAGAACTTGTCTCCATGGTGGACACCATGGGCGCCATCAACTTCTTCACACTCTGAGGATCTGTTTGGCGTGTGCATCACCGAAATCTGACCACTGACGACTGAAAACGAGGTCAAAATGTAAATTAGTGATAATGACTGACTTTAATCATTGTGGTTTGCCAGGGCATTGGCTACTAGACCGGCAGCCCAGAGCATTTATTCAATGGAACGAGGGTAGGAGGCATGAGTATTTGGAGGTGAAGATTATAAAGTGACTTTCATGAATATGTATTGCTGCCGGACTTCACCCGAGTCCGTGACCCCCTTTCGCCTCCCTATGTACATGACACCAATTGAATTTATTCAATGGAACAATGGTACGGCTACAAGTCGCCTCAAAATGTTCCTTAGAGCTCAATTGACACTAGACTCGCAATGACAGCAATTTTATCTGAGACCTTCAGCCCGACAGCAATCCCCAAACTCTCCTGCTCCTGTAGAACTGTTACTGTTACAAACCGTCTCAAAATATTCATTTACAGCACCTTGACGCCAAACTAGCGTTGACATACATTTTACTGATGCCACCTGGCCCATAGCATCAAACTGCTTAAGGTTGGCTGAAAGATATTGTATAATTGTAAAAAGAATTCTAGGCTTGTTGCCTGTGTTTCCATGAAAATATATCATAATTCATACTGGTGGCATTTAATTTGTCTGTGAAATTGTTTTGTTTTTCTATTTCCTTTTGTGCCGGCTGCCTCAATCATTGTGTATTTAATTTTTGTAGAATCCCTGACTTAGAACATGAATTTCCTTTTGTTATTAAAATCGCGTGTTTCATCTAAGTGCAATGTAATCGTTTAACTTGATTAGATTTTAGTATTAAATGGTTGCACACGTCGATATCGGATTTCCTTTTATTCTTCATAAAATTTAAGTATGAAAAGCACGTGCAAGTTAAGTTATGAAATGTGATACTTTCCACAGCCCAGCTAATTGCAAGTTGTGAGTTTTTCACCATGGCATTACTTTCGAGTCACTAAGTGCATCAAAGATGATGCCTTGCTCATAAGTCCGTTCCATCGTCTTCAGTATCTTCACTCCATTCATTTTCGGAAATGTTCTCCGAACGTTCTTCTATTTCATGCGTAGAATCGAACGATCCAGGCAACGAACCTCCAGTGTGCCAGAATGGTTGTAAGACGCTGTTGTCGATTCTCCAACCGAAGTCCAGGGGATTGTCGCTGGCAGTTGGAATTGGGTCATCAGCTCATCTTCAAAGCCTCGCCACATAGTTGGTTCTTTTAAGGTGGTTACTCAGAACTTTTTCACACGGCGAGAGAGACGCGCAGTTGAACTTCCTCAATTTTCATAACGGGCTATCTTTCTTTCCACCGTATATTCGAGTGAATGCTTTATAGCGTACTTCATTGATGTCGTTAATATTGAAGCCATAGAGCTGACACACAAAAGACGTTACAGCTGGAATATCCATCGTCGAGGTCAATGACCGCAACGCAGAAACATTATGTTCTGAAGCTTCTTGTAATAATTGACGTAATGGTTTCACTTTTCCGATACGATAGAACGCAGATGTAAAGTCTGATCCTGTAAGTGCATGAAGACCCATCACCGCCTCACTCAGCCCACATCCAACAGATTCAAGTCGTTTTGAAATACATGAAACATTGACAAATTAACGGTGATTTCCTGATCCAAAGACCATTACTAAGTTGATGTTTCCATGACGACCAGCAACTCCGATTAATATTACTAAAACATCAGTGTCTGATGATCTGATTGAAATGTTTGAATGCTGGATTTTCCAACCATGAAACGCTATTAGCGTATCAGCCTCCTCATGATCACCTTGCAAAAGCTCAGGCTGATCAGTTACGAAACAACCATCAAAATCATTCTGTAGTCGTATGTAATGTCCGCCATGTGATACATACATTGTCTTTTCCTTCAAGATCGATCCATATTGTACTAGACTCCATTCTTGCATTTAGAATTTCACAAAAACGTCTTTGAATGTTGAGTTTCTCAAAAGATGCGATCTATTAACTCTCGCTGCTTGATTCGGTCCGCTGATAGTAAAAGTTGGTTGAGTCACTGCCTTTCTAAGATATCGCTCAGAATCTTTAATTGAAGGAGATACGAGTATGTACTTATCAAAGTATGTGTATTTCTTTCCATCGAAATGAGCATAATTTCACAAACAATTCTCGGGCAATTGACCCGTACGACGCATATTGTGAGAGGCAGGGTTTTCATGTAAGAGAAGTCCACCATCCACAATCGTTGCGTTTATTTTGGTGTTAAATTTATATCATTTAAAATTGTTTCTTGTTCAGCTCCTGGTGACTTGGTAAGAGCAGCTTTTTCAGTTCTGTTAGGCGTACCATCTGCATGAGCAAGAGAGAGTTGAATATCTCTTATCGGATAGGTCAGTATGAATGGTAGATAGATAGCTTCATCCAGTTGACTACTCATTGCAACAACTCGAGCAAATACATCTCCGACACTGTCTATCTGCCTTTTGTTTCTGACAGTCGTAGATTTGATATTCTCGGCAAAAAGTTACAAACTTTAACTCTTGGAACGTGTTTAAGGAATCGGGAATCGTCATCATGACACTCATCTTCGAACTTCTTTCGCAGCACAGATCTTCGACTCAGCGTTTCTAAAAAGTAGCAACTTGTCTTATCATTTGCTAGTTTCCCTGTAGCCAAATTAATCAGTTCCTCGGGTGATCTGATTTCGAATTGATTATACGTAACATACAAAATATTTCTCATTTTAGCCAAGTCTTCATTATCACTCCGGACTCTGCACGGTCGTAAATCGTTCGCCAACTGATCTGCTGTGTGTATACCAGTAAGATTCTTCAACCACGATATAGCCATGCCACGCTGTGTTGATGTGACTGACCATCTTCTGAAGGCACTTTCTGAATTGATGAAAGCTTTTATTCCTCGCATCGTCTCGATTGATCGTCTGCTCCAATGTGATGTCACAGCAGTTCGCTTATAGGATTTGCTCATGCGTTTATTTGAAAGCGCTCCGTTTTCAAGAATTCCAATCGCTTCTGAATTAAGACTCCTCAGTTTGCTCAAAACAGAACTCCCCACCTTGCATAGTTAGGTCGATTTAATGCGAAGAAAAGGTCGATAATGTGAGGCATAAGCTGAATGTAGCCTCTTATGTCGCCCATCGGGATCGTGCGTTGAAGCTCCCTATACAAACGATTGATGCAGTGAACATGAGTTGCCCAGCATGCCGCGTTAGACCCAATAGAACCCCATACTGAAGAGGAAGTTTTCATAACGCTCCGAGATTTTCTACTGTGAGGCTTTCTGCTCTGGTGCTTCCGTTTCTTCTGAATCATCCTTGATAGAAATGCACATTTCATTGAGACAGAACAATTCATCATCCAACGTACTTTCAAAGCGCGTGAATAGTTTTTGCTCCATAGCAGCAGCCACAATTTGATGTATTCTCGTACAGCGGTTGTAAAATTTTCCTCGAAGAAATCCTCTCAGGGAACCAGCTGCTAACACCCCAGCTTCTGTCAAAAGATATTCGATACCTGACTACGCAATGAAAGTACCAATTGCACCAAAAAATGCCACTTCAAGATGAAAGTTTCCTAATAAGATGATCAAATTGTCAAAGGTTGGAGCTTAAGGTTGGCTATCTTGGAGAAATTGTGACACGAAACCGTTGAACATTGGTAGTGTTATCTTCATCGATTTTAGTAATCAAATGAATCCCGTATAACTCTGCTTCACTCGACCAATTTCATGAAGTTCCTCACATGGAATTATAAGAAATGTCGCTTGTCGTAAAGAGGAACGAAGTGGTAGTACTTCTCTCATTATTCCATCAAATCGACATCTTAGACGCTCACTTGAACTCGCATAATTTGATCGACGAATTTCATCAATGTTGAATGTTGATGATGTATTTGGAAGTTCATTTTGGAAGAAGATGCCTAGCGTTGAATGCGAAGAATTTGTTTCTGTATTAATGTCATAATTGTCCCAGGAACAAGCAGTCGATAAATTTGGTAACAAATGTAGACCAATAGATGTTAATCGTTCACCATTTGAACACGAATATGCCATTTCGGTTTCGAGTCGCTTCACTTCATCAAAACTAATGCAATAATATCACAAAATCGTGTTTAGGTAGTTGAAAAAGAAATAGTTAATTAGCCATAATTAAATGAATTATTACCGCAAAGAAAACCTCTTAATACCAACCCAAATTACGAGTATCTTAATATTAAAAAAGTTATTAATAATTCACAAGACTGGAATTGTCTGCTTACCTGACAAGGGTCTGAAGTCCTAATGACTTGATAATTCAAGCAGAATCGTTAATAAACGTTATTATGTAATTGTGACTAGGGGGATATCCTAAACCTTAATCTAAACATCGTGATGACACTTAAGCCTTTCCCATCTGGACCCTATCGGCGTCAGGTAACGTTTATCTATATATAATCATAACAAAAGGGAGATTAAACTGAACATGTGAAACATCTGTAGTTGTCTCAAATAAGTTAGTTTTAAGTTAGACGTTAAACCTATAGATGAAAATTAAATTTATTAAAGCTTACAAATGAATAAAATATGATAAAAATAGAATAAAATCATATGAAAATTAAATTCAAGAAATGAAATGATGAACTCTTAAATGAAATAAATATTAAAACGAAACGTTAACAAAGGAGTATAAATGAAAGAAAACATTTTTTGTGACTTTTGAGAATTATAATAATTTTTTTGGAATGTTTTTAGAAAGAATTTAAGTCCTTAAAAGGACTGATTATCCGTTCCCCGTGGGTAGCTCAGGTCATCAGCAGGTAACTCGGGCGATGACCGAGGCGATTTAGAATCGTCGGGACAGATTTAAATCCCGTCATCGTTCCGAGTCCTAGGCCTAGTGTTGTGCTCTTCCAAGGTCGAATGGTCCCATTAAATGTGCAATTGAACATTACATCTGATGCCATCGTTACACTTCTTTTGTCAGTGACTTCGAATTGATCGCTTTCTGATTGCTTTGATTTTAAGCCATTTATCAGTGTGTCAAAAAACAAGAGAACGGTTTGAGGTATCTTTGGGACTTCCTCTTTCAATGTACTTACATAAGGCGGTGAGGGAATGCTTGGTTTAGGTAATGCAAATATTTCAGCGTGTAATGCCATAGCAACAGATTTGATACCTTCGCGCAATTTGGCAGACTTTTTGATCTTTGCATTCGCTTCATCCGCGGTCATTTCTATAGGAAATAGAAAGATCCCTGATTAGTTCGATTGCTTTTCGCATTGAGTGTTACTGAAATTGGATTTTATTTTCATTAACAGATTCTGTTATGTATAATCTTCTACATACTTGGGATTTCCACCAGCCACAATATAAAGTTGACGGCTGCACACGGGAGGTAATTTACTATAGCCATTTGATTGTTCAAAAATATTCGAACACTCCCTTCGTTATGCCGAAATGTAAATATATTCAAGTAAAATAGAAAATGGAAAATGAGCAGGCACCCAACGTTTCGGTCGTCTTGACCTTTGTCAAGGGTTACACAATGGTATAAGTATGTATTTTTCTGTACTATGTACTATGTACTATGTATATTTTTCTGTGAGATACATCGTCTTTCTCTTTAGGGACTTCTCTCAGATAGTCTCGTTTACTCGTACATGATTCGTGGTCTTTGACTTTTTTCTCAATTAAATCTTCTCCCAACGACAAAATTCTGTTATCATTTTTCTTTTCTGCAGTGAGATAAATAGCTCTACAGCCATCGTTTGTCACACATAACCGAAGAGGATCACGTTGACCTTTTTAATTTTTTTTGATTTACTGCAGAAAGCGCATTCATTTGTCATTCCACCTTCTGCGTTTGTGGATATCAGATTCGAATTTTTACACGTATCTCTTCGTCATGACCTCAGTTTGTGGTCCAATTTCCTCTTGAAATTTTCTCTTAACAGCACAATATCTGCTAAGGCACTGTGAATGATTGAAGCAGGTATCAAGATCGATTGACTCATTGAACAAAATTCTTGTGACATCGTTGTATTTCTCGTTTTTCAAATTCTTTCTTCGATTTGCAGCATTTAGAAATGTGTTGAGAAGCTATTATCTTGCAATTGTTTCAGATTGGCGAGGTTATCATCATTTCCGCAAATGAAACATGACTTTGGGATGGTATCTTCCATAACCTGAAATGTAAAAAAATGAAATATGTCTTTGAACATATTTCATGACAACAGCTTGCATTCGTATACAAGATTTACAAGATGATTTCGCATAATACTTCTACAATGCAAAGTAAACCAAACTGATGACTCAAAATATTCTTTCTGGAATTAAGAATTCATAAATTATTGTCAAAGTAATGTGTTTCAAATCGAATAACATCTTAGTTATCAGTTTTGCTTCAAACACTAAATACAAGGTCCTCCAAAAGTCATTGGGATTTTATGTCGACAGTGTTGATTGCTAATGACAAATTGAAGACTAATTCGTCTTCTTATGTATTGACCACATCCGTAAGTTTTTCCAAGTGCATAGAATTATAAAGCTGATCACAATTTTGGATGACATTTGATGTTTAAAATCATCAAATTTATCATTCATTAGAAAATTCAGAGGTCATAATGTATATCCTATCATGCCGGTTCATTGTTCACCATGCATTTCTATGCGCAAAATTGCAAAATGACATAGTAATTTAGACATAATTCAAAATTTAGACAGCACCATTTTCAAAACATTCTGATTTTCGATAGTCTTGCTTCGTCTATAATTCATAATGAATATGTGGACAAGCCAAACAGCGCTCTCAAATTGTTGAACAGATTTTTATTAACAACCGGTCGATCGCTGCAGCTCAATGAGCTCATCGCTGTTGAACAATGTTAGAAATGTTCAATCTCAACATCTATTTCGTTGTGTTTCACGTTTTCAAGAGTTTGGAAATGTTCAGGACAAAGATCTATCAGGCAGACGAAAAACATCTTGAGTATTGAAACAATGAGAGAAGATGTTGTCAAAAGTCCTCTCAAGTCTGTGAAACAACGTTCCATACAGCTTCAGATATCTGAAACATTTTTGAGAAAAATCTTAAACGATGACTTTTCTTGCTATCCACATACATAAAGTACATATTGTACACAGTGTCTCTTTAAGTGACTTAGAAGCGACATTACCCTATGCGTGGCGTTTTGTTCATTTTGTTGGTGGAGAGGACGATCTCACCTGTTGATAATAACAGACGAAGCACCATTCAACTTGTCTGGCTTTATGGATAAGCACAATCAGTGCTTTTGGTCTACAGAAAATCCTCGAGTAATTCACTAGCGACCCATTAATCCTGAAAAGGTAACAGCATAGTGTGGAGTTTATGCGCGGCTGAATTGTGTAACCATACTTTTACGATGACGACAAATGGAAAGGCAGTCACAATAGATGGTTCAAAGTATCGGGAAATAATAGGGCCGTTCTTGATACCAACAGTGAAGACATTGCCAGATCAAGCTGCTTTACGGTTCAGCAAGATGGTACCACGTGTCACAGTGCTGATAAAGCTTAAAATTACAGGAAACTTGAAAATCGCATCATCTCTCGAGGATGTGAGTTCTCCTGGCCTCCGAGACCCCAGATTCGTCTCCCCCAGATTTTCTGTTTGTGATATTCAAAAGAGAGTATGCGTTTCAAAGGCGAAAACCTCCAGTGCGCAAAACGAAAATATACAAAATGAAATCCAGATGATTAGCCGACAAACTTTCAGACATGTCATGATAAGTGCTGTAAAGAAGGCACAATGTTGTATCATGCACCAAGGTGCTCTCTTACGTGATTTTATTTTACATACATAATTTTATGAAATTTATGTCTTTCATTTGTAACTTCGTAGTAACATTTAGTCTGAATAGTCATTCCAGCCATTTTTACAGTCATCCACAATCCCTATGCGACTTTTGGCGGACCCTGTACTTAAAAGGCACGTCAACTAGTCGTTCTATTAGATTGCTACTTAACAAGAGTGCGATGGTCGTGCCTGTAAAGGCACATCCAATCTGCTTACAGAGTCGATAGGCGAGAGGTCGTATCCCTTTGAGTATATTGGTTAGCAATCGGTCTTGATCAAAAATGCTTTTTTTAGTAGAGTTAGCTGCATTTGTGATCATTGCCAACATTGGTTATGTCTGTTAGCGACTCATCATGCGCAATACTATTGAAGTATGAGCTACATACTTGATAGGCTACATAACAGGGTTGGAACCGGCCGGGTTTTTAGCGGCCGGCGTCTTCAAAACCGGTCGGCCGGTGGCCGGGCCGGCGCTCAGAGAAGCCGGCCGGGGCCGGGCCGGCGGCCGGTGCATTCAAAACCGGCCGGTCCGAGGCCGGCGTATCTAAAACTGGCTGGTCGGAGGCCGGCCTATTTAAAATTCTGATGCTTTCATGGTCATTGAAGATCATGAGCGTGCAGATGAGTATTACTACGTGTACTTTCCAAAGTAACCACATGACATTTTTGATGAGATGAATGTAACTCCGATATGTGAGACTTCTGAGGCTATCTGAGGAGATATCTGAGGCTATCACAGGACTTGACGTTTCTTAATAGCATCAAGGATTTAATTGTCTTGTGTCATGTTGACCCTGCTCGGAATTATTCACTCTCAGGAAAGTTTAGAGGATGCCATTTCCTGTTGTTTACTTGGTCACAAACTCTAGTTCCGAGGTGACCGACATTTGTTGCTACGATATTGGGCAACATGAGGACGCGTGGTGATCTGCATACAGCCAGTTGTGAACTACCAATAATTCGGTGCCTCTACAATGTGGGCCTGTCCCTAACTTTTCCAAAAATAAGCCTATAATTGTCGTTTCCCTGTAAATGCTTGATATAAAAATTATCGACAAGTAGAATGTGTATGTAGTACACTTCACTAGTTTTGGGTCATAGATTTACGAGTAATCAAAGCTTTAATCAACAATCCACTTTCAAATGTTCAGTTAGTAGGTAATGGCAACACATTTAAGTATAGGTCTATATATACATGTATATATATGGGTAGATATGCATCAGACATTATTTTATATATTTTCAGGCTCCTACAATGCTGTAGCAGTGATGCAGTTGGTGATGTCGGCAGTTGACAAAAAGGCCTGAAGAAGCACCGGCCGGCCGGTATTACTAAAACAGGCCTGCCGGCCGGCCGGTTTTCAAAATTTGTGACCGGGGCCGGACCAGCGGCCGGCGGCCGGTTCCAGCCCTGCTATATAACATAGTCTAGTAATAAAGAACATAACTTTTTCGAGCTGATTTTTATATGCTTTCTTGGTAATTCTTTTTCAAAATATCGTAATTATCTGAAGCTAAACGGTAAGTATCTTACGATGTCTATTTATCACAGTATAATTACATGCAAATTGTTGTCTATGATTCCTTATTAGATCACTAAAGTAAATTTATAGTTTTTTCTCTATCAGTGAAGCTTAATTTCATTGTTTCAAACTTTTTGAAGGATCGTAAAGAGCGCTATCAACAGTTAGCAAAGAAATCGACATGATTAACAGTGCATATTAGTGAATAAAGATGATGATTTGCTTAAACACACCTCAAAAGTCTCTGGTTCAGATTTATGCACAGCAAAATGATATCAGCTGATGCGTCAGACTGACAAGAATGAAAATCGAAGGAAACTTTTTTAAATTATCAGATTAGAATAACGTTCACTAATAAATATTCAAGTTTTTACGTACCTTCATTAGCAAGACTTGATAGGATGCGATAATGGTCGACAAAGATAAAAGGTTAGATTGAAAAAATCGGAGCAGTTCCAACTCTGGCTGGATCATTGTTACACAAAAGTCATCAGGTTGAGTTATTGTCGTTGCTAATCATGTCAAAGAACTGTAAAGGAGTTTTTTGAGACAATTTGTAGCTGTGTCGACGTAATCAGGTAAAATTGCTGGCATTGCTAGTTTAGTGTCAAGGGAGTTCTAAGGAATATTTTGAGACAACTTGCAGTCGCACCGTCGCTTCATTGAATAAAGTCAATTGAACCGGATGACCGGAATGCGTTTTAATCGCCATATGATGCTGAACTCAGAAATTTTCTCCGTTTAACATGATGTTAAAGATCATTGGTAGGTCAAACACCAAAATCGCGCGATTTACTCTCGGCATGTGTGAAAGGCTCCATAGGCTGCAATGTCAAACCAACAGCCGCGCGACTTCCGCGCTGCAAAAAGTCGCATGTGCGAAACAGCCCTTATTCATTCATGCATTTCGCTTGCTTAGTCAATCACACAAGCCAACGACAGGTAAATAATCTCTATATCAATCTCTATCACTCGCTACCACTACATGCAATGGTTGAGATAGGATTATGTCATCTCTGGACCAACCCAGACAGATAAAAAAGGAATCCATTTGTATGACAACCACTTATGATGAGTTCTTCCGCACAATGTTTCCTAAATTTCATGCTATTTTGGCCTTAATTGTAATATAGAGTGTGTTCTTCTATAATGTGTTAACACTTGTGCTAACATGACTGGCAATTTTTTGCAACGCAACTTTAGGTAGATTCATCATAGATGTTTCTACAAATGGCAACCCATTTGATAGATGAATTATTATGAAATTCTGATCTTTCACATTTTTAAAGAATTTATCATTCTATCGATTCATTATATATTCCATGACCACTCCGTTTATCAAAAGTAAGGATGAATGAATTATAGCTTTATTTTCATTAATAGCTATCACGTCAAAGTGTCATTTTTACGGCAGTCACGATAAATAGCGTGATTATTTTTCTAAGAGATATTTTGTAATGTTAACTTGATAATGCTTTCAGAAAAATTTTATAGTGCCATAGAAGAAATATTTCATAATGCTATTGTAGCTGCAATTCATCACCGTGTTATCTCTTTTGTAACCCCATGTGAGCCAATTTTTAAGTGATTTATGAGGTGAGCTTAAGAGGGGGCGTTTATTATACATGTAGATGGCGAGTCTATGCTATTTTCAGCATTGTTCGGCTTTAATTATGGGGCTATAATTAGAGATGTGGTGTTCATAAGACAGTGGGCGTATAGAGAGAATACAGTGCATAGATGTGCTGTACATGTAGGATGCGTGGCTGCAAGTAAAAAGTCGTTGCGTAGAAACCATTTGTAAGTAAAAACTCGAATTTTTAAAATAATGAAAATCTAAAATGAAGAAATATTTTTAAATTTGATTTATAACTTTCTAATCAAGGGTTTGTAAGTATGGCATTCATACGCCGATGACTCGCTAGTATTGTTAGCTCAATATTTCAATATAACATTATTGAGCATCACATTTTGCCACAAAGAGACACTGTGGATGTCAAGTTCTACAGGGAAGTTTGTGAACGTCTTTTCGTGCGCCTGCTAACTTTTTAATAATGATCGGAGGAACCAACATTATCGAGAAAACGTCTGCGCAATGATCTGAATTCTTCAAATCTGAGGGAATCGTGGCGACCGCAGCATTTTGAAGGAATTCAGAGCAATCCGCAAGCGACGCAAGACTATTTTTCCCATCTCGGAAAGGTATTAAAAATTTCTTTTTGCCCACTTAGTAAGTTCCTGCATGTGATATCGCCTTGAATCAGTTTGAAATTCTAGCAAAGTGATGCGCTTAAACAATCTAATTCTGTGACAGGAACACTGCTCCGATTATTTTCTCTGTGTCACAATGACAAATTACAAGTAAAAAATGTACAATCAGTGAAAAATGAGGTCATACTCACCTGCGGAATCTTGACAAACAACTGTCGTCAATAATGTCGAACAGTTAGTACTTATCATTCCATAATCATGTGTCCATTGGGTTCTTTGATGTTTGTAGCGGAATTTTGAATCATCGAGTGAAGTGAGGAAGTAGCACCTGTCACCACTTCTAACGTCTGGTAGAATATATCGTTCAAGCCATTTTATAGGTTGGTTATGTGCCCAAAATAGATAAAGCCACTTCAATTCACTAGAAGGTTTTAATATTCCGTAACACGATCTGAGAGAAGACCAATACCATTCGCTGAAGTAAAACGCCAAACTCGATTAACCTCTCAGACCTGAGTGGGCTTCTTTTACGAATACTTAGTTTATTTGTTTAAATCGTCATGAAAACATTGGTAAATTTGATTTTCAGAAAAACAATTATGCTTACGCTTAGCTGATCAATAAAATTTTATTTTATGAGGGTCGTTCAGTCTTCTTAGTAAACATATATAGAAAAACTGATGCTTGCTTTAATCAATGACAATTGGATAAAAGAGCGGTTGTACTGGGAGACGGTTTAACGATTGAGATCTATTATAAATAGCAGACACGCATGCATTAGTTCGGTCACCCGCACAAGTTTCTGGAGGGAACGAGGCCGAAACTAGGACTTTCACCGAATGATGAACACCCTATGCTGAGAATCCACGCTTTTGCCAAATAGTCCGGCAGCCAGAACGAGTTTCTGCAGGGATTGAAGCCGAAAGTGAGACTTTCACAGAATGATGTGCACCCCATGCCTACCACGAATCGGCACGTCTACCGAATTCTAGTGAGTTTCTCCTCTTGTTAGACAGCATCAAAGAAAAACACATGTCAATCCAATGGGACACAGATTGCAGTTTTTGGCTAAAATGAAATTTTCTATTTTTAAAAGTACTAAGCCCATTCTTGGTGTATCACCAAGAACATGCCACACCTCATAAATAGACGTCATGAACTGATATGAGGAGATGCCCACTCGACCTTAGTCATATTTAAACGTATTGCCTGACCTGTGCCATTCTCCCTTGATACTGTCCTGAGAGACGAAACGCATCGGGTAACCCTGTTTCAACAAATAAAGAATCGTCGTAAAAGAGGGAGAGATTGCTTTTTCGGTTTTCCGAGTGAACTAAGCCCATAGTTATAATTTTTGACATGGAATGTCTTCAGGTCATTTCCTATGATGTGCATGTGCTATTATCATGCATCTAATCGGCAATGGATGTGAGAATGTAGCTGAATGTGGATAAAGTTGCCCAAAATGTTTGTGTTTGCCGACAGTGAGAGGCTCGCCAAAAAATAAATGTGTTTAGCTATATAGACAGGGGTGCATAAAGATGAAAAGAAATGACCTGAAGACATGCCATACCAAAAATTATGACTCCGGGGTTAGTGCTTTTCGTTTAATTAGAGAAAGCATACAAAATATCATTTTAGCCAAAAACTGCAATCTGCGTCCCATTGGATTGACATGTGTTTTTCTTTGATGCTGTCTAACAAGAAGAGAAACTCACTAAAACTCGGCAGACGTGCCGATTCGTAGTAAGCATATGGTGTACATCACTCTGTGAAAATCTCACTTTCGGCTTCAATCCCTGCAGAAACTCGCTCGGGCTGCCGGACTGCGTCTTCGAATCGAAGAAACCGAGCGACCATTTACTTGGTAACACATCACTATGCTCGGTGCTCTTCGCGACAATCGTCATGGAGTTCCATAAATTATCAAATGTGCTGAGAAGGAGGAGCTCTACACGACGAGTTTCTTGTTTTCAAAATTAAGAAAAACAATGCTGCTTATTTACTGAGTAGAAGATACATGTACACCAAAGGTGGGAAGTGGGACACAGAAATGCAAAAATCTAGCCCAGGGTTTCCCAAAGTGTGTGGCGCGACGCAATGCCTTCTGCCAAGACCGCTTCACTTATTATATGATCCGGTGTTGGGGATATACGCAGTAGATCGCTAGAGACAGTTTCTTCATTGATTCCAGTCATGGCTGTGCGCACGCACAAGTGCAAGGGAAAACGGTCGATGTCAGGAGTCTGATATCGCAGGATATTGGAGGTGACAATCGTCGGTTGATTTTGTCAGTAATTTTGTAGGATAATTGTTGGTCTACGGTTTACAATGTGATTGAATTAAATACAGATTCATGTCTGCGAACAGGTTTTGAAGATCTATCGGTGGACCAGCTTTGGGACGTTGGAAGAATTCCCCTGTCACTGCGTGTGCTCTTTCAATCCTTGTTCGTTTTGCATCTACATATTTGTGCGAAATGTGACTCTCTGGTCTCGCATATCTGAAAAACAAATTCCACGACCGCCTCAATGTTTCTTCAGATCATTGGTTGCAACTTTCTTCGAAGAGGCCTGATTTCGGAAAGTTGTCCAAGCCAAAGGTCCAAACAGACTCATTTTCCTCATTGAGGCGCAACTTTTCTGCACGAACATTTTCACAAATGTACTAAAGTTCCACTCAGGATGCTGCTTTCGCTTCACTTCACAATGTACACTTCTGTTAGAGACGAGTACACCGTCGGAGATGATGCTTTGACGCAAGTGCAGAAATAGTTATGAGAATGTCTAAATTATGATCAACACTGATAACTGGACATCAGAATTTACGTCGATGAATGAATTTGAATGATTAAGGCTTGCTTAGGTAAAGAAGTGCATAGATAAAAAGAAAATTGTTTTCAATATTTTTGTATTTTTAGATGTCTAAATTTGACTAGAAGAGACGTGCACGTAATTCGCCCATAGCTGTGGGAAAATAGTGCAACAATGAAGTTCGATGCACTTCATGGGTTTTTAGGGCAGTGTTGTTACCTTAAGTCGAATACCTGCACAAGTGCCGCATCATCGGGTCTCAAGGGGGTTAATGAAGTTGCATTGTTCCTAGCTCAGCTATTTTTTTATACCCATTCCATTTCTATTTTACCATAGAAAAAACACCAATGAAGCAAAGGTAAAACGTGTGAATTGCAATGAAAACAGTGCTAAACTAATAACAATGAGGTTGCTGTATTTATTATGCTAGTAAGCATGCTTCACGACTGATGAAATTTCTGGCTTGTAGGTTGAAGATTCACTCCTTTCGAGAATACTATTGTTTATAGTGCGCTAGCATTAAAAGCAGCATAAATCATTTTTGAAATATTTGACGAGCATAATTTTATACAGCAGTTCTTTGCTTTGAAATTATGCATACAGGTTACATGAAATGCTTGTCTTGCTACTTACATCATCAAATATAGTGGCAAAATATTTTTTCAACAGTTTGTAGCACATAACAAGCTTGCTTACCTCGGTGATGGAAAAATATATTTTCATAATGAATGATACTACTGTTCATGCATCTTTCCAGGCCAAGTAGGGTCAATCGATCCGCTAGTTCTAGGTAACCTATAACATGCTGTGATGCCAAAGCTATTGGTAGAAAACGCCGTTTTCGTGATACTTTATAGAGAAAGTGAGAAAATGATATAAGTCAACAAAACTCAGTATCTCAGATATAAAATAAAGGAGAGATATTTAATCAACGATGGGTCAATTGACCCATTTCGCAGTTCTAGGACTGAACGATTGCTTTATTTGTAACTGGCGTCTCCTGAAAGTACATTTGTTCAAGTCAATTGATAAAAAACACGTTAGCGCATGTCTTAACCTTGTCCAACACATTCTGATGCACTTACAAGGCCAAATTGATAAAGATTTTTGCTAACTATAGCCCATAAATCTGCATGTCTTTCATTAATAAACAAAACCTTTTTACGGACACTATCATATGAATATGCATAGAAGTGTGTCAAAAAATTGATAATTAGTCAGAAATTCGCTAAATTCGTTCACGCGCTCAGGGGGCATAATGGACACCCTAAAGTAAATAGGGTTAAGAAAAGTCATGCGTTCATAAAGGAAACAAATGATAATAAAACTCTACTTGCCCTTCAGGAGGAAATCGAAAGAAGGGATATGCATTGAACATGTGAAATAATCCAATGGAGTTAGGATATTTATCTTTGCAATATTGTACACTTTGATTGAAATTTCCGGAGAAATTAAAATGTTTGTAACAATACAAAAATGTGCCATACTCCTCACAACTTGAATTTTGATCTGAAAATGATATTTATGAGTGTCAGATAAAGTGACAGTCTATGAATTCATATTTAAGTATGATAATCTGTGAATCTATACAAATATCAAAAGTCAAAAATCAACAGCTGTTTATTTCCAAAAAACATTGGAAAACAATATTACAATGTCAAGGTCGGGTTGAATACATTACAATACAGCGTGCGGTCAGTTTAATTAAGCAGATCAGGAAGGAGATGATCAATAATTGAGTATTTAGTTTGATTTCAGATTCTTTGTGGTGTATTCTTTCTTTTATGGCCATGCGCAACTCGTTGGATTTTTTAAGAAATCTTGCGATGGATTTTAAATGCCTTGGAATATTCATTAATTTATGAAATTCAACTGTCGTGTCGCAGGAACATAACAGTGGTGCAATTTGTTGCCGCATATTTTGATACAATGGACATTCCATCATAAAGTGATATAGAGTCTCCACTTTTGATTCATTGCAAAGTTCAAAAAGACGTTCTTCATATCGCAATCTGTTTCTATAACTGTCTGTTACAAAATCTAAATTTTTTGTAAATCTAAATCTAATCTATTTTGTCCTGAATTTTAGTAACATATTTATATCATTGCAATCGATATCAAAATTCAGATATGATTTCAACGTTTCGTCAAACTGGAATAGTTTTAAATACGTCAGACCAGAATGGCTCTCTTTTGCTGTAGATATCCATTTTTCCCTGTTATACTGACATATTCGGTCTTTTGTAATTCTCAAGTATGCTTTTTTATCAGCCGTTAACTGTTCATCCCATAGCTTTGACAGGTTTAGTTTTGTAACGAATCTGTTTATTCTCCAACACCATGTGTATCTACTCTCATTTCCATTTGATATCATGTTGAGATATATAGCATTATATACCTGTTTAATTAAGCTATTTCCATCCTTTGTAATTAATCTTATCCAAAGACAGATTGCAGCTTTATAGAAATGAATATCCATAGGACGTATTCCAAATTCACCGATTAAGAAATAATTTGGTGTAGTTGGCTTTACAATATAAAATATAAATATACCAAATACAGTGATATTTACACCATCCAGCAGCACATACGAATTGTATATGAAAATGGTTTTCTGAATGGTCAAGAAGGAGTTGGGAAATTGGAAATTTGTAACTCCGTAGATAAAAAGTGGCTCCTTTCTAACTGAATTTTACGCATAAAGAAGAAATTGATCTATCACGCGCTAGATGGACCTGTTCAGTTGATGCTAATCATAAAAAGAAGTTGTAGATAAGTCAATTATACAGCCAACGGAGACCTATCAGATTTATCATTATCTCAATCCTTAGCTCAAGAAAATAAACGCGTTTCAGTAGTTTACTTCACCGTCGATGATTGGTTCAGAGGGACATCTTTCTCTCAGGTTAAGGAAGCGCAGTGCCTATGCTTCCATGTTAGTTTTTTGATGCTACATGTTGTAAGATCATCATTTATTTTCGAATTTTACAAATTAGGGACCAATTATGAAAGACAGAACAACATCCGAGATGTTTATGCATGCTGTCCCGTGATCGCTTCAAAATTCTCATCCGCACCTCAACACACGTGTTTGCTGTATCCATGTTCATCAAGAACATTGAACAGAGGAAGATATAATTCAGTAGGTTGAATATCAACCTTAGTTCAACACAAGCATGCAAAAATTTTATCGAAATCAAAATGTCATAAAAATATCAACAATCTGGCTGACGTGCAAACTGAAAATCTTGACCCTTCCATTTTATGTAAAAAACATAATCACACAAATTTCGCCCCGCATCCATTACGTAAAATACTCCTGAAAAATGGTTTGATAGACCGCTCACCGGTTTGCCGGAGAAATGCATCGGACTTGTGTGCAGTGATTATCATGCGCAACACATTTCGTTCTAAGACGTGCTCATTGGCATTTTCATAGTATATTAATACTGATCTCCATGTATTGGATGATCATGTTTTCACTCACTAAATCAGTCGTAACAAAGAAGCGTGCCAATGCTTTTTCATTCTATTGTATAGAATGCACCTATGATCATGATAACCAGTAAATAAAAAAATATTAAAGTTTCGAATGAAGTTCAAGTCAACATGCTTGAATTTTGAAAGAAGTTAATGCTCACTTCGAGTTTTGGAACAAATCACAGAGCTCATGGTATTACTGCAGCTGTGTATTTCAACGTCGGTCCACAGAGCAACACGATTGATATTTATCAAGCCATAACAGTCATGTCCGCTTCTGTTGTATGTCTCAAGAAAACTTGTATATGTAATCGCATCCGATGGTCCTGACGCCAATGACAAAGCTCTGCCTTGTGTATGAATTCCACTCCAATGTTCCCTGAAATAAACGAATGGAGAGCTTGCTTAGCACGATGTTATGCGATGAGACAAATAATCATTATCGGCCTTCTTCCGGAAATCTTTCCTGAATCAGCATTCTTCAGAACTACATCACATTTCGAAATTCCTGATTTAATTATGCGGATAATGCGTGGAAATTTGTTAAAATACATAAATTGTATGAAATTGAATTGACTGACTGTAGGCCATCTAAATGAACATGGGTCCTAACAGAGTAAAATGATACAAAAACTAGAAAATGAAGGAGGACATGGAGACGAATATTAAAATTTTTCATCTAAGAAAAGTGTGATATTCAAACTTCACTCTGCTAAATGAAATTAACTCAATGTATTTGAGAAAGATTGGTCATCTGTGTGTGAAGTTCATCAAACTAATGTATATGGAAAATGTCAAATAAATGACATCGGGCAAGTGATTTTAGCGTCTCCGGTCACTTACCGGCATCTGGCATGATTATCATCCTGTTGAATAATTTCAACAAAAAGTTAACGACAGATTTTGAAAAACATTTATGAAGCGAACTTAAGGGATGTTCCTCAAGTCATGCCTCTCTATTATGTACTATACCTATCTCTATATAGTACTATCCCTCTCTGTATGATAAACCAATTTGACCAACATGCTCCACTAGATCTTCAAAGTCAGGTGTCATAGACAAAATATAGGACTTTGTCAGATGTCGATGTTCAACAGGCAAGCCTTCAATAAATTGCTGCATCAATGATTCATCATGATGAGAATTCGACGATGTCACACAGCCAACAAGTTTTAGTAGATCACTGTCGATTGATTCATCCTTTCCCAAAGACTGTAAACAAAACTGTGCCAATATGTGACCGATTATGTGCCCGACGCATTTTCATCACATCGGTCACATTTGGTCACATATGTGACTTCTATGTGACCGATGATGAATCATCATAAATCATGCACATACGGCGAGTACTTGATGAGAATAATTCAAATTGATTTTACGAATACTTTTTGGCATGTTTTGTACAAGAATATCATTGGTAAGAAAATAATATCACATTGAACTTGGTTTGATTAAAAAATGTTTTAATGAGGATAATGATTGTGTAGTTTAAAAATGTGACACATTTTTCGTCACATATCGGTCACATTTGGTCACATATGTGACCGATGATGAATCACCATAGATCATGCATATGCGGTGAGTGCTCGATGAGAATAATTCAAATTGATTTTCCGAATACTTTGCGGTGTGTTTTGTTCAAGGACATCAGTGGCAAGAAGATGTTTTCATATTGAAAACTGTTTTAATCAGGATAATGATTCTGTGATTGAAAAATGTGACACATGTCTTCGTTTAATCTGCTTGATCTCGCCGGGAAGTTGTATCATTGTGTTGTAAGTGAAGTTGTATTATCTTGCCTAGACAGCGTGAAACAAATGAGCTTCATGTCAATGGTCTGCTTGTTTATTACATTGAGAATGACAAACTGGGAGAAATTACATAATGACGTCCTATTCCCAAATAGAATCTTCAATCGCAATGTCCTGAGAAGTGAGTCTATGGAAAATTGAATCAAACAATTTTATCGGTAAAAACAGCAATAGATGCTGCCACAGCCATCGATTGTTTCATTGGCGTATAGATAAGGTGTTTACTACATCAGCTTATCCATTTGTTTTTGAACATCATGTGGTGGTTGGCGTTGAGCAACACACTGATTAAGACATTCTGAATTAAGCATTGATGGTTAATTCAAAAGTAAATGGAAAGTAGAATATGCATCTAATGATTTGCAAATATTTGTTGTTCTTTCCATAAGTTTCTCAATTGAAAGTATGATCTTTTCTTCCCACCAGGAAGTGGGATCATTTAAACCATAATTTATAGCTCAATTTAATTTAGAGGCAGTACTTCTACTCTGCAAAACCTAAACAAGTAGTGGGTTTTAATTATCACAATAATTGGAAGAAGCGATAATCATGAGAGGTCGGGCAGATATTAGTCACATTAAGTCACATATCAGCCGTGTTGCATGTGACCGATTTGGTCACATAAAGTCACATTTCTGAATATCTGAATAAAGTCACATAGCTGAATGTGACCGATTTGGGCACATTTGGTCACATAAAGGCAGTGGCAAACGTCACATGTGTTGGGCACATAATCGGTCACATATTGGGCACAGTTTGGTTTACAGTATACACGAGATGTAGGCGATTTAAAAGGTGAAAAAGAACGATTGCGATTATTATGCCAATCAGTCAAACGTTGAATCACAGAATCATATATAATACGAACATCACTGGCAAATTGTCCAAAGTATGTCAATGCGTCACCACATAAGAACAAAGGTATTTGTTTCAATCGCTTCCCTTTATAATTCACTTTCGTTGCAGACCAAAAAGCATTCAACTGCAAAACAAACACGCAAATTGGTGTTGAACCATCCCAAACAGTCCGACCACACAGCGCTGATGCCATTCGACGCTACGTCAATGTAAGAGCGAACTTCCGAACAGGTCGAACTCTATTGATCAATTGAATGTACAATGCGCCCGCTGAATATATATGAATGAATGTGCTAATGAATATAATGGGGCCTATATACTACTGAATATACTATAGTATATGCCGCTACTGTATTTGGGTCACATCTTTCAAAGTTAATTGAAATCATTGTCTTTGATTATGTGATTTTGATCTGCCAGTGACAGTTTGCCTGTGATTTGATCATACTTTTGGAAATATTCTTGAGGTTGAGCATCAAAGCAATTGAGTGTCAAAAGATGTCAAAAGGAGTGAATATTTGCTAATAAGCATTCTAGCAAAGCGGAAGTGAAGCCGATAGTTAAGGGGATTTCATGAACCGCATTATAGTGGAAGTCTTCATGAAAAAGTCGTGATCCTATTTTGCTTTTTTGGCTGAAATTAATTTTTTTAATTCTATTTTCGTAGTCATGAATTTATGATTCACTAAATTCATGTTTCATTTCTTGAGTCTGAATAGTGATGTGGACCCACTTACATCTTTCAAAGTTAATTGAAATCGATGTCTTTGATTCTATTATTTTGCTCTACCAGTGGCAGGTCGCTATGATGAGATGTTTACGCTTAAGAAGATTCTCTTGAGGTTTAGCATCAAAGCAATAGCATGGTCATCGAGTTGTAAACTTCTTCTCCAGCGAATTTCGAACCGCCTGACTACAGTGCGGTTGAGCACCGTCCTACATCTTTTCTTTGAGTCCGAGTCGCTTCACTTCTGGCAAAAACTGTTCCTGTAGCATGGAAAGGTAACGCTCACCGTTATCGGTTTGATCGAAAAAGTAATGGACCGATCAGTCTGTCAGCACAAATTGCAGTCATACCGTCGTCTTCTCAGGGTGAAGATTTTGCTGAACAAACCAACATGGATTCTCTGGAGCCCAGAATCGGTGGTTATGGCGATTGACTGCTCCGTCAATGTAAAAATGTGCCTCATCGGAAAACGCAATAGCATGAAGACGTAGCGGATCCTCTCTGATACGCTGCAAGTCGTCGTCAGCAAAGTCAAGGCGGCTTGCAAAGTCCTCCTCTGACAACTCCCAAACAACATGCACCTTGTAGTGATGCAACTTCAAGTCTTTGAGAATTCTTTGTACGGTAGTTCGACTCATGTCCAGGGCTGACGATGCTCTCCGAGTTGAAGTGTGGGGATCATCTTCAAAATGTTCCTGCACTACTGCGATATCCTCATCACTCCTGCGTGTTCGGGTTCGTTGGTGAGGCGCATTCAAGACGCTTCCTGTGCTCACTAGAGAGCTATGCCATCTTATCGAATCCTGCGAAGGAATCGTATCATGCCGTGCTTTGCTAAATTCTTTGCGAAACCTCCGCTGCACCGAAACAACGCTTTGCATTGAGTCGAACCACACTGCGCATTTCGCACGTTCTTTCACTGTGAAAGCCATGATTTGAAATGACAATGTCTTTCTGGGTGTTGGATAGCCAAAATGAAGTTATCGCAAATTTAAGCGCACTCGTTTATAAATGTTTCGCACACTTTTCTCGTGATTATTAATGTCTAGATTAATTTGTAGATTTCTATGGTCAATATTGTAAAACATTTGATTGTTTGATCCACTTGCCAAATAAATTAGCATAGAAATATAAATAGCAAGCATAGATGAACATTGTGTGTCATTTTCACTTAAATATGTTTAAAAATAGCGAAATTTTAAGCATTTAGAATCGGCGTTTTTAAATGGGCCACCCTGTATAATCATTTCTTCTGCATTACTATCATGATCACTCAATTACGTTGTAATTTCTTCAAAACTACAAAAATTTGCATATCTCACATTTGGTAACAATACCATCTGCATCATCCTCGAGTTCATTTAATAAAGTCGAAAGTGTATACACATTGGGGATTTAATAAATGCGGAGTTACCACTCTACCTAATATACCTACTCTATGCAACCTATTTAATATGATTCAATACTGAACGATAGATACCTAGAATGATGAAATTTGTCCAGACAGGAATTCATATAAATCTGTGAGGTGTGATTTAAAAATGCTCTGAATGCTGTGAAACCCCCTTGACTTTTTTGCGACTGCTTTTGAATATGACGAGAAAAATATTGATGCAGTACAGAAGTGTACCATGGCTCAGCTAATCTAGCATATTTTCAGTCAACCACGAAAAACGTCTCATCAACTTTTCTCCGAAGACAAGCATCGAAAATGTGTCATCGTATTTGGACTTAGAAATAGATCCTAGTGATCTTGTCTCATTGTAGAGTTCGGCAGAGCCATTACAAAGCACACATTCGATAAAGGACTTTCAATGCGCGGTTCCGTGGTGAATGTGGCTTCCATCATAGATACGAATTTGATTATCTTTGTCATACTAATCATCTCCGATAATGCATGTGCAGAACTTTGCCTTGGTTCTTTACCGTTGTCATTTCTTAATGTAGTTCTCTATGCATTTGTCATCGATGAAAAGAAGCACGAAGCAAACACCACAGCGTTATTTGAAGAAACTGAAATATAAAAAAATTCTTTAGGAATAGAATGACCATACCATTAGAAAGCATGCGGATAGTCGTCCTAAGTAGCATGTATGGAATTTCGGTTAATATTCAGATTCGATTTTCTAAGGCGCGGCTGTTCAAATTCAAGTTCAAAGTTTTATTTTCATTTTCAGTCCCTGAAAGAATTAATTGATATCACACAACCTATGAAATATGATCAGGAATGAATGAAGAGCATGAACAAATAATCCTTCAAACAATATGACGGATAAAACAATTTCACAAAATTGAGCGACATATGAATCTGATCTACCTTCTACCATTTCTTTATATTTGCAACTAAATAAAAACTTACAATGTGGCCGCATCATTTGCCTTGAAAAATCTTGGCGGATATTGTGGAAGGAAACTAGCAGGAAATGTGTCATTATTGATTTTTGAACACAAATTAATCGACTCCTGAAAGGTGTAATTTCCGCGATACAGTCCATAGCAATAATGCCCATAGATTTTCCATCCGTCGTCTTCGCAATACACATCCTCCTCACCTGAAAGATTACAAACAACAAATGAGTCTGGTAATGGAACAATAATTAAGCTTGAAGTTTACATTGACGAATGTATACGTACAAATATGACCTATGTGCTAAGTGTCCAGTCGTGAGCTACTGCAGGAAGTGTGCCAAAAACAAGACTTTCACACATAGAGTTATTATATCAGGCCTAATATACTTACTCTATGCTTTCACAGAATGATGTACGCGCCATGGTTAATCTAAGCAGGTGTCTATCTCTTGTTCAGTACAAAAGAATGCATATGATAAAATGCAATGGGACGCAAACTGAAGTCCTCGCAAAAATGGTATCTCTAATTATGCGAAGAGGAAAATGTCGTTAGTTATAATTCTAGGCATGGAATGTCGCTAAGTCATTTTATATTATCTATGTGATGTTTTCATGGTGGCAACCCACTTACCGGAAATCCACTTACCAGAAGACCAACATACTGGAATGCACATTGCTATTTTCAAGCGTCAAGTTGAAATTATCCTCTAGAATTTATGTAAATCAGAACTGTTGAATTTATAAGCAATATCACTGATGTTAAAATGTTTTTTTTACATTACCATCAAGCGTCATAACTCAATTATTAGTCAATCAAAAAGTTGATGCTGTACATTTTTTTAAATCAAAAAATTTTGTTAGGTTATAATAGCGCGCTCTACTTATTGCAAATGTCGAAATTTCGAATTCGAGAGATGTAGAATCGCTCCGGTGACGTGGACAGCACCTCGATTGCAGTTGATAGCTAGAGCTCGAGACCAAAGAAGATATTTTTCGAGGAAGTTATCTCATTGTTAATAATTCATAAAGTTTATTTAATCAAAACAAATCTGATAAATGACTTATAACTGCTACCTTAATACTCATCGTCTCGAAAATACTTTATGCAATCTCACTCATAAAAGGTGATATCATCGAATCATATAGGGGAGATCAGCTTGGTTAATTCCTCTCTACAATCTACGCATATGTGAATTTGTTTGACTTTCTGACCCGCCATCTTGATAGTCTTGACATTGCATGAGTTATAATGATCATTTGATTTACAAAAGGAATTTGAGAAGCTTGATCATGAGGATCTCTATTATGAATATCGTTCACGTCAAGTTTTCTATTTGATTATTGTATCAAATCAAATGTTTCAAATGTCAGATCAATTGTTTCTTTAGCAGACAGTAATGGATATACCAGTCATTTTTCTTCTGTTACATCTTGGGTTGGTCGAGTGTGGTATGTTTTTCTGGTTCACGTCGGTTCCATATAAAATTCTACATTGTCGGGCTTATGATGTGCTATTTTGATATTGCTCAACAAATATGCCGGTAAGCTCCTTTGTCCTATGGAAATTCATAGCGATGCTGCTCTTTGTAATCCCCGGTGGAGATCACAGATCTAATAATACAATTCTAGATCTGTGGTCATAGATCTAAGATCCTAGATAAATGTTCCTGGATCTGTGGTGGAGATAATGCATCTGTTTATTATTAATCTGAATGGGGGGGGGGGGAGAACTAACTCGGTGAGTTGTGGTGGAAGAGACTGGTGGCTGCATGCATCTGACAGCTTGATAAATATAGTGATTTCCAAGAAATGTGCCGAACACGATTATTGCTCTATGATGAAACTGTCTAAAGTTTGAAAAATGATAACAGTGTTTTCCGGACAATTTGCCACCTGCTATATTCGCCACATTTCCAATTTCCCGAATAAGCTTCATATGTTGCACATTGTAAAACGTACGGATGATTCGCAACCTTTAATTCATAATTCTCATATGTTTCTCGAGCAGAAAGTTTGCAAACAGCAGACAAAACATGTCATTCAACATTTGTAGCAAAACATTGACTTGATTCACGCATAGATCATTTGTTACTGCAATGATTGTATTAACATTGTGGCATAAAAGCATTAATAATTGCAACAATTTGCTGATGATTTATCCAATAGAAACGTAAAATGAAATTATACTTTTGATAATTTAATTCAATAATTCATGGAAGATTTGTATGGAGATCATGAAATTATAGATTTCAAGGCTCGGGTCTGAGCAGGCCCATCTTGATCATCTACCTAGTGTTTACAGAAAGGGTTGCTTAACCGCTAACAGACAATAACTGTAGAAATTATTTGTTTTTATTTGACAGGAAATATTTAGTTGTAAATACATGATGCACAAATACACGAGTCTTAAAGATACTATGATTACGGAAATATATTGATGCTGTTAATTCGCCATTTTTTGTAAGGCCTGAAGGGTGAAGAATTATCCGGAAACACTGTAATTCAATTATTTGGGTATTTTCAAGGCAGTCGTTGTCTCTTCTGCCTCCCCTGATTGACCGCAACCTATTGTTGGATAGTTTTATTGACATGATATGCAGTCAGCATTGGCAAAAATCGCATCATATACCGGTATCCGGTATACTTTGTAGATTTACACTTTTGCAACCCATTTAGAGGCTCCCATCACAGAAATGCCCCTTTGTAATATAGGCTATTATTTGAAATCCACCTCCTTCATCCAAGATAAATTTCCTGTGAAATCAAGGGATGTGAGGTGCTTTGATGAGCTTTTATTATGAGTGATTATGGTGATAGTAAATTAAGTATAACATTTTCAAATCGGACATCGACAAAATGACAAATGAAAATGAATTTAAAGCACAATACATCATGTGAATTAAAATTTGTAGTAAACATCAATTTTATGCAGAAAGCATCAATGGGAACTGCCGAAGGGAACAAAAGCGAGAGAAAGACATAAAATAGAATCCTTTTAAGAGCAAGCCAGGACAATAGAGTTTCCAGTCAGTGAGAATGAGACAGTTTGTTAGGTATTTCAATAACTTCCCAATCATGGGATTCTGAACAATGAAAGAATATTAGGCAAATTGGATAAAATATTTGTACCATTTTGCTATCTTTAGTGCGGATTTTGTGGATATAATGCAGTGTCATATCCTTAGTTTATGGCGAGATGATCCATTCTACGGCCATCCTTTCGACTTAGAGTCTTCTAACTTTTGAATGACGAATTTTATTATAAAAGGCATGCGTTTTCACAGAACTTCAAGGCCTTTGCACAATAATGGGTTGTAAAAAATTCGCAAAACGTTAAAAAAACGCAGCAGTCATTCACGTAAGAAAAGAGTCTTTAGCAGAGACTTTGGATAGCCTTAGAGTTCATTGAGAGGTGACGGAAGACGGAAGGCTGTTCCACGCTTGTGAGGCTTTTACGGAGTACAAGCCTATTGGCGACCGTTATTAGACGTGTTCTTTGCACAACAAGCGAGTTCGTAGAAGTGGATCTGAGGCGAGAGCGATGTGCAAGTGAGCTGGCAGGAAAAACAAGCAGCTCACTGAGGTATTCAGGATCAATACCATGTGTGCATTTGAATTCCAGGGTGACGAGACGTAGATCGATTGAGGATCTTATTGACAATCAGTTTTCCAATGCTGGTGTGATGTGAGAGTGTCGAGGAAGACCGAAAAACCAGGCTAGCTGAGGCATTTTTCACCTCTTGAGGGCGGTCAATTATGCAGTACGGCAGACCACAAAGAAAGGAAATGCAGTACTCAAGCCTTGGGAAGACGAGCGAAGTCACAAGATGAATTGTTAGAGAGTGCGTTATAGAGCGACGACTGGATTTAATTTGTCGAAGAATTCTGAAAACTTTGCATCAAATGTCATAATGCCAAAAGTCAAAAACCAAATGAAAGCACTCCATAGCTAGTCATCGCACGAGAATGAATTTTTCATCTTTTGAGAAATGTTGAAATGTCCCTTTCACGAATAACTTAATCATTCGCAAGCGTGAACAGCGGAATCGGCTAGTTAAAAGAAAATTGAAGTTATTCGCAGTTTAAAACCCATGAATTCCAAGAAACGGCATTTTTGAAAAATGAACCCTGAATTTACAGCGTCAGTCATTGCCGTAAGACAGTCCAGATATCGTGCAATACTCGAGCTGAAAATGTATCCAGATTCTGCTCTGCTTTACTCGGACGTGCGGGTGGGGCTGTAGGAGCCTCCCCCTAGGCAAGTTTCGTTATTTTGCTTTGTAACAATATCAACAATTTCAAGGTTTTTGCGGCTTTTCGCTTCCTAGTGTGTCAGATTACTTGATGACCGAATCTCAGCTATTGGTTTTCCAACAGCGCAGGCGCATCTCCTTCAATCTTCTCCGCATCTCGAAGACCTCGTCTAGGTTCTGCCGTAGAGCCTTACCACAGTATGTCACTCTTGCAGCCATAAGGACAGATCATGCGGTGGCACCTTATTTGTATGCGGTCAAGCTTTTGGGCGTTGTACTGAGTCAATCCAACGAATACCGCACAGCTAAATTCAATAACATAATTTGAACCAAATCAGCTTTTGATACTTGAAGGAACCACTTAAAAAGTCTGAGAGCATAAATCCTTCATAAGCACCTTCATGTACCTTTTGAAAATCGAGAATTTTTGTCAACTTCTTATGTACAAAGTTAGGCATCTTGATCGATTTAAATCACTTATACAAAAGAGGTTATGATTGACATGTTACTTTATCTGCAGATGCATCATTGTAACAATTGTAGCAATATACTTTAAACACTGCCCATAATAACTGTATAAGTAACACTATCAGTTTTGTGCTACAAATAGTGGATCCCAAGTCACAAACTGGAAGGATTATCATGCCTCGCAGTGTATTTGGTACATTCACCAGGGGCCGTATTAATAAAGATAGCACTAGCAGCAACTTCCGTGTTAATTAAGGTAGTAAAAGGGTGGGGCTAGGCTAGCACTATGTCTGAGACTTAGCGCTGGGCTGTCGTATTAATAAAAATAGTACTATCCTAGTGCTAGCGTATCACTACCCTAGCGCTATGTCCAAAATCTGGTAAAACCTTGCTAATAGGGATGATGCTAGATTGAATATTTAAGCGCAATATTGAAGGATATCTAATGTGATGTTTACAGCATAGCAATGTTGAGCGCATTGGCTTCAAGATGGTGTATGAGTTTTCCATTTGAATAAACATATCGAATAATAAACTGCAATTATATGAGTTATTCCATAACTGAATAAATTTTGCGCTGAAATGGAATTTAAGCGACACATTCTATTTATGCATTACACTTTTGCACTAGACGTCCTGATAAATGGATAGTTATTTTCAACATTTAGACAACCAATATTACTATTTATATATTTCACTTAATGACGACAACATAGATTATCATTGATACTAATTGCTTGCGTATGAGGTAATAACAACGGTGCTAATATTCCGTGATTTTCATAGTTTTCAAATTTACTGAATCGTGGGTTTGCTATTTTGGAATCTCAAGCGCATTTTTAAATACCCATACAAACACATTTCAAACTGCTTTATATTCACAATCGTTGATAAATTTGTATGATAATGAAATTGTGATAAAATAGTGTGCCTACAATAGCTAAGTAATCGAATGGTAAATTTTTATCTCAGTAGCCTGAATCAAGATGTATTGGCAATAAATTGAGAAACAATTTTTCTCTCCAGAAAACTTTGGAAAGTAATTCTGAAATAATTCAGAGCAATAGAAGAAATTCAGTAAAGTAAGAAAAAAAACTCCCAATCAATACATCTGACACTGCTAATGATTTGATCAAAAACGTTCAAGATAGGAATTACAATAATAAATACATCCTTTTTTATTGATATGTAGCAACTTGTTCACAATGTGATAAGTCAGGCGATTCGAGGGATATATTTTCTGATATTTCATTCTCAGATTTTAACGTATTCTTTGAATTCTTAATTATTGAGCAATCATGGCATGAGAGGATCCCACTACGCTTAGATGTTAATTGTTAAGAATTACTTTCCAATACCTACCAAAATAATGAGACTGAGACTACACACTGAGTTGGACTGCCATTGCTCCATCGTGTCCGGTAGGATGGGCGTCATGTTGTGTCAGTTGCTTGGCAACATATTATCAGAAATGTTTTCTACACTGCTTCTACACTTTCAAATTTAGCTAATTACTATGTTACATTAAAGATCCGGAGATAATACCGATTGGAATAAGCCCCATTTTATGCATCGAAATATTCAACCGCTATTCATAAGCAAGGTTTTATATATTTGATGTTTTATCTTCTCTGAATGATAAGTGTGAACAGCCGGGCGGGAAAGACAGTAATCGCTTTGATCTCCGACAAGCGACAACCAGCCTTGTATTGCTAACGCCGAACGCGCGCGCATAAACAAATTTTCTGTCGAAGTGAGCGCTAATTGTGAGATTTCTATAATTAGAATTTCCACTTCTGTCCGGCCTGCTCATAATGGAGCAAAATGTAGGGATTTTTTAAAATTCCGTTGAGTTAATAAACGCTTTAAATTCGCTGTTACGGTAATAATAATTGGGAGTGCAATGCACGTGCGGAGATGTCAAGTGGCTAAAATTCTTTGATTTATCCTTTCAACCACAAATAGTTCAGTGTTGAAATTCGCGTGACATTTCAGTTGTTTATACTGCAATTGTGTAGGACGTTAAACACTGCAAGCTAAGGACGTCATCATATTCATTTACTGTGAAGAATGTATTCTTTTTTCTTAACTTTCAAAATTAGTTCATTCTAATGTCATATTGAAGATCGGGAGATGATGTCGATTAAAATGAGCCCCATTTCATGTATTAAACTCACAGAATTAGACAGGTTGTCTCTTGAGTTCAAAATACTTCAAAAGGCTTCTATCTCATACGTTGTTTTTATTGTGAGCTTTCTGGTGACTTTCACCCGTCGTCAGACACGCGCGAGCGCGAGCACGTGTCTGACGACGGGTGAAAGTCACCAGAAAGCTCACAATAAAAACAACGTATGAGATAGAAGCCTTTTGAAGTATTTTGAACTCATAACAAGATCTCAGAGAAGAAGAAGATGTATGAGGTTGTCTCTTCTTCCGTTTGACTAGAAGGGAAGCATTGGAACCACAGAATTAGACAGGTCGTCTCTTCTTCTGTTTGACTAGAAGGGAAACATTGGAACATGTAACGTAAATGAAATGGCACAATCTGCTGACATAATACCATAGCAATCGAACAATGACCAGCCAGTTCAACATTAAACACGCCAAATTGTGCAAAGTTTCAGTGACTGATATCAACCGGATCACACAGCAAAGAGACACAGACGATGACAAGTTCTGCAGAGAAGTTTGTGAACGGTTTTTCATGAGCATGCTGACTTTTTTTAAAATGATGGGAGGAACCAACATTATCGAGAAAACTTTTGCGCAATGATCTGAATTCTATGAATCTGAAGGAGTCGTTGCGATCGGAGCATTTTGAAGGAATTCAGAGCAATCCGCAAGCGACGCACGACTATTTTCCTATCTCTGTAAGGTATTAAGAATTTCTTTTTGCCCATTTATTAAGTTCCTGCATGTGCCATCTGTTTGAATCAGTTTGCACTTCTAGCAAAGTGATACGATTAAACAATCTAATTCTGTGGTTGATACTGAACGCGCGCGCTTCAACTTATTTTCACTAGGAATGTGCGTCAAATTGCCAGATTTCTATGACTCGATTGCCGGGCGTTGAGAGCAGCAGAGGGCGTGGGGAATGCATAATTCAGGTAAATACATTTTTGAAGAAAATCACTTGTAATCGTAAAACAGTTAGATTTTCGCGAGGTTTCGACCGCTCTCTGCTATCTTCATCATGCAAAGTGAATTTTGCGTGTACAAACTGAACATGCATTCAAGACTGACTACATCTCATCACGTGACATAAAATTAAGGTTTGCGCCTTAACAGTTAATGGTGAATGCAACTGCGTGCTGAATCGGCACGGCAATGAAACTTGATCTTGCTCATTAACTGGCACCGGAGTTGACGCTAGGCTTTCTCTATTAATACGGAACTCAAGTTGCTACTACTCCTAGTAGCAACTTGCCCAGCGCTACCCCTAGGAAATGCTTTAGCAAATGATAGCTTTATTAATACGGCCCCTGGATGAAGTTACAAAACTTTTTCTTCACGATATATAATTAAGATAGAAGCAGACAATATGTATTTAATTAACTTGTATTTTTGAAAAGCTCTATTTGAGTTATGTTCAGTACCCCTAAACTATCCCAATGCTATCAAGGCCTACTCCTAGCATTATCTAAAGACATAATCATGAGACATCAGCATGACGCGCACAATGATTGTCATTATGACAATGTTTATCGCATCAAGGATATAATCCAAATCCGATCCGGCATCGACGAATCATGATTGGATCGTGATCCGCTAGATCTTGTGATGCGGACTGAGCAAGGATATACATGTAATCCAAATCCGATCCGGCATCGACGAATCATGATTGGATCGTGATCCGCTAGATCTTGTGATGCGGACTGAGCAAGGATATACATGTAATCCAAATCCGATCCGGCATCGACGAATCATGATTGGATAGTCTGCTTGGTTAGTCTGATTCACTGAAGTTGGTCAATTGATAGTTCATTAGAGTCAATTTTACTCATTTTGCGTTAAACCTGCGAGAATAACTATCGCTTGCTTATCAACGGAGTTTGTGTCATTCAGCATAAGAAATAATTGGAATCTGTGAATATTCTGTTTTGAATGCCCGAATTCTTTAGATAATTGCTCAAAATGAATATTTAATTTGGAAACCAGTTAATACAGATTTCCAGGACTTGGTAAAACAGTTTGATGAAAATGCTGAAACGTTGTCTTCGACCCTCTAAGATAGCGATACCATCTCCGTGTATATATAATGGATGGAAAATATTGTCTTCAAATGAAGCGGTTAGTTTTCAGATGGCCTCTTTACATAATGGACAAAAAACTTGGTCCCAGTGAAAGTCCTCACAAAGTTGAAAAACAGAACCGTTCTCAGCAACATCTAAAAGAGAAATCTAATTTTCTGTTCAAAGTTTAGTCTAATAATCAACTGCTTCATACAGTTTGTGCATGGAGAAAGACCTAAGCAGGCTTGCCTTTAAATTCAACAGAAAAATATGCTTTAGATGTTGTGTGAGCGTTCTTTCATTCAAAATTCATTTTGAGACTTCACCCAATTCACTGTCAATTGAAAATATCTAGCACGGTCTAAACGTGGGTCTAATGATGGATTTACTCTTATTTTTAGAGCAACTAGGGCCCCTATGTTACTTTTCTCGTCATCATGCATCATGTAACAACTATGATAGCTAAATCTGACACATGGATATCTAAAAATTCAAAGATAACTAAAAAAATCAAGTTTTGATTCAGACCGACATTTAGATAGGATGGGAACTACTGACACTTTCTTCCTAAATTCGCGCACAAAGGGCTTAATAACATGGTTTTGAAGATATTGAAACCCTGAATACAAAAATCAAATTCTTAAGTGTCACAACCAGTCGCTTTCGGTTACAGGTAAGGTTGAAGGATTCCCATTGCAATCCAATGGTAAGATTCAAGAAACATCTATGGATTGCGAAACTCTTATCAATTTTAATACATTTTCTTTTGCAGAAAAGAAACTATTTATCAGAATGCCATGAAATTTAAAACATGATTGAATACAGAGCATCAACTTCGATGTAAAAGTTGAAGTGAGTTACATGATTCAGTATTTGATGTGTGAGAGCCTCTGCAAAATGAGTAAAATCGCCAAAATTAAGTCAAAATATGAAAATTACCTTTCCAAACTTTTATCTTTGCATCGGAATTTATGGCATCCTCTTGGATTTGGAGTTCAGTTCGACCGTTCATCCATGTCGCTGTACAAAAGCGAGCTTCTACCTCATTGATTCAGGCAATGTCATATGATCAGGAATTGCATCACCTGACTTCATCCTAACTCTCAAACGGCCATCGCGACCTCTGAGACATGCGGACGCTTCATCAATCCAAACAGCTCAATTTCATTGAGAATGCCAGCGGCAATGGTACATCGCCCACTTCAACCTCAAGCTCCTGTGGTTGGCGGTCAATTCGATCCCTGATGGTCTCTTACGGCTTGTGAGATTCTCGCTTTTCAGGCGACGTCTCACCGTTGTGGAAGAAAACTGATGTGAACTCCTCAACTGGCAGTTAGACAAGGCGGGATCGTTTCTTACCAAGCGAACAGCTTTTCAAAAACTTGTCTTTCTTTTCCTACTGGATCCAACTTTTCTAGGAAGGGAGAAAAAAATCAGTTTCCACCTTTGGACGGTGGTCTTTGTGACAACTGCTTTTCGGCAAACTAGCCGTTCGGACTGTCTTTCTGACAAAAGAGTAGAAACTTTGCCCTTCAAAAACACTTTCACAAGCTTCGAATCAGTCATCATAATACACGTATAAGATGAATTTGGAAAAGAAACTTTGTTTACAACTTATCTAGGTCAACCAACACTTTTGATTTGGATGTGCAGACAAGACGTTTCTCTAACGTTTAAACTGAAAGGTGACACCGATTCCAAACACGTACGTAAACCATTGCACAACAGTAAGCATTTGCTGTTGCAATGCATTTACATGTCTATTTACGACATGGAATTTGTCAATAAATACCGGTATCATCCCATCTAAATCAGAAATAAGCGTCAGCATTTCAGACACGGCTTTCAATTACTATTCAAGTAATATTTTATGTATAGACAAATACAACATGCGGTAATTGTTTTTTACTATAGGTTAATTAGCAAATGACTGGACACTCACTGTCTTTGGTCAATTTTATTTCATGAATGAATCTACAATCAGTGTCTATCGAATGCAAATATACAGAAGAGAATCATGCTTCAGAAAACAAATGTATATTAACTGAAGCAAATTTGTTTCAAAACAGGTCATGTTATATATACTATATATACTATTTATTCCAAATGCTGTCTGCATTTATCAGATTGTCATACATGGATGAAGTAGTAAAACATCATAAATTACTTGTATCAAATTTAATAGTGTACTCACAATTGGCTTGATTGCAATAGGAGAAAAATGCGAAGAATTTAGCCAAAATATAAATAACTCGAAACATTCCTGGGAGAGCAAGAAAATGATATTTCATTGAAAGTCAACAAGATGTCCTAAACTTTGAAGGAAGTGGTTTGACATCATCCAATCCCATAACGTCAACCATGCAGAAATCATCCTAATAGGACATTAGCAGTTGGAAGCAGTAAATTTGATACAAAATGACAATTTGGGACAATAAAAGTTTTGTGGAGCAAAATAAATTTTTCTGCTTGTTCCTACAATACCTTGTCATTTCCTTTTGTTCATCATACCTTACCTTCATTGTTCAACTAATTGGTATCAAATTGATAAAGCCTTTATTCCGGAGAAAGCAACAACGAACTTCATGAAACGATTGAGTCCGCGAAACAGATATGAAATTGCATTTTTTATTTGGTCAGACTGGAGATTGGGAACTTTAGACTGCTGTACGGCTATATAATTTGCCATATGTGACAAAATGTACTCATAGCGATATCTTTTCATCTGTCACATAAATTCTCATATCTCCCTTTCTGCTGGATCATCGTTCACTTTACATTGTAAAAAAACATAAAAGCCATAAACCATGAAAAGGAGACAATAAGAGGTGGATTATTCTATATTTTATGCAAATTTGGTATCGGTACCAAGATGATTTAGACTGATTTCGCTGCAGAACTGAATTTTATGCATGTTAATAAGCTATGCATGTTCACCGACTCAAAATGAAGCAACCCAATCGATTTTAGCTCACAATTGATCCTCTCACAATTACACAGCTCTCTGAAGCGCATCCATATCCCGCACTGCAAACTACCGATGAATAACCGTTAAACTTAACAGAAAACTTCACAGAAAACAACCGCAACATCTGTCAAAAAGGAGGACGTCACAATTTGATAATTGATGACAAAACTCTTAAATAACTGTTTTACGGATATCTACAGTTTTAAGGTCTGCAGTGCGGCGAGGGCGATTCGGTCACCGTCTTAACTTCCAAAATACTGTTCCAAACCCACGGAACAGTATTCCAGTTCCAATGAAATCCACGGAACAGCATGTGCATTTCGCGTCTGAGCTTTCTTTCTAGTGGTGCTGTTTATTTGCTCTAACTCGCCAAAACTGTAAACGGCAATTCAAAATTAAGAATCATTCCCCGTAAAGTTATTTAGAAAATTCTGATTTTACCAAATTTTGGCTATAAATCTCTCTAATACATTATTTGCTATTTATAATGTGATGCGCACTTGATATGATTTATACACTTTCAAATGCAGCCTATCATGCATCCTAATTTAGTTTTCAGTTTGAATCCATAGTTGAAAGTGTTAAGTAAATGCAGAATCCAAGTCTTCATATCTCAGTATGTTCCTGTCTGGTTTAGTCAGAAGGCGCTCAATTTTCCACAAGATTCCTCCTCTGCTCGAGAGATGAAGATTTTATGCAGAACTTGAATCGTCAGTGATAAAACTGATACCTTAACCGCGTTCAGACAACAACCTTGATTTGCCATGATTTGCTATTGTCTTGTCTGCTTACATCAGCAAGTAGCTTGGAGGACATACAAATTGAATCAAGTAGCAGAGTTGGAAATGCAAAGTCAAGCCTCGAGCAAAAATACCGTCGAACAAAACCACGCCAACGATTGCAAACCATTCCTAGCTTATGACGAAAATTTATCTCAAATTCAACAGTTTTACAGATGGAAATATTGGATATTGCGAAAAATCAGTCACAAACTTGTGCACACATGCATTGTACATAATTATAATATGCCATAGCCTATATGCATGTACTGTTTGTTTTTCTGAAACTGTAAATCAGACAAGAGCTTTTATATTTTAAACTGGCCGAGTGGGTCCAAATCAGTGAGCTAGGACGCTTTTGCCTTGATAATTATGTAGTCATGTTAATTTTCAGTGAGCGGTTTACATGATTATCATACTAAACGTGTTAGCACGGAATCATTACTTGGTCATCTCTATTACAAAAGATTATGTAAGAGTCATGAAAATGTAACATTTTCTCAATCAAGTAGAGCCTTTTTAAATACTATTTAAAGAAATCAGTTCATGCGAACAAAAAAAACTTCGCCCCGGAACTCCAGGATGTGATCTTACTGTAGTGATCATCAGATATCATCTTTGATCTTTTCTGTCTCGCATTTGAAAGGACTTCGGGTAGATGGTTCCATGAAACTTGACTTCCACTGATTTACACGACCAGTGTTCAGATTTCCTTGTTCGGCACTTGCCTCGCATTCCGAATATCTGGTGGTGTCCAATGCAACAATCATCAGTTGCTTTCAGATATCAGTGATTCCGTTCCGGACAGTGTTGGAAAATGCTCATTCTTGTGTGTCTGGTTGCTGTATCTGTAGGTACTGCCTGCAGCTTTGTTCGAAAAATAAGGTTGAAAAAGGCCAAAGAAATTAAACTTGGGAAATAAAAGCATTCCTCCTCAACAGAAGCATTATTTCCTCGAGCAACAAAAACATAAGTATATTTCAATATTGGGAGGATGCTTCGGCTACAGGGTCATATAACACTTCAATTCCACGAAGCTCCACTGCAAATTCATATGAAATTTCATAGTATTGGAAATCGTGAATTCTTGCATTCTTGCAATGATGAATTGCATTGCACGGCTTTAATACTCATTGATTGAATGCATGAGCTAGAGTGTTTCTTAGACGCAAGTTCCCATGCTTGAGAACATTTCACTTTGCAATGATGGCTGCATCATCTTTCAGAGAATTGCCAATTTAATGCACCATAGCGACCGAGCAACATGACGACTAACCGAAGAAACCACAGACGGAACTTATTCGAAGACTTTTTCATAAAAATTCACTTTTCAAAGATAGTTTGAATTGACACGAACATTTTTCTTAACTTTTTACATTCTTTTAAACATGACATTACTTAATTTTGTTCAAGATTATTTCCATTTATTTCACTCATCCCTGTACCTTGTCTACTTTTGATAAATTCTAATTAGCTAAAGAACTGGCGATTTCTACGAATATCTATATTTCTAAAGCACTGATTTAATGTGTACAGTACATTAAGCGTTTAATGTACTGTACATATTCTTGTTCGTGAAATTAGTGTATGACAAAGCAATGATGTTTTACTTTACACATTTAGAAAGTCCGAGTCATAGATTTAACGTACGAGTCCCCATAGGGAACTCCACCTGAATTGATTGCTGCACATACTAATTAATACGCCCGGCCCAGTCTTGCAGAGAAATTGTCGGGAAAATCTGTGCAGTGTACATGAACAGTACACATGGAAGCATGTCATCAATGGTCAATTTCAAATAAATTGTGACTTTCTATTTTCATTGATTTTCCCACTGTCTTATCTAAAGCCTCCTCCTGTATAATAATTTGGACCACTGGTGGACTTTATTCGAGAATTCAGGAGCAATGAAGCGATATAACATGTGGTTTATTTCCATCCCTGTATTACTCAACTTTCATTAAACGAAAATTGATGGCTACTTTTGTCACAGTGATGCGAGAATATTGTCATACTCATCGACGAAATTTATACGGATTTCGTAATCAACTTAAATCATTATCAATGCTGTTCCTGAATTGTCCATTACGATAAGACTTTAAAATCGTGGAAAGTCAGCATTCACCACCGCTTGGTTTGCTTTTTATTCAATATGATTTTCGCATTTTATGAATCACTGACATCATAATCACATTTTTTGTTCGTCGGAGTTTTAATTATAATTTATAGGTCTCACAGGTGATGCTCTATAATCATGAGATGTCTAAAAAGAGATAAAAATATATTGACATCGGCAACCACTCATTACCAGGAGGCGCACTTGGAAAGACAGCACTTGTTGAACTTTTCCACCAAAATCTTGATGAAGGATCTTCCGAAGGAATGGATATTCAAACGATTCTTGCCTTGCAGTTTGTTAACTTTTAGTTATTTTTTCATTAGTTATGCCAATCAGATTATTATCAATTTTTGATGCTTCAATTTGGTCGGCTTTTGTTCGTTTCTGATTGCATCATCGGTAGATTTCCTTTAGATTTTAATCGTCTTTTACTTGTATAACAATGAATAAGGCATGGGTATATCGCTGCAATGACTGTAGGAGCAGGTAAAATCATCACTCATCAATTATCATTTGGTACATTACTCTTTTGAGCAACAAAAATAGATTATCGAAAATTTTCCTGAAAGAGCTCACAATTCTCCAAAAAACACAAGTGAATCGATCTTTCCAAAGCATGTATAAAATACTGGATAATTGTTTACTACTTGTTTCACGGTTTCATCTAGAAATGCACAAAATACTGTCATTACTCAAATCTACCAAAGTCACTGGCCTCCAGTCCAGTACATGCTCTGGAAGTTGAACGTACCTTAGATATCTTACAGTAATCATAGATATCCCTGCAATCATTGACTTCCAAATTATCATATCTAGGCATCCCTTGGGATTCCTGACAAGGGAGATATCTGCTTCATCTGATCAATGATAGGAACCAGCAAACTTTTCAAAATTTGAAATTCTGCCCAAGTTTGTTACTGGATCACTATCATTTATTGGATAATCCTGTAACATCTTGCAACATGTCAGATAATGTCGATGATACATCAACGCAATACTTAAGAGAAGATCAAGATATATTTGATTGTCAATTATCATCTATAGATCCGTCGATAGGCCAGCTTTCCAACTCAAACCGCTTTGCTTCCGTGTCATCACAGCAATTAGAAGACTTATTGAACAATCGTATTCCTGAAACTACCCAAGCAAAAGTTAACTGGGCGATGAAAATATTCAACGATTGGATAAGAAATTGGAAGACAAATCTAGATGATGGATGTTTAGGGGTGTACAAAGAAGTGGACGAAATGAATAAATCGGACTTGAATCATTGTTTGAAGTATTTCTTTCCCAGCATGCGAAAGGTGAACGATTATCCGCCCAGGACACTTAAAGAAATAGTAGCATGTGACAACATCGCTTGAATTACAAGTTGAAGAAACCGTGGAGCATATTCAAAGATGAAGCTTTCATGGAGGCCAGGGAAACACTTGATGATGTAATGAAATAAAGTGCGAAAAAAGGCAATGTCAAGCAAAGAAAACGAGCGGCTCCGATTACATTGACAACCGAAAGTATTCTGAAGTGGTAGTCCAAGACAGTTGATTGACACATTGATCTATCATTTTGGATAACATTTTGTCAGGAACATCGTAATCTCAGATGCGGTAATGATTCACAAATACGAGATGAAAACGGTGTTGAAAAGTTGAAGTACGTAGAAAACTTTTTAAAAAACAAGAATTTTGACATCAAGAGCAGCAGGCAAGAACCAAAAGTGACTTATATTTCCCTTATGAAGATCGAAATAAATGAATCATTGAGCTCTATAAATGCTATTTGCCCCATCGACCTGAATCTAGCGGAATGCTTGGGAATGACGCTTTTTATTTGACACCTATAGATAAACCAAAGAATAACGAATGGCACAAAAACTTGCCAATGGGCATTCATGCCATATCTGGCACTTTGTCATACTAATGAGAGGCATGCCATCCAATGATGAGAACTTCTATTCGAATGCATCGTTGCGAAGAACTGCGAAAACGCGGCTAGTGATTGCAGGAATTTCAAAGGAAATATCGGTTCGGAAGACAGGTCACACATCTAACGCAGATCTGACGAATGGTGATGCAAGCGAATATGAGGTAGCCATGACCAAAGCTTTGTTTGGTACAAATTCCACCAATTTGATCTGTCCTCAAGCAAGTTCCACAGAACTGTCCACAAACAAGCTCCACAAAGTCATCAGAATGCAGCCAGACCCCTAAACATATCAAGATTTCGTATGGAAGCTTCATTTTGAATTTTTTATGACTTAATTTGTTTCTATTATTATCTTATGTTATGATCATTGTTTATGTTCAGAAATATTTAGTGATTATGGATAGTGATTTAATGTGTACTGTACACATTAAATCAGATACCCAAATATATAAAGATTTTCATAGAAATCTCAAGTTCTTTAGCTACCTAGAATGTATCCAGGAAAACAGGGATGAGTGAAATAAGTATATGATAAATGCCTCGATGGATGATTCTTCGAAAGTGAGAGCGCTCCTCCACTTTAAACGAAAGCCACGCAAACAATGAGATGTGGCTCTAATTATGGCAAATGACATCTTTGCAGATATCCAATGAATGACCTGGCTATATGAGCGGTGCCACTTTTCGCATAATCTTTTGGAGATGCATTTCATGAATGATGATGTCTGAGAAGCTAGAATGCCGTCGCACGAACAAATCAAAGGAGTGAAATTGCAGCGTCTTTGTTCACATGCTGATTTGTATTTTATTTCTTAATGGTTCTTTCGGCTGTTTTGAATGTTTGCTGGGTTTTTTGTTTTTCATATGACACGGCGTCAAGGTTTACAACTTGTACGTCAAACAACGCCGGTGTTTGTGTCTCCCAAACTCCCCGTACTAGAATATCTGCGCGCACTCCATTTTCACTCATAGATGGTTCTCGAATCATCGGTTCTTTTATCACGTTCCGCTCTCCCCATACAATTGCTGCTAGATCTCCAATAGCATATCGAATTTCGTTGTGCCTCTGCACTATCAACCCGCCTTTCTTGCAATTTAGACCATGATTCATGTCAAACTCTGCTCCACAACCATCGCATGTACTTGGAAGACTTTTCAGTGGACGTCCATAGCGAAGAGATAGTCCATCTCGAAATTGTTGGGTGGTCAAATCAAAGCGATTTGCTGTTGTAGGTTTCACATTTAGCCAAGCAGAACTTTCGGTTTCATGGATCATTCTGAGACGTGTAGCCCTTTGTATTGGCAATGAATCACAAATGTCATTTAATGTTGATTTTTCTTGACTACATTAAGTTTGATGATATGGTTGGCATTCTTTTCTTTTTTCATAATTTCGTTATGATCTTCAACTGAAAATGATAGCTCGCAATTTATGATAGATTCACGAATTAATTTCGTTGATGCTCTTGAAAGATTGAAATTCATCTTTGATTCATCAACTGGATTTTGAAGATGCAGACCTCCATAACGGCTTGAATTTGTAAAGAGGCGTTTTTCTTCGACGGAAATTTGCCCATCAAAAAGTTTTGGTAGAAACACATCCGACAAAACGGCTTCTAGTGGCTCAAATGGATGACCACAATCGGGAACCACTCTTTGAATGAAATTCCATTAGTTTTGGAGAGATATCACTACAGCTGTCAAAGCTGCTTGTGGCTCCGATTCTGCTATTTTTGAAATTATAGTTTCCACGTCAGAAATCCACTTTGCTACTTTTGAGATGACATACTTCTCTCGTTCGTCCGTTGAACCTAAATATTTATGTCCTGTTATTATCTCAATATCATAGTCAGACGATTAGCTATTAATGCACGAATCTCGATCCGAGGAACAATCTCATCTAATAATCTCCGAGCGAGCGTTGCAATGGTATCACGAAGTTTTTCACTATGTCCTCCGTAACGAAGCAGATAGTCTTGCCATCTTGTCGAATCAGTGCCGGCCGGTCCTGAAGAGCCTGATAAGCGCCTAACTGCATTTTCAATGTGTGACCCCGTAATATCTAAATCGTATTTAGCTGGTAGATCAGAACATTGTAAGAAAGTCTCAGACGGGGATCACAAATAATCGGATGTTTCTTGCGCAACAGATCTAGAACAGTGTTCGGCTGACCTTTGATCATGATTTCATTGCTTGGATCAAGAGCACCACCATTGCTTCTGTTAGTTACCCATCTGACTGCGCTTCTTATTTTTCCTTCCAGCATTAATTTTGAGAATATGCGTACAGTGTGATCTTGGTCAAAAGCTTTCACTCTGTCACGTTTTCGTCCTTTGCGTGTCAATGCATTACACCTTTCAGCTTCTTGAAGTAACTGTTCAATTTGATTGGTTCTCCACATATCCAATCTTCTAGTGATGAGTCGGCGAATGTCATTACCTTTTCTAACATTTGGGTCTCTTCGTAAAATTATTGCGTCGAAAAGGAGGAGATATCCACTTCTTGAATTTGAATTATTCTTTCTGTCGATTAATTTCTTTATTTCTTCATTTAAGGCATCTACGAACATTCTACCTATGTTTCTTCCAGGGTAATCGATAAACTGAACCTGTTAGAATGGTTGTACGACACCATTGTGAAAATAGTTCATCTGGCAATGATCCTTTACCTTCAAATGTTGCTCCATAGGTTTTGATCGTATATTCGCTAGCATTGTCAGTGTTGATGGTAGTGGAATATTTCCAATTTGACATGAAGCTACTGACCAATTTTTCTGTAGATTTTGAAAACCTTTTCCCACATGTCAGCTGTTCGTCGTGTGACGGTTTTAAAATTGTTTGGTGCGTTGTGTTTTTATATGAATCTTTCGATGGATTTTGTGTTTCTGTGCAAACCTTTGTCTTTTCATCGTCTATTTCTGCTTTAACAAATGACATAATACATTGCGAATCATTTATTGTTGGAGTGTAATGTCTCTCAAAATACTTGATAGAATCTTCTATAACAGAAGTAATAGCATCCTCTAAATGAGAGACTTTAGATTCCATCATTTGATTACTGTTTTCTAATATCAGATTTATTAGCAATTGGATTAAATCATCTTAGAACCATCTGTCAACCGCGATGCAGCTGATAAACAAATCCAATTACAATTCCTCGCAAGTCCCTCTTTACATGCAGCCCTCAGATGTACGGTTGAAGAGAAGTTCATCTTGGATAGCGAATGCTTGAAAGATCGAATTCTATAGTTCATCCACAGACTAGATGCTATAGTCCATGCACTGGATGCTAGTTTTAGATTTACATGCTTCATCCTAGAAATGTCCAATGATGGCATTTATTACCCATGGACTTCTAGATACTATGATCGAGAAGTCCATGGATTACCTGGTTTATTCCATGATAACCTCAATGATGTTTGAAATTTGAGTCATGCATAATCAGGCTGGAATAATCTGGTCATTTTATCCAGGCTCATCTCCTGAAAGGTTTTGACGATAATGGCATCAAGTATTGCTGAAAATTCCCACTTCCAGTAGATTTGCATCAACTACTGACACTGAAATTCAAAGTCATCTACATGAAGTGACCCCAAAAAATACTATTCAGAAAGCGAAGTGGGCATATTTAAGAGTTGGCATGATGAATGGAAAATTAGAATTGACGGTTCTTTAAAAGGAATCAAGGGAATTGACGAATTTAGCAAATCTGTTTTACATTACTGCCTCAAGTAATTCTTTTCTGATGTCAGAAAAACAGATGGTAGCAGATATCCACCGTCAACTTTGAAAGAGCTTGTAGCAATGATCCAATACAATTTCATGCACAACTACAACTACAATTTCAATTTCAAAAGCTTTATTCAAAGATCCTCAATTCCAAGAGTCGCGCATGATCTTAAATGCTTAAATGAAACTGTCAGCTAAAGCTGGTCTCGCTAAGCCAAAAAGGCGAGCAAATAATATACCGATTGAAGTCGAAGATGAATTGTGGCGAAAAAGAAATTCAAATCCAAAACAACTTCAGCAAACATGGATTTATCATCTTGGATTACACTTTAGCTTAAGAGCAGCTGAGGTGCAATACGATTTAGAATACGGTGAAGATTCACAAATACGGCTTGGAAAGGATGAAAATGGTGACTTTCTTGACTTTTGTGACTTTTGACACAGAGCGAATGTCTAAAAACAAACGCTTTGGCATTACTAACACAAGAATGGATCCGAAGGTTGCGCGAGTACCTGCAAAAATACCGAACGCTGTCCTCTGAAGTTATTCAAAGAGTACCTGTCGCATCGCCCTCAAATTCATAACCAATAGGGCAACAAAGCATTTTATCTTGCTTGCATACCTAATCCTCTAGGCCCCGTCTGGTATAAAAACAGCCGCTTGGGTATGCATAGTATTCAACAAACCGTCAGGAACTTGTTTTTAAATTCTTCAACGAGTGACATGTCCCTTGCAAATACAAGTTTAGAGGGACCGCAAAAAATAGACTACTACAAGCTGGGATCCCAAACGAGGTCGCCAGGAAGAAGACTGGCCGTATATCTGATGCTGCAGATTCTGCATACATCGATGGAACATTATTCGAGAAACAAATGAACAGCGCAATTTATTGTGACCAATTAAGTAATGGAGTCAGATCCATTGAGTGTCAAAGTGGAGCAAGGTTTTCTTTTCAAAACTGTACAGTAAAAATCACACTGAATGAATACAAGTATCAAAACAACTGAAATGATAAAAAATGACACATGTGTTTTTGTAAGGTATGTTTACCTTATGTGTATATAATTACTTTTATGACCAGTACGTAAACTGGTGTAAGTACTGCGTTTTTAAATATAGATATCAAGAAACATCGTACTTTCCTGAAAATAAAATATCACTTTTGACAATACCAAATACTATTTACAGTGCTTTAAGTATATGATAAATGCCTCGATAGAGGATTTAAATGGTCAGAATGTCCGAGTGGCGAAGCCACGAGGATATTTGGCCATTTGGATCCGATATCGAGGCATTTATAACATATTTATAGCACTGTATGTAATGATATCAACATTGACAAACATAATTGATATATTCAACCATAGATTTGGGATTCTGTATTCTTGGAGATCTAGAATATCTAGGTTTCCATAGATTTATTTTCATTTTTAGATTTGAAACCTTGGAATTCTATGGATTCAGTCTTATCTATCTATGCATTCGTTGTAGGAGTCCATGGATAGCAAAGGCATGAAAGATCGAATTCTATGGTTCATCCACAGACTACAATGGCACTATGATTTAGAAGTCCATGGATTACCTGGTATATTCCATAAAATTCTCAATGATGTTTGAAATTTGAATCATGCATAATCTAACTGGAATAATCTGGTCATTTTATCCAAGCTCATCTCCTGAAAGGTTTACACGATAATGGCTTCACGTATTACTGAAAATCAAATTCCCACTTCCAGTAGATTTGCATCAACTACTGACACTGAAATTCAAAGCCATCTAAATGAAGTGACCCCAAAATGGGAAGGCTAAGCCGGATTCCAAGCGAAGGTCGCCAGAAAAACGGCCGCATATCTGATGCTCAGATGGCATACATCGATTGGAGCTTATTGGAGAAGCATGAGAGCAGTCTATATACTGTAATGCTATTCAAAAAGCGAAGTGGGCATTTAAGCTATTTAAGAGTTAGCACGATGAATGGAAAATTAGAATTGACGGTCCATTAAAGGTAATCAAGGGAATTGATGAATTTACCGAATCCGATTTGAATTACTGCCTCAAGTACTTCTTTTCTGATGTCAGAAAAACTGATGGTAGCAGGTATCCACCGTCAACTTTAAAAGAGCTTGGCGCGATGATTCAATACAATTTCATACACAACTACAATTTTAATTTCTCCTTATTCAAAAGGATCCTCAGTTTCAAGAGTCGCGCATGGTCCTAAATGCTGAAATGAAACTGTCAGCTAAGGCTGGTCTTGCTAAACCCAAAAAGCGAGCAAACAATATACCGATTGAAGCCGAAGATGAATTGTGGCGAAAAGGAATTTTTGGATATTCAAATCCAAAACAACTTCAGCAAACGTTGATTTATCATCTTGGATTGCATTTTAGCTTAAGAGCAGCTCAAGAGCAATATGATTTGGACTACGGTGAGGATTCACAAATACGCCTTGGAAAGGATGAAAATGGTGACTTTCTTGAATACACAGAGCGAATGTCTAAAAACAAACGCTTTGGTATTACTAACACAAGAATGGATCCGAAGGTCACGCGAGTGTATGCCAGTGATAATGCCGAACGCTGTCCTTTGAAGTTATTCAAAGAGTACGTGTCGCATCGCCCTGAAGCTCATAACCAAGAAGGCAACAAGGCATTTTATCTTGCATGCATACCTTATCCTCGAGGCCCCGTCTGGTATAAAAACACCCGCTTGGGTATACATAGCATTCAGCAAACTGTGAGGAACTTGTTTCTACATTCTACATCAAGTGACATGTTCCTTACAAATACAAGCGTGAGAAGGACCGCGAAGAATAGGCTGGTGCAAGCCGGGATTCCAAGCGAGGTCGCCAGGAAGAAGACTGGCCGCATATCTGATGCTGCAGATAGAAAATGAGTGTGAGTTCATTGCTCTCCTTTTTCCTCTTATCCTATTCATAATTTTCACATAATTCGAAGACTGATATCTTCTGCCATTCATTATTGATTGGTAAACTCTCTCATAAGCAAAATGTTTAACGAACCGAAAATAGTCATCTAAATTTCGAGAATAAGTAGTAGTTGAAGATCTTAAGTATGAAATTGATGGCCGAAAGAGCAGGATCGTTTACCGCTCGAGTTAGATTTTACGCATGATTGACCAGTTTTTGACTTGGACAGGGGCGTGGCAGCACTCTGGAATGGCGTGTAGATGTGTGTGCAGTTTGCGTATCTATAGGCATTTGTTGATTAACATCGGGCAAGAGATAAAATTTTGTTGACGGTTTTCGATTATGGACAGTGGGTGAAGATTGAAAAAATTGAAAGATGAAATGATTGTGATGAGAGGGCAAACTCTAGAGACAAACCCGCAGGGCCAAGCGTGGCGAGCAAGGCCCACCCCTTACTGCAATGAATTCAAGCACGAATAATAGGCCCTCAGTCCCCGGCGGTTCTGGACTCACCCTTCAACGCAGCTCAGTAGGATCGATGTTTTTGGTTTATGTGAAACAAGATGGAAAGGAGAATAAATGATATAGACAGGAGGAGGCAATATCATATGTTGGAGTGGACCAAAGGGTAAGAAGGGAACGAGATTTTGTGTGAGCAAGAGGTGGAAGGATAACATTGAAGACTGCTCCTCAAAGTCCGACAGGGTATCAGTTCTCATCGTAAGAGTAAATAGAAAAACAGTTTTAAGGCTAATACAAGTCTACACGCCGACTTCCAGCAGTGAAGACGAAGAAATAGAGAGATTTTATGACGACATTCAAGATGTAATTGACGATGATAAAAGCGGCAAGCTAATTGTGATGGGCAATTTTAATGGACAAATTGGACAAAACAAGACGATGAAGAATGAGTTGGCAGCCATGGATATGGCAGACGAAACTCACGAGGCTCAAGAATGATAGAATTCTCAGCTGCGAATAATCTGAGAACAACCAACACAGGATTCAAAAAGAACCCCAACTGAAAATGGACTTGGGAATCACCCAACGGTATAACCAAAAATGAAATTGACTTAGTCCTTTGCAGAAATTATGACTGATTTTTCGACTTCGGAAAGGTCAACCGATTTGAATTCTACTCTGACCACCGTCTTCTACAAGCGAAGGTTAGAATCAATGAGAAACATGAAAGAGCTAAAAGGATGAGGCAACTAACAATTCCAGGAAACATCATGCTCGAAAGGCGGAACGAATTCCAATTGAATCTCTCAAACAGATTCGAGAGTCTGTAGATCGAAGATACCGATGACGTGAATGATGAATATTTGAAGGTGACCAGCCCTCTGAAAGAAGCAACAAAACACTAAAGATCGATAAAAAAACCAAGAACCAAAAAAGTTAGCGCGTAAAACGATTGAGTTGATCCGAAAACGTGCAGAATTACGGAAAGTAAGAAGAGAAAGTAACTTGACGAACGTGGAGTTTATTGGAACCAGAAAATTAACTAAACAAAGGATTAAACAAGATATCGCCGATTACAGCGAAAGACTGATAGAAGACGTCAGAAGGAGAAACAAATTACGGAAAAAAGCTCAAGGAGCAGTTTATCCCGGAAGAAAAGTAATCGGATGCATCTCCAAAAGTGGTCGGGATATTACAAATAGACGCAAAATATTGGATCAAATAACCATCTTCTACAAAGAACTATACAAGCAAAACGTTGACATTGAAAATGACGATATACATATTGAAGAAGTCGAGCAAGAAAATCCAACTCCCGAAATTGTGGGAGATGAAGTACTTATAGCAATAATTGAAATGAGGAATAACAGAACACCTGGAGAAGAAATGTAATTTGCGAAATGCTAAAAGCCGGTGGAGAGACTCTGACAACGTAAAATATTCAATAGAATACTGAATACTGAAATGTGGTCAGATACCCCAGGAGTGCTGATGTGGCAGAAATCTATAAAAAAAGGTTGTGGTAAAAATATCAAGAAGTACCGACCATTCAGTCTCCTGAGTCATATATACAAAGTCTTTACAAGAATTCTACATCGAAGAGTGAAACATACATTAGAATGGAATCAGTCGAAAGAACAAGATGGCTTCAGTAAAGGCTATTCAACAATCGACCATCTGCATACAATAAATCAAGTGATAGAAAAGTGCATAGAATATAACAAGACTCTCTACTTACTCATGATCGATTACGAAAAAGCCTTCGATTCCATCAGCCACATAGCAATGCTCTCGGCTATCAGAAAGCAAGGAATACGCGGAAAGATTTGGAGAATCCTTGACCACATTAATGAAAATGCAACAAGATTAAGCTAGAGACAAGTGGCCCCAAATTCCCTATCCAGTGTGGTGTTCGTCAAGGGGACCCTCTATCTCCAGCCATCTTCACTGCTACTTTAGAGGAGATTTTTAGATGATATAACTTTCCATGCAAGGCAGGAATAAAAGTCGACGGAGAGCGCCTTTTGAACTTGCGGTTTGCAGACGATATTGCCATCTTCGCGAATGACGCAAAATCTCTCCAAAAACATTTTGAACATTTTGAACCAATGGTCCGAACAGTTCTATCTACATCGGTGAACAAGAGATCGAGTATGTCGAAGACTTCGCTTACTAGGATCAACTGATTTCCTTCCAATCCCGCCAAGATCAAGAAATTTCAAGAAGAATTCAAAATGCGTGGAAGTCCTTTTGGAAATTGAAGCCGTATCTAACATCAAGAAGCATACAGTAGAAAATCAGAAAATATTATTTGAAATGTGCATCCTGCCTGTGCTGACATGCGGATCACAAGCTTGGTCAACAACAAAATTGCAAGATCAAAAACTTAGAGCAGCCCAACGAGTGATGGAAAGAAGAATGATCGGCAGGGATGCTGTATTTGCTGTTAACAGTATACTAGCTGTTAACAGTAACAGCCAAGCTGTTAGCTGTTAACAGCAGCTGTTAACAGCTTTTTTATTTAACTGTGTTTAACTAGCTTTGCAACTGTAATTTGCCCTGTAGAATGCTTAACTTCCCTTCCAATATAAATCAATTTCCATTGAAGTCAACAAAGCCCAACTGCAACTAACATTTCAATTTAGGGAATTACATCTACATGTTAGAAACATTGCGTCTTACGTTTAGTAGGCATACATGAGTACAAACAAGACCTCCATGACATAAGCTTCATATTACACAAAAGAAAACAATGAACCTAAAATGTTATAATAACGACTATATTTAAGGAAGTCTACAGACTTGAAAACTCTATTGAATCATAACAATCTTGAAAACAACTTTGTACCATTGTCATTCTTCATCCTCGCTAGAGATGTTGAGTATTTCATTTTCAATATCCGTTGAGATATTTGTGTCATAATTCAAGATGCTAGGCATGTTGTAGCGAATAAACAGTTGATCGTCGAGTCTTTGAGTCGACAACTGTGCTCGTAACCGACCATGGAACATTTTATGTGCCGAGAAAGCTTTTTCAACTGACGCTTCTGTGACAGCAACACGCTTCGTTATGTTTATCAATGTACGATGCACAGGGAAAGTCTCAATGTCTAGCGATTCACTCATTATCATAGAATCTTGAATATTTTTTTCATTTTGATAGTCAATGTGACGTTTGTCAGGCAACATACGGTATATCCATTTTTCAATCTGATCATTTTTCTCTTGTGTGAGTGTAGGAAAATCATTCAACTCTAAGATGGAGCTGAAAAATGACATCACCATGCCAAGTCCAGAATTGGTGAACATTGCCCATCGTTTTTCAAAAATGTCATTTAAGATTTGTTTTTGATCCAAACTGATGGAAAAATCAATCGTCTGCTAAGTAGCTTTGATGGCCTTGAATGCTTCAATTACATCAATTGCATTAGATCCATCCCTTTGAAGAATCATTAACTGTTTCGCTACTTTAGATATTACTTGTTTTGTGGTAAGCAACTTGATGTGCTCATCTCCTGAAACAAGCTCTTTTTCAATAGCTTTACAAACGGAATCATATCTAGAGTTCCATCTCACGCAGGTGTAGCGTGTGAGAAACCCCGATTTTACTAGCGAATCAATTATAACAAGAGAATCTTTGGCCATGCTTACCTTGGTAAAAATGTCTCCTTCAATGAGGTTCAAAAAGTATGTAAAGAGCGTTAATCATATAAAAGGTAAGAGCATATCTATAACATTTCAGAAGTCGTCAAGTTGTAACATCTACAATCTACATTTATCTCTATCATCATTGCTATGACCAGGTATCACATGATAAAGTTGTAATGTAATTAACCATAATAGCATGTAATACATCATACATCATATCAAATTAAGACTATTTGTTGGTAGGAAATATATTGATTTTACCTGTTTTAATCAAACATCTTTTTGTCGTATTTTAAGCACAATGTACGAATTTGCTGTTAACAGCTGGCTGTTAAGCATCCCTGGATCGGTATTACAATGAGAGACAGGGTACGAAATGAAGAAATAAGATGAAGAACGGGACTGAAGGATGTAGTAACCGAAGCGAAATATCTTAAATGGAAATGGGCTGGTCACGTCGTCAGGCGACCTGAGAACAGGTGGAGCCATCGAACGACAGCATGGATTCCAGGAGAAGGGAAAAGAAAGAGGCGGACAGAGAAAGCGATGGAGAGACGAACTTCCAAAGTATGGGAGACTTTTGACAATGGATCGTGCAGGTTGGATTCGCACCACAAAGGAGGCCATTTTGAAAAGGATGACAACGGCTGACGTAAGACGTAGGTAAGACTTGTGAACCACACTTGGTAGCACAAAACTAACAGTACCTATAAAGCGATTGAGAAATACTTTACTGAAATGATTAAGATGCCTAATATCTAGGAGGTTGACAAAAAATCTCGATTTGGAAAAGACACTCGTAAATAAGGATCAAATGATTTATGTTCACGTGGGCCGACTTCAATAAATTTTGAGATGGCCATGAGGAATGCGTCAAAACTAAGTGTCACAAAAATTAGAGTCGTGGCTATTATAGTTTTGTTTTTGGAACAATATTAGAAAATAATCTCCACGGACAAAAAGTGTAATGATATACAGACCGTTTAATAAAAAATTGCACAAAAAAGTTAACCTATTTTCAAATGTAATTTTCGTTTGGAAGTAGTCTTCTTTCAATTTTAATAAACGATCTAGCATATGAAACTTCATGTTCCATAAATTAATTTTACATATATTTTACTTTCTGAAGTGGTCAGTTGTGGTCAGTAGGCCCTACGAAAGAAAATTAAGCGTTGTATTTGATCCGGGATTTTAATATGAAGACGACAAAATTATTTAATGAAAATTGACAGATAGTGCCAGCTATCATTCTTCCTCAACATGATGTAAAAATTCAAAGATTCGTTGAATGTGCAAGGAGGCACATTACCAATAGGTTATACCAAAAAATTGCTGCTCAATGAAAATCTGACGAGATTCTTCAATGATGAAGATGATCAATTTCAAAATGCTTTATGTCATGTGAAAGGTTGCGTATGGTACCTTTCAGTAAATCAGTAAATCAACGAAAAGCGCTCAAGGTTTGACTACATGAAGTACTGGTCCGAGGACTAGTCTGAGGGTCACGGAACTGAGAGTCTGCCGGGTCAGAACTGGTGGACTCGGCTCAGGGGACCCAAAATGTTAGGCCCCAAAAGTGTACTAGATGCAACATAGGACGCCCCGCGAAATTCAAACGCAGAATTATTGCTTAGTATCTGGTGAACACGAAAACACCAATGCCTTTTCTCAAAGTGAATAGCGTTGAAACTAAGAGTCAACTTCCAAAAATTGCGACTGTTGTTCTCCCGGAAATTCTAAGCTACATTACACTTTCCGCCCGGAAGCTGAGAGCAGGGGAAAGTAAGAAGAGTAGCACCGGTGTAACTTTGGTGCCGCTGCTGTATATCTCATGAAACTTGATTTCCTAGACATTTGTTACTATCACAGTGTATGTTGACATCATAGAGTAAGTATATAGTAGGTAGAGTGTCGCCCATAGAGTAGGTATATTGGGTAGAGTGGTAACTCCGCATATACAGATTTTTTCATAAAAAATGGATCATCTTTAAACATCGCCTTAACTTCAACTTTGTCTAACTCAGCCAAACTTGAACGAATTTCTCTGAAATTTGGAAGATATGTCAGTTGTGCTTACTAATATAATTGTTGGAAATTTCAAGCATGAATATTGAGTTGTTTTCCTGTTATAGATAAAAAAGTAGTAGATAATTTGATCATTACACAAAAACATACCTCACTCTTATAAAATTACATTTGTTTCCTTTGTTATGTAATATGTTGTTCTACAAGCCAAAAGCTATCAAGCAAAACAAAAATAGAGAAAATCGGTCAATCAGAGCCAGTATAGCACCATTATTCATCAACAATAATGTAACTGCTACATGTGATTAACTGGACTTCATGTTCCATAGCTTCCTGACTTCGTTGCGGTGGTGTTGGCAGCACTCCTGATTGCTTTCAGCTAGAAATCTATCTCTTACCGGTTGAAAACAATACAATGCACAAATGAACAATAACGAGATCGCATTCACAAAAGGCAAAGTGTCAGCCTTGCTAGAACTAGGGTTTTCTTTGCGAGCTACAAGCAAGCGACTAAATGTCCCTTACACAAATGTGCATCGATGGCATAATGATGATTTTCGACTCTGTCGTAAACAAGGCTCTGGCCGTCCACGCAAAACATCCAAACGTAGAGACCGCCTAATTTTGAGATTTGTTGAAGTTGATCCAAGTCTCTCGTTAACTGAGATGGCTGCACTAGACTCGTCTATTTCTAAGTCCACTATTCGTAGAAGACTTATTGAGTCGAATTTCAAGAGCTGTAAGAGGCCCTCTCAGATCGAATTATCAGATCAGCATACAAAAAGACGTCTCAGATGGGCAATGAGTCATTGTCACTGGCGAAATCAATGGGATCGGGTTGTCTGGTCTGATGAGGCATCAGTCCGTCTGAAGGATAGTGATGGTCGATTGAGATTATGGATAAAATCTGATCAGGAAATTCCGTGACATTTACATCGTCCGCGGGTACAAGGTGGTGCGACACTACTGATTTGGGCTGGCATTTGGACCAATGGCCGCTCTGAATTTCACATACAGCAAGGAACCATGAATTCTGAACGCTATGTGAATGTTTTACGAATGAACATTGGCCAAATGACAGATCAGCTTGGTGATCCATCGACTTGGTTATTTATGGATGATAATGCTACGTGTCACAGGAGTAGTAGAGTCAACTTATGCAAGTCTCAATTAGGGCTTAGGACATTATCTTGGCCAGCTCGCTCTCCTGATCTGAATCCCATAGAAAATGTATGGAGTATTCTAAAACGTAACGTTCGTCGTTCACTGCTACCTACAGATGGCGTATCACAACTTACGTCACTGTTAAAAAGAGAGTGGAGAAAGTTAGATCAATCAAAAATCAACGATATCACCGAATCAATGCCTAGACGAATTGGTAATGTCATTGATGATCAATAATAAGGTGATGATCAATTATATTTCAGGAGTTGCATTATGATGCAAGTCCCTGCAAGTCTTGAAGGAAAAGTTGAAATCTTATTGAGAGCTTCTTAGCTGAGATGTCATGCTTTTAATTCAATTTTCAGCGGCATGATTTTATGATTCACAAGGCACCATTTCTTAGATATGAACAGTAATATGGACCCATTTGCATATTTTATAGTTAATTATGATCAGTTTCTATGAATATGAAGTTTCGCTCTTTCAGTGGCAGGTAGTTTGTGACATGACCACGCTTAAGAAAATACTCTTATCAACAAGGCTGAGCATTAAAGTAATGGTAACCCATCAAATAGCTAATTTAAAAAACGATATTACTTCTCCAAGGTTGTCATGACATGAAGGATTTGTAGATTCATTTTTCCTTCTTTTGTATTGCTGTCAAAATCAGTCAAATTCGTCTACACTTCTCCAGAAGTGCAAAAAATTGCATATCTCACATGTGCTGGGTCTCACTCTCAACTCAAGTTCATTTAATGAAATCGAAACTGTATGCACATGAGAGATTTAACAAATGCTGAGTTGCTACTCCATCTAATATACTTAGGCTACTCTATGCGCACAAATCCTCATGTTAATGACCGTGCGTCAAATCCTTAGTTTAGAAGTTGCCAGGCTTACTCTTCTCTGCGCAGAATTCGTCAATGAATGGTACTGTGACGTCTATGTGTGATATTATAACACGCATGCCACTGGCTGGTGTTCACAGCTCTCACCATAGAAATATATTGATTGTTTGTCTGAAGTTGGCCAGAATGGAAATTGACTCAAGGTCGTGGCCCAGCCGGGGAACTATGTTGGGATATGAACCACGAATCAAAAGCTAAGAGTTACACATGTGACTTAGCCTACTCAAACCGTATGCAGTGAGTGCTAGTGGTTTGCAATTGTATCTAGGCGAAAATGCGTGCGATTTTTGTACGTTTTTGTGCATTGCAGGAAACTCATCAAATATAAGGTAGAAAAAATCTCCACAAAGTTTTTTTATGCGACTATATGTTAAATTAAATGTGTGAAAAATCAGACGGACTTCGGTGTCCCGCGCCTTCTAATGGTCGATGATAGCAGACGGGATGCAGCTGTGTGAAGTATTTATTCAAAGATGTGAGTTATGGTAAGAAGTGTGTTGACGGTTTGTATGATCATCGAATTGTGAAGAGAGATTGCAGTCTGGAAGTTCGTTTTTACTGTTTATTTACGGTTTAGGCTGTGTTGCTGCTTTGGCCTCTGCTATTATTGTGTCTTGAGTGTTGAACAGTTTGCGAAGGAGACCGACCTGAAAGTTACCGATGTCGCCTATCCCCCTATATGCCTATCTCGAATATAGATATAACATCGTATATAGATAGGACAAACACGCCACTGCATGGAGAGGCAATACAAAAGAAGGTCTGTTGAATTATGCACAGGATAATTGCAAGCCATTTCCAAGTTAAAAGAAAACGTGTTGCTTAATATAATATCTATTTGAATAGAAATAGACTTATTTGTCTTCCAGTAAAAAGGTGTCACGTACATTTACAGATCGTGTAGTAAATTTACAGAATAAACAAATGTTCGAGACTTAGGCAAAATTGACAACAACGTGATTTCTACTCGGACATGCGACATTTCTACTCAGACAAACAGGGCATTTGCATACTCATGCATAGTAGTTGTTGTCTCATGAGCATGGAATAGTTATAAGTTCAAAGTTTGTAGGCAGGCCTGTGCGAGAACCTAATAGGCCTCGACGAAATTAAGACATGAAATGCGTTGTGGGACGTGGGTGCAGTGCCCCAAAGTCCCCTCCTTGAAGTCCATGGAACAACTACCCTAAACTCGTCCCGGCGTCCCGGCTTATACAACAAGCTCTTGGCATCGATGAGCAGCCTGCCAAAAATAAAGTATACCAAAGATAATCAAGTGTTCCTCTTTAGCGTTTTCCCCCAAACTTCCGGATCAATGAAAAAGAAGACAACAGTATTCCATAATCCAACCGATACGGCTACAGCTAAAGATGTGTTTGTCCAAGATCTGGGGATGATTTCAAGTACGATCAAAGCCAAAGGTATCATGCGGATTGAATTTATAGAAATAAGAAACACTTGCCTTAGGACAATCTTTAAAATTTTACCTTGAAAGGAGCCTTTACCTCTAAGTTTTCTGAACACAAAAATTGCCTTAATTGTCAAACCAATGATACTGACATTTAAGACTAGCAGCAAAAAGATCAAAATCAACGAAATGGCAAAGTTGATGCCGGCATACCATATCGGGAGCTGATCAGTCAAAACGCATTCTTCAATCTCCTGATCTGAAAATGCCGCGAATGCTAGAACAGGAAAACAAATAAAATGAACAAATGAAAGAAAAAATGCGCTCAAATTACACTTCATCAAACGAGCATTGGTAGCAATTGCTTTATGTTGAAGTGGACAAGATAGTGCAATAAAACAATCAATTCCAAGACTCAATTCAGACAAATGCATGACATTAAAGCCAAAAGGTAAAAAAAAGTATGATAAAACACACGTTACTGCTGTGACAGGAAAAAGCAAACGATAAAAAGCTAAATATATCGCAGATATCGCTGTTATTGAATTTGAAACTGATAAATATAACGTTTGTTTGAATTTATTTCTCAAATACAGTCTCTTGACTACAAGAACTGCGATGCATATTATGTTGCAAATCATAGTTAGGGAGCAGGACCAGATGACTGGATATAAACTTTCCTCTGGATAACAAATCCTTAAGAATGGTGACACACCCAAATTCAAGACTGTTGTTTCGTGCAGAGCACACCCATAATATCTTGAGAAATATGTGAAGGATCTCATCTTATCTAAAATAGAGAAAATGCAAGGTTATGAAGCTCCGCATACATTCATTTCAGTTCGTGGTGACAAACACATGTATGCCAAGGTTGGGGCACTTCCTGTCACCATTGAGTTCCAAATATGTTTAAGTTGAAGTTGGGCGTTCTCATGACAGATTTACCGATAAAATTCGATGATGATAAAAACAGACCACGAATTTAATTTAAAAAAGTTTCAGCAGTATCGAGCAAAGGCAATGCTTTGGATCGGGCAGCGCAATAACTCGAGCTATGGGTCTACATTCAATTACGGCTAGAAAAATATGTTTTCTTGGAATGTTTCAAAATCAAGACGTCACGTTACTCTCTTTTTTCATTTTCATTGTCTTTTTGGTCTATAATTGCTGTCATTATGCCACTTTTTACATATGTCCAACCTATTGCGTGAGTTGTCAACGTCATGGGAAGTTTCAATGGATAACCCTGAGCTGCATTTCTGATGAACAGAAGCAAAATGTGCTACATTAGCGAGCTACATCTATTTTCTTAGGATTTATCATTTCCTTGGTCGGTCCATACGTATCGAATCTCATTCTGTAATTCCTTGAGAAAGTTGTCTAAAACTTTAAGGAATGCTAAGCTGCTTTCCGTGCTCACATCCGCCCCAAAGCAAGCGAAAACCACAGTCATCTTACTTCTAGGACATCTCACATATAGGGAGAAACATATCTCCCTACTCCAACTCATGAACTTTCCTTTTTTCGCGTAAGTTTGGGTGTGAATGCTGCGTGTAGACAAGGATCTCATATGTAGGTACAGACTGTGATTGAGATTGTTTGACATGATTTGCAGTGTCGCTTTTTGCAATGCTGTGAAACAATTGCGCAAACTGTATTCTGCAAGTGTGTCAACCGAAAAACCTTGTGTTTTGTTGACGTCAAATAAAGATGTTATTATAGTTATTATTATCATTATAATTTTCTATTGTATTGCCTAGAACTTCTTCCATAGTTATATCCAATGTTATTATCCTGCAGTGAAGTAGGATGTCCATCCCAATCTCTATAGATAGCAGCTGTCCCTGTCATCATCAAAAAAGTGGGAACCTGGGCCTCTATGCTTTGACTATTCAAATCGATGACTTCATCAATAGGACCGGTTTATTGCAGATTGAAATGCGTCCACATCACAACGTCCGATATGTTGATTGACAGAGAGAAATGAATTGAATACATACCTCTTCAATGTATCTACTGAAATCTGACCCAATTCTCTCTTCTACTACCTAAACAAGTTCCATCTTGTTGTCCATTATTATGCTGGCACGAAAGAGTAGCGCTCGCCTGTGTTTAGGAGTTGGAACTAATGAAAATTGATACCAAAAGGAAAGCTTGACTTTGATTTTATGTGCCGAAGGAATAGCACAACCTGTATTGAGTGCATTCACTCCCCATGTAATATCCCAAAAACTAATAAAAGCACACACCAGTTGATACTTAGATTACTATGACCTAAGTTTCCATCACTCCTTTTTTTTAATCGAACTTTCGATCAAACTTCTTAGGAATCCACGATAGTGAGAAATTTTCAAAAATCAAAAACTGCGTATTTTGAAACTGTTCCAACCATGCAATATTGGAATTCTCATTGATTATAGATGATTTCGATTGCGATTGGTTTCAGACGTTAACGACAATGTATCCTTTCAACCAGATCAGCTTTGTCAATAAGTCAGTTATTTTTGGATGAAGCTTTTAAATGAGGATTCTTCCTAAATGAATATTTCTTGTCAGAACAGTTAATCAGTGCCTTGACCCTCTGAGCACAGTGAAAAAACTTGATCGTAAATACCATTTGGGTCGCTAGCGACCACAAATGCTTTATAATGTACACTGCTAATCATAAAGTCCCATTTAAGTATGAATCTGAGTACGAAGCAGAAGAGTTCTAGAATTACCGAGCTTAAATTCGCAGAAGTACTGACATGATGAAATGTCAGTATCAATATCAATAAATGACGCGACACGAGACCAAATTCAGTGAGTCAGTATGAGCGGACAGTGACGGCGCAAGTAAAGATCTCTTTTGTCTTTTGTTCCCAGTTGAGAGCGCATTGTCGACGATGTAATGAATAGCGACTGTGGGAGCGACGGCGTCAATCAGTTAGTCAAGACGGTTGCTCATAGTTGATTCACCGAAATCGTCACTCAGGTCACTTCTGTCTCAGATAGCAAATGCTCTCACAACTGAAAATGACGGTTTGCTATGTTTCTGCATATCGCTTTGATTCCCGTGCATATTTTATTGGTCCAAATGCAAAAGCAGTTCGTCGATGGATGTGCGCACGTGAAATAGGGGAGACTGGACTAATATGGGCAGCGGACTGATATGGGTAATTTGAGTTCTTCGGCATCTAGCTCAAGAACCATTGCTCGTATGAACTTCAAATTCGACAGAGAACAAGTCATGGTCATTGTTTATCCGCATATGGCATTCATGAATTTGATCGCTGAATGAAATCTGACGCTTATTTGGCTAAGCCTCTCATTCTGTGTGAAGTGATTGTTCGAGGCAAACGAAAGCTGTCCCGGCATCGCAATTACATGCAGATTGACAATCTAACTTCTATTTCGGACCACAATTGATAGCTTCCGCAAAATGCGAGTCTAAGAAAAGTGCTCATATACATGTGTAGCCCCACTCCTGAAATATCACTGGGGTAAAATGGGTAGTGCATTTTTATCATCACTGTTATTATTACTACAATTACTATAATTACTATAATCATTTCTGGCATGCTTGCTTTCCAGAGAAATGCCCAAAATCTATGAGAGATTTTAGAAAGACATAAATGGAACTGTAAATCAATGCAAAATGTTTACAAGAATTTGATGGAAAGCGAATAAATTCAAGCAAAGCGCCGAAGCATGAAATTTTGTCGTAGAGAGACAGGCATATTGTTATCAAGTTTACTTTAGAAAGTTAGATTGCAAACTAAATGACATAAATTCTTCTTTTAAAGTTTTCATCATGAATACCCAACTTGCTCATAAGATTATAATCAATTTAGTTTGCCCTTACAGTGCTCGAGACATGTCAGTTGGCATAAGTATCATTTCTTATCTGCTAGCAATTGATTATTATTCAGCTTCAATAATGAGTCCACCATGTGTTGTTGCATGTGTACATGCATGATATCGGTGGCGATTGACAATAAATCACGATGATTGACCTTTGCACCAAATACCTTATAAGAATTGGGCACATGAGTGGTGTGACATGAATGAAAAGCGATTCATGCAACGCTTGTTATTTTGTGATGAGTGCAAAATTGAATAAAATGATGATTCATGACTTTTCAGGTTATGCAAAAGAAAGCTTGTTTAACTATCAATGCGCAGCCGAAACTGCCATGGTCCATTTTTATTTCTTATCTTGATGAACCAATCATGTATAGGAGACGGCAAAATCGTTGATAAACATCATTTAATAAGTCAAAATCTACAAAACCCATATAGCCCCAAGTCAGTGCCCATATTACCCCGTGGCCAGAACCTTTTATCGGCCACCGCTTTGTGCTGAGCTGATCACACTTTACGTCTACAGGAACATAAGTGATACTATGATTTCGCTGGTGACCCCACGGTCCTCAGAGAGATAAAAACAAAAGATTCAAACGAAATCTCACTTACTTTCGCAAGTGATTGGTATGTAGCGATGCGAACTATTCTATCTGTGATTGGCTGTCTTGCAATGAAATGCGAGTTGTTGGCATGTTTTATATACGAGACCCGATGCAAATTGGGTGACTGACTCTTTTGTCAACCTTATCTTTGCTTAATTAATAAGTTTTTGCTTGGAAGTTGCTGTTTCATGTTTTCCATAAACGCACTTTTATCTGAAATAATCTGATCAAGTAATGCAGTTTTCATCCATGGGTGTACGCTTCACAAGAGATGCCTCACAATAGCAGACTACGTATCAATATACGATTTCATTGATTTTCTATTGGAAAGCATTAATATAGAGTATCATGTATCTAGAATATATATAGAATACAATATAGAACATAGACATGTGCCTTTAAGTCAAATTGAACGCTTTCAACATTGTAAAAATTTCGAAAATCTACCTGGTAGGTTTCTTTTGTTAGAGAGTATATGCGAGACCCGATGCAAATTCGCCCTCATTCGTGCGACTCTCGCATGTAAAGCTCTAAGTCACATGACAAAAAATTATATGTTACATACTCCTGTTAAATAACTTTTTTTCAGTAATCCCAGTATTGAATATTTCCTTGTGATAGTGTGGTATTTAAATGGACAAAATCTACTGTGAATTTTTTGATCTACGAGTATGTCGCCGGTTGCAACTTGCCTATTAACATTAACAGGATGCTTGGTTACCTCTACTTTATGACCCAAGTTGATTGACATCAATTCATTCAAACGATATCTTTCGTCTAACCATGTTGAGTTTTATATCTCAAACTGACTCTTTTTGCGTTCATGAATTATAATGTGCTAGAATTTTGGATTGATAATATGCTAAATTTCAAAATTACATAATGCATAATTGTTGATGGTTGAATACTTATTGATTATTCATGAAATGCTTTAGACTTGCATGTATTAAAATCGAATTCAGTATTGCAAGTTTGACTATTGAATGTCATTATCTCACTACTTGCAAAACAGTAGCAAGTACCATGCAACATTAGTGTGATCTTTATTGACAAAAGGCCTTAAATCAACATATTTTAGACATCATTGATGTTTTTCTCTAACAATGTGCTGGTATGGCTTTAGCATGTAAAGCATACCACAATAGAGGCAACATCCGAAAAGCATACAAATAGACACAGAAATATATCAAAAAATATTTTGGCATGCATCCTTCGTATGTGATTGGTATTGAGCGATTTACAGTGTACGATCTAGTCTAATCTATTCATTTAATAAATTTGAAGCATTGAAAGTCGCACCACTTTCGAAAATATTCGCTAAAAACGTACCAAGTTTTCTTTCTCTCCTGCAAAGAGGTACCACACAAGCTTCAAATGTAGCCATGCTGATATCTTTCCGCCACACAGCGCAAACAGGTCTAACCATCAAAACACCATTTCCGGAAACGTCTCTACATTGATTGCCTGTACCATGAAGATATTTTGGCATGGCGTATTTCACTTCGATGGAATAATTCTTAATCAGAAAGTTTCCTGGATCTGAAAATAGTAATTTGACATTTGAAAACCTTCGACTGAAATGCTACCGTTGAATCGTCATTATGAAAGATGAATATCACGCTTTACATCAGTTAAAAATTCAATTGTCTTGCTTGATAGAATTGTAAGACTATTACTAAATCAATTCAAGTAAAGTTTCGTTTATGAACATTTCCATCCCCATGAAGTTAAGAAAGTTTCATGTTGAAATGTGGCAATGCGCATTCTGCATTATCATTTTGTGTTATGATTAAGGTTCGGAAAAATACAGTATTTAGTCAAAAGTTTCAAAATATTCAAATAGTTATTTTGTTCAAAACCTCAGAATGTTTAAAGAACGTCAAAATATTCAAAATGTTTAGAAATCACATTGTGCTGGGAATTGTAGTAATGAGTCCGCACGGTTTTGGAAAAGTCAAGTTCATCCCATAGACATATCTAGATACTCACTTATCCCAAAAATTCTAAACAACAGAGATATATTACAACCAAAATATCAGTGTCTAATTTCATTTATTGGTAAAAACAACTACAGACTAATATTTTAGAGAGATCTTCTGGAGCAAGTCTCCGGCGATTGTCAGACAGAATCGTATTGCAAGTCGAAAACGTAAGCTCGGCGTCGATACTTCTGATCGGCACAAAGTTATAGTTGGCAGCCTGTTGAGGAAACATATTGTCCGGGAGTGAGTTCTCGCCACCTGATAACACTAATTCAATAGAGTTCAGGACTTGAACATCCGGATTTTTTTACAAACTTTATCGCATTCATCCTTGATGGCCTCACTTTTCTCCATTTATTTTATCAAGTCAGGCAGAAAGTGCAAATTGCTGCCATATATGATACTCCTGATCTTAAGTCCGTGTCACCGATGATCGCTTTGCATTGACTGATCGATGTTGTATCCTCAAGAGTCAATGAATCAATAACAGTTCATGCGGAGTTCAATTTTTGGCGTAAAATAGTGCAGCGTTTACCCACGTTCCCCAACGGGTAATGAAGGGGTCAGGTGGCAACGGAGGTGTTGGATTTGCCATTTTCCACAAAAATGCTCATGACAGAGCCTTAGATATTTTTAATTTCTGATGTTATATGATCAAAGACAGTATAAAATGTATAATGTTTGAATCAGGGATGCGGAGTCCTATCATTTTGATAGGACTCCGACTCCGAGTGGCAATTATATAAAGCCTAGTTTTTTTAAAAAAAACTGGTAGCGTAAATCATAGATCATTGTATAGGCTTAACTGAACCTATTTTCAGTGATCACTGCTGTATCCATAGATATCGGCTGTATCAATTATCAATCATTCCCGATGAAAGTTTATCAAATGTCGCTTTAAATAAGATGCATGCGACTGGGGTCCTCCCATCTTACTGATGCGTGCTTCACACAATTTTCCTCCAGTCTCTACCAGGCAGGAAAATTCCCATCCCTCTCCAAAAATTTGAGCACACTTTCGATTTTTATATGCGCTTTGGAGGCGCCATCACACACGATTAATGTGCGAGTAAGAGGCATTATTCTCAAACAAACTAGTATTTCGTTTTTGTCTCTGATGTGACCTTTGGTGCGTGAGTGTGATCGAGACAAGAAAGGCTTGTCTTAACTAAATCACCGAGTGAAAAGACAATCCTTTTTTCACTATCACGGTTCATTCACTCAACTATTACAAGATTTGCATGCACTGCTGTCTCTGTACTTTTGTTTGATGGAGAAAGTTGACATCAAGACATTGACAGCTATGCACGAGGATAAATAATTTGCTTGTATTATATGTCGGGTCTAGCTATAGGCCATGATAGGACTCCGGGACTCCGACTACGCATCCCTGGTTTGAAAACAGTGACTGCCGGTGTATCCCAATTTTCAATATTTTGCTTTAACGTATGACTAAATCAAGGGTTTTTTGCGAGATGCAAAGTATTTGAGCAAGCTTGAATGTATTTGAGTCCACATACCTAAAACTTTTTTGAAAAGTGTTTGAGAGAATCAAAATATTTAAAATACCACAAAAATTCAAATTTTTTTTAAAAAAAAACCATTTTTCGAACCCCAGTTAAAATTGTCAACTATTATTTGAGTTAGCCTGTTGACGTTGTGAGTGGTGAAATTGATTCTACTTATTATCACTATGGTGACGCTACCGATTTGTGGCAACAAAGCCAATGGCACAACCCTTTGGCGATTGTTTGGCACAGCATGTCATACGTGAGCTGTTCAAGGTCATCACGATTGGGAAGACATCATCGGAGCATTGTTAAATTGTACACGACGTGCACGTCATGTTACTTCCGACGATGTGATGAACTTCACTTTGGTCACGAAAGGGTTAACTAATTAGCTTCTAGTTAGATTTGACCACCTACAGTTTATAAAAATATTCAATTTCTCATCTCCTGTTTGTACAAGAGGCCACTCGATGATTGCATACGATGAATTATCTTTTGTAGATGCAGGTCTTCCGAAACCCGATACCGCAATGTTGCCTTTATAATCCCATCCTAGTCGATTCGAGGAACAATCTGGAAAAAATAGAGAACGATAAGAAATATTTTCATCGAACAGCCATATACAAGTATTTTACATTAGCTACATATAACTGCTCATGATTCGGTAGCAACTCGTAGCTTCATTATAGCTTCATCAGCGTAGCGCCTGTAATGTGATATACTACTGCAACTACATGTACTTATGACATGTAGTGCACGTGGAATTCCCATAAATTCAACTTTCCAGTTGGTAAGTTATCAATCAGAAAAAACACAGCGACTGTTTTCATCGCCCGTCATGAGTCCCAAGTGATGGCGAGCATTCAACCGATTGCCTCCTTGCAAAGCAAAAGCAGGTGCACCAATTTCAAAAGTGCCATATTTCTGCCACATTTACCAAAATATACAGGTAACAATTCAACCGACGTCGCTTTGCGCAACATTGCTGGAGGTGCAAGTAGGTAATGGTGTTATTTCGTCGACACGACTTTGGAAAATTACCTGCGGCTGACTCCGTAGAAGGCAGCACACTACCGTTGCCACAACGCCTTCCGCACCTTTGACAACAAGCATCTTTTATAGATGTGGGAAAGCCCGTCAAAACGGGCAGCCAGAACGAGCTTCTGCATGGATCGAGGCCGAACATGAGAGTTTCTGATAGTTATGTGTACTTGCCTACTACGAATCTGCGTGTCGTCCGAATTCTAATTAGTTCCTCTTCTTGTTATACATGATCAAAGAAAAATACGTCAATTCAATGGGACGCAGATTGCAGTTTTTCGCAAAAATGAAATGTTCTGTTTTCATGCACCTCTGTCTATGAAGCTAGACTCATTCAGCTTTTCAAATCTGTCACGATTAGAGAAAGCAAAATGTTAATCCAATGGGACACAGATTGCATCTCATGGTAAAAATGAAATTTCCTATGTATTCACATAAAAATGTCTATGTTAAAAATGTCAAGTCTAGATCCATCATTTTTGACATGAAATGTCTTCAGGTCGTTTCAAATTATGCGCATGTATAATTATCATGTTTCTGATCGGCTATGTGTGCGAGAACTTGGCTAAATATGGTCTAAATTACTCAAAATGCATGTGTTTGCCGACATAAGGAGGCTTGCCAAATCTGAAGCCGCCTAGCATCATAGACAGGGGTGCATGAGCATTAATAACCTGAAAATACTTCATGTCAAAAATTATTGCTCTAGATTTACTATTTTTACCGTAACAAGTGAAAACATAGAAAATTTCACTTTGCCAAAAACTGCAATTTGCGTCCCTTTGGATTTCCATGTTTTTTCTTTGATCTTGCTTGACAAGAAGAGAAGCCAGGATGACTTCGGCAGACGTGCAGATTTATATTGGGGTCTACATCATTCTAATAAAGTCTCATTTTCGACCTCATCCCTGCAGAAACTCATTCTGGCTGCCAAGCTAACATGCACAAACTCATGTCTATGAAATATTGTACTCATATTGAAAATCGATGCAAAAAGTTATCATGCAAAATGTCTGCAGAAAGTTGCAAAATTCAGACTTTGGACTAGAATGACTTTAAAAATAAGCAAAGTATCAAATTTTGCTCTCCGTTGATCGTAAGCAAGCGGAGTGCGGAAGTTTGGAAATAACCTCAACCTATAAGTCACAAGAATTTAGGTCCGACCAGTATAGTTTTAAGAGGAATCAAAAATGCGGTAGTGGATCGATAGGGCAGAATCAAATTGGTGGGATATGCATGCAATACAGTCCGTTTCATAAATACTCAGAAATGAGTTAAAACAGCAGCATTTTATAGTAAACAGTAAGTTCTTAACTATAATTAAATGAATTTTCTTACTATATCATATCAGGCATTTTTCGTATATGTTGGTCCAATAAGGGCCTAGTCCTTAAAACGACTGATGGGTGCGTTTCCCAGTAGGTAGCCAGATTTGTCTCCTCTAACTTCTATTACCCTTCGGATGCAATTAGGCATACTGCCGATCAAATTTCTGATCATCGGTTGATCAATCTGATTCCACTCCTGACTCACTAAAGATTCCAACCGATTTGAATCATTGCCAGGACAAATTCGTTGACGAACTCGCCGTTTCAAGATACATCAGACATGCTCGATTGGATTCAAGTCAGGAGACCTTGCCGGCCAGTCGAAGGTTCGTATTCCTGTCTGTCTTTTATACAATGGAGCTGCCTTTGCACGATGGCATGGAGCACCTGTCATCCGTGAGAATCCAATCAGATGGATTACCTAAATTGAATGCTGAAGGATAAAGATGTTCTTCGAGCACTTTAACGTAGCGTTCGGAGTTCATGTTTTCCCTCATAACATGGAGTGAACTGCGACCATCACTACAAATGGTTTTCCAGATGAGTAATTTCCTGCAATCGTCCTGACTCCTCGATGTAAAATGACGATCGCATAGAGTAAGTATATGTAGGTAGAGTGTCGACTCAAAAAGTATCTGTATACAGCGAACATTTTTATATGAAAAGATTAAGTTTTTGCGGAGATTACGTTCCTGCGGTCCATAAAATTACTTGAGCAGTTTTGAAAATTCAGTTTTCATCTAATAAGGCTTTTCATCTTCAAAAGCTAAATTTTTGCTAGTTTATATACTGCCGACATGACACCCCTTTATAAGTAGTATGAAACAAGTTGTATATCAAAAGGAATGAATATTTGCTATCAAGCATCGTAACTAAGCGGAAATTATGCTGATGATCAAGGAAATCTAATGAACGGCACTATAGTGGAAGTCATCATGAAAAAGTCGACATTATATTGTGCTTTCGTGGCTGTAATTTCATGTTTTCAATTCAATTTTCATCGGCATGATTTTATGATTCACTAAATTTATGTTTCATTTCTTGAATCTGAATAGTGATGTGGAACCATTTACATCTTTTTAAGTCAATTGAAATCACTGTCTTTGATTAAGCAATGTTGCTCTACCAGTGACAGATTGCTTACGATATGATCACGCTTAAAAAGATTCTCCTGAGGTTCAGCATGAAAGCAATAGCTGCCCATCGAGTTGCTAATTTAGCAAACATTGCCCCTCCAAGCTTGTTATGACACGGAGGATTTGCAAACTACTATTCTTTCTTTTGTATTGCCATCATGATCAATCATTTCCGTGCCAAGTTCTTTAAAACTGCATAAATATGCATGTCTCACACTTGGAAACAATTCCAACTGCATTCACCTCGAGTTCATTTAATAAAATCGAAACAATGTGTGCAAATTGGTGATTTAATAAATGCGGAGCTACTACTCTACCCAATATACCTACTCTATGGACGACCACGAATGTCTTGGCCAGACTTCAGCCAACGGCGTAGACGTCCATCTTTGAATTATAATCGGACAGCTACCTCATCCGATCAAACAACACGTGACCACTGATTCCGCCAGTGGCAACGTCTCATTGACCACTCCAGTCTCAGTTTCTTGTGTCGCTCGGACAGATTCAGCCTGGATGGTCTCTTACGACTGGAGTAGTTCAACTCCTTAAGTCGTCTCCAAACAGTTGGCGTGGAAAGATTTGAACCTGCTGAAAGCTCAGATGAAAAGGTAGAGGGATCACTATCGACCACCCTGGTGATGTAGCGATTTGACTTGCGAGAAGTCATCCTTGATAGGCCAGAAGACCTTCCGTCAGGCCGCTGACAGACTTTTCGCAACCAAAAGTAAATAGTACTTTTGGGGACCTTTAATTGTTGCGACACAGTGGCAATTGACCGGTCACTTCGGATCAACGCCTCAGCCTGACCCCTAAAATAGCCTTTCTGGTAAGCTCTCAGTACAGCAGTTCGCATGTTACTGAGAGACACAAAGCAAATGAAATGAATGAATTCGATAACTTTCGATTATATAGCAATGTTCTCGTCTGCCTATGCATGAATTGTTCTCGTCGGCCTATGCCATATGCATGCGCGAGAGTGATGAGTCACGCTTCTGGCTAGCGATGAAAATGAGAGATGAATTCCAAACAAATTGCAAAAGATTGAAATGTTATTTAGTTTACTGACTGCTATATTTCGAGCAATTTCAGAACAAAAATCTTTCTAAATATATGAAGTTTGTTGAATCTGAAAACGACTTTCTATACGTAATTTGCGTTTACCCATTTCAATTCTTTATGAAACAATCTGTCGTTGTAGATTCGTGTCATCATTCGCAAATTATTCGCAAATCTTTACAAAATACCGCTGGTCCTCTACCACAGAATAAGACCTTTAGTTCTTTGCTCCTATCTTCCACTGAGGTAAGAGCCGTATCTCGCATGGTATATTGAAATGGGTTGGCACACGCCACATATCATAGAGCCGCACACAGTCTAGTGCTATCAAACAATAGTCGTCTTTGAATAGGCAATGAGCTTTGGACACCAGCCGGTGGCGTGCGTGTTGTAACATCCCACATACCATTCATTGATGAATCCTGCAAAGAGACTAAGTGAATCTCAAACGCCTGCCAACTTCTAAAATAAGAATCTGACGGACAAGAATTAACGAGGGAACTTGTGCGCAATGACCTAAATTCCTTGAATCTGAAGGAATCGTGGCGATCGAAGCATTTGGAAGGAATTTCCAGGAATCCGCAAGCAATGCACGGTTTTTTCCTATCTCTGTTAGGTTCTAGGAATTCCTTTTTGCCCACTTAGTAAGTTCCTGCATGTGTTTCATTTGGAATTAGTCTGCAATTCTAATGAATAGAAAGAGTTAGGCAATTTAATTTTGCGACCACTGCCTGGCCATGCTAGTAACTGGAGGCATTAGGAACGTTTGTCATGGAAGAGTTAGCAGATTGTGGTGCCAAAAAGCAAAGAAATGGAATGATTGTCACACAGCAATTTTGTGACAGTGTGTAAGAAGTGTAATAATAATGATAATAAAGCGTCTTGTCGATATGAATGGAAATGAAGACGCGGTTCGCACATTCAAAGTAATTAAGACACATTTTGTACATAAAGTTCAGAGTAATTGAAATTAGAAAATAATTTATCGCTGATGCACTGAATTATAGCATTGACACATACTGATAATAAAACCATTTGCTCTCCATTGCGTTCGCAAGCATGGCATCAGAAAACGCCCAGTTATTGAAATTGGCTGCAAAAGACCGTTCAAAATGGTTTCTTCTTCAGCTACACGATCAAAAAAATCTAAGGCTATAACCATTCGACTCTCCATTAACGTAGGAAAACATTCAGCGTCACATTCATGCCCACAAATGATTCTATGCTTAGACATGATTCCTCGCTGTAGCTTCTCCAAATCGAGTACAATCTGTCACAGATAGACCAGTAAATAAAGGAGCACAATACTCAGCCAGCGATCAAACAGAGGCGCAGTATACATTTTTCAGCTGATGCTTGTTTACAACCGGTTTCAAAACTCGCATAGCATACATGCGCTTTGAAGCACATTTTATAATTTTGTCGACTGACATAAGTATAACCTTATTGTCCTCTTGAACGAACCAGGCTTTGACCTTGACAGTTTAAATGCTGTTGGTATTCAGACTGACCTCTTCCATTCCAGCATTTCCTCTTCTATCGGTGGCATTATTGCCGAACATTGCACCACCCTCAAGGGTTCTTTTGGTGTAACGGCTAAGGATAAGTTTAAGTGGTTTTGCCTTAACCTTTTCTGGATACCTAAGTTGCACAAAAATCAGTATAAAAACATATTCATAGCCGGTGAAAGGAACAACACTTCCAAAGATTTGACCATACTTGTAAACAAAGATTTACAATTAGTCCGGGACAAGTTTAGTGGTTATTGCCTTTCCATCAAGAATAATTCGGGTGTGAATGCCTTCTAGAGCATTAACTCTTCTGGGGAATTTCTAGACAGGAAGTCGGGTTTGAATTGTCACTCTTTACAAGTTTGTGATTTCTCCACACTCTATACGAACCCTAATTTTAACCAGGTTAAGGACACCTTGAGAGACTTGTGTAACATAGTATCCATCAGTTCCAAGCTCTTCATCATGATAGGATATTATAGAAAATTCTTCTTGAGCAAAAAGGACAGAGATTATTACTGCTGTTCCAAAACCCAATTCTTCACTGCTATTGATTTCATCCTATAGATTACACTATTGTTACCTTCGGAGAACTGTCTTTAAACAAATTCGGGTTTGTTTTTAAACGAATTCCAATTCACTCGTGACTGATGTCTCGTGTCCTCTTGGCACATAGGAAGGTCAGATGCGTATCGGGTCTATTTGCTAGCAAGAAATTTGGCTTGTCCAAAATTCTCTCTGGTACCACCAGAGACATTTGTACATTTAATTACAAGCACTTCGATAAGATCCTTCCAAAAATCTACCCAATAGACATCTTAGCTAGTATGAGCGGTAACAGTGACAAATAGGTGGATTATTTGGACGTTAGAAATTGTTTACTAAATTATTGATATATTTGTATTATATTATATTAAACTTTTATTTATATTTAATAATATTATTGTATTAAAAACAAATGATATTATATAACATATTGCATAATTAATATTAACTAAATTATTAATTAAATTGAGGTTCGCCTTTACACGACGGAGGTCTGCCACTAGGTTGATGAGTACAACTTCCCAGTGGTACTATACTTTATACACCTCGGCTATAAGTTTGGTTTCTTTTCACCTCGCCAAATACCTTCCACCATAGGAATGTTTGACTTACCACTAGTATCCTTATGCTCTTATATATCCTTTTGTTCTCTTGCATCCAAATTTATTTGCAGTTAAGTTTTAGCTGCTTCGTCAGGTTTGGAGAGACCTTCCTTATCGTTCATTCGATGTGTGTTGGCCTGGTCCCGCCATGTGGTGCAGGTTGGAAGATAGGGGTCGAAACCTTGCTTTATGCAGCCGTATGGCTTATCCCTTAGACTCCGTGCCTAGTGATCTGATTTTGGTCTCTTATGTTTCTTGATTTTCATCATTTCTAACTTTAGTTAGGTTCTCGAGATGTTTCATGCCGAACTCTTATCCTTAGTTTATGGATGTAAGTAAAACTGATAATGAGTTTTGATTTATTTTCCGTCCCCTTAAAAATTGGGTCGACTAGCCGCTATATTACATATTACGCTTCCTATACTCTGTACTAGGGCAAGAAAACTCTATCTTTTCAGTATTAATTCATATTAACACGCTCTTGACTTAAGGTAACTTAATTGCTTACACAACTTTCCACTAGGGTGGTTGGTTAACTTTGGTTTCTTCGGTTTCCTGGATTCTTCCAATTTTTCAACCGTGCCGCGTTTTGATTTAATAAACACGTTATCTGCGATTAAAAAAATCGTGTGATTATCATCACTACTGTATGCAATGGTTCACTGTGCAATTCGTTAACAATTAAACTAACCTTTATGCGCCTGCTTCCTTTTCGTAAACATTGTGAGGTTGTCATTTCTTTCTAAAAAGTGCATTAGAAGTCCAGTAAATTTTGAGAAAAGCTTCAACTTGCGAAATGCAGTACTGTAGAAATTCCAGTTATGAAAACTATTGCTTCACGCGAATATAGTACAAGTATCCACTTCTGGAGGGCACAAGTGCAAACATTCCGAGGACGCACGTATGAGCTTTATAATAATACATGTAATGTTGCTGTTCTAGATTCTTCAAGTAATCTTCATATGTCTTCAAACTTCCATACAGTGTACTTTTGGTCACTGTTGTAGAGGATAGATGACATCCTTTTTAAAGACATGAATTAGGTGCTTTTTTGATAGAGAAGTGCGCATATAGTTCGATGGCAAAATTTACAAGAGGTAGGATGCTGAAGCTAATTCTTTTGTTCACATCATACAGTTCTGACTTCTATAAAAAGAACACATTCTCACCATGGCAAACAAATTGCGAAACCCAACAGTCTAAATCCTGAAGAATGAGGGGAGCAGTTTCATCATAATATTTCGTATTATTTGATTTGACATGTATGAGCAGACAATTTCCAAATGAAAGGAATGCAGCTGGGTGGGCCCAAATATAACGGCTTCCAGCATAGGCAATGTTCGTTATATCCACCAAATCTTCAAATAATGGCAGTAACTGCAATTCAAAAAATTGATGACAATTACATAAGTGGCAGTCGTGCAATACGACAGTAGTAAGACTTTACAGAGTTCATGCACTCGCATCGCGTAAGACATTTAGTCATCATGCAAGACACATTAACCCATTTATGCCCGTTACAAGTTGTATTGGTGGATCATCCTGATCTTCTGAATTTGTTAAGCCTAGGGTACTGTGAGTACTTCCCCAAAATATTTGGGTAAAGTATCTAGTAGTTTCATAGAAATAGGATGATCGTTGTAACGATATATGGGAAATAGTGTCAACAATTTGAAAAATTATTAACATGGCATCTACTATAAAATATAAATGCATGTTATTGTCAACTATATAACCAAGTGAAAACTGAGATAACAGATAATAATTCTGTTTTAGAAGCCAGCAATAAAATAGTATGTTAATATAAAGGTATTTACTTTGCAAAAATAATTACTTGGTAACGACATGCAACTCACTAGATTTTTAAAGCAAAAGAAGTGCAGTGATTGATCGACTGATTGAACAGTTCATATCATTTCGTTTGATTTAATGTATTCTATTGTAATATAATAGATCTGTGCATATACATGTAAATGCATGGGAGAGTGTATTTATAAAAAATCTAATATCCACGAATGTGGTGCTGAAAAAAGCAGATGTTGGCATGTAAATTGACAGAGCATTTGACGCAACGCCCATCTTCTTCTTTCTTTTTGGAGGCATTGAACATTCTTCCACATGTTCTTTAGTGGCGTCGCGTGCGCCCAGACCTTGAGGTCTTCACTCAGCATTGGAATACTATTTCTATACCAGACATTTTTTATGTTACAACGTTAATTTTCATAAAAGTTGAATTTTTAGTAACAATTTCCCGAACATTTTTTAAGGCCAAGGGAATGTGCACATGAGAAGTGACTGCTCATGTCTCTCAACCGCCTCACTCAAGGAACTGGTTACTATATCCCCTCTCTGTCCAGACCACATATTCTCGAGAAGAAAGGAGGCAAGGTCAATAGTTTCTAGTGTTTCTCACGGCCGGTCAGCCACTCACTTGTCTGAAATTTTGATGCATTAAAATGTCTTGGGTATTTCTTATTTGTTTATCTGTGAGTACTTTCAATTTTTGTATCAGGTGTTGGCCTACCTTGTTTGACGACTGTCATCTTTTCAGTATATTCCCTTCGGACGAAAGGCGTGGTTGTGATCACATCTGCAGTACTAAACATAGTGTCACATCAATCACGTATAAACAAATTATGGAATTCTACCGAATCTGGGTGTTCGAGTCAGATGCATTACTCTGCATTCATTGGAGTCATCCATCTGCTACTGTTGACGGAGTGGCCTCTCTGACATAAAGCGAATCCAGGAACAATTGGGTTGCGCTTCCCTTACTATGTTTAGATACCGCGCCTCGATCAAGAATCGTGTAGAATTACATTGCTAAAATTGGAGAAGGCAAAGCATCATGTCTATCGGAAAAGCCAATGTTGGCGCGGGCGCGTGCGCTTACTGCCTGCCTCACACGCACACAACTCTCTTTCGCTCTGTCTGAACATCAATGCTCCGTCTGAACACACGACCAGCTTGTGTGTCTAATGTTGTTTGAAGAAAACAGCTGTGATTCGAGCACGTGCTGCAAAAATGTTCAATGAGGCTGAGCGGCTGACTTTGAGACGGAAAGCTGTGCACAGCTGTCACGAGAAGCTATCGAATTTAAATGAATGATAACACTTTTCACTTTTATAATTGTTGCAAAATTATTTTTTGAGGATGCGCCGAAGGCCTCGCAGGTACGGAGAAGACGCCGCTGATGTTCTTCATCTGGAACTTCTACAGCAGCATTGAAGAGGTTTCCTAGTAAATTTTGAAATTGCGGTTTATCTTCATCTCCTTCCTCTTCGTCTGAGCCTTCTCCTTCGCCAGGCGGCTGAATAACTATATATAAATCTGATCAGACAATGCGCATTCTTCATGAAGAGAGCTGGAAATAGCAACACATGGCCCTTGGTTCAAGTTTCTATTTCTACATTTTTAAATTGATGTTTGCTAATCAGATATTTGTTTTTGAATGAGAACAAAATTCTATGGATCAGAATAAACAGCTACGTCAATTTAGTAGTACAGACGCAAAAACACAACTGGAAGAAATACTCCAGTACAACGTAAGCTTGCAGAAAATCGGGATTTTTGTAAAAACATTATTAGGCCTACTAAGTATAACAAAATATTATGAACTTCTGTATAAAACATGTAATAACACTTTGCACATTTCATTGAACTAGAACACACAAAGATTATTTTGAATAAATCAGAACTAGTAACAATGCGAAACAATAAGAATTATACAATTAGAAGGAAAACAGCAACATTTGTTCCCATTGATCGTTATAACGATCATCAATATAGATCTCATATAAAAGTATATATCTGTTTTTACCTGAATGGATCAAAATACATTTTTCGCCACACTTTATGATATGTTATACAAATTAATTTCATACTACAGTCCGTTTCATAAAAAGTGGATCATCCTAAAATTTGACTAAATAAAACATAAGTATGATACAGAAAGCATTTTTAATGTCCCTAATATATTTAGATGTCCTTATATAATCTGATAGGCTATGATACAGTAACGGTTCTTAGGAAGCTAATATTTTGTGGCCCTACCCTTATTGTCAATGACATTACCAATTCGTCTAGGCATTGATTCGATGATATCGTTGATTTTTGATTGATCTAACTTTCTCCACTCTCTTTTTAACAGTGACGTAAGTTGTGATACGCCATCTGTAGGTAGCAGCGAAGGACGAACGTTACGTTTTAGAGTACTCCATACATTTTCTATGGGATTCCGATCAGGAGAACGAGTTGGCCAAGATAATGTCCTAAGCCCTAATTGAGACTTGCATAAGTTGACTCTACTACTCCTGTGACAAGTAGCATTATCATCCATAAATAACCAAGTCGATGGATCACCAAGTTGATCTGTCATTTGGCCAATGTTCATTCGTAAAACATTCACATAGCGTTCAGAATTCATGGTTCCTTGCTGTATGTGAAGTTCAGAGCGGCCATTGGTCCAAATGCTAGCCCAAATCAGTAGAGTCGCACCACCTTGTACCCGCGGACGATGTAAATGTCTCGGAATTTCCTGATCAGATTTTATCCATAATCTCAATCGACCATCACTATCCTTCAGACGGACTGATGCCTCATCAGACCAGACAACCCGATCTCATTGATTTCGCCAGTGACAATGACTCATTGCCCATCTGAGACGTCTTTTTGTATGCTGATCTGATAATTCGATCTGAGAGGGCCTCTTGCAGCTCTTGAAATTCGACTCAATAAGTCTTCTACGAATAGTGGACTTAGAAATAGACGAGACTAGTGCAGCCATCTCAGTTAACGAGAGACTTGGATCAACTTCAACAAATCTCAAAATTAGGCGGTCTCTACGTTTGGATGTTTTGCGTGGACGGCCAGAGCCTTGTTTACGACAGAGTCGAAAATCATCATTATGCCATCGATGCACATTTGTGTAAGGGACATTTAGTCGCTTGCTTGTAGCTCGCAAAGAAAACCCTAGTTCTAGCAAGGCTGACACTTTGCCTTTTGTGAATACGATCTCGCTATTGTTCATTTGTGCTTTGTATTGTTTTCAACCGGTAAGAGATAGATTTCTAGCTGAAAGCAATCAGGAGTGCTGCCAACACCACCGCAACGAAGTCAGGAAGCTATGGAACATGAAGTCCAGTTAATCACATGTAGCAGTTACATTATTGTTGATGAATAATGGTGCTATACTGGCTCTGATTGACCGATTTTCTCTATTTTTGTTTTGCTTGATAGCTTTTGGCTTGTAGAACAACATATTACATAACAAAGGAAACAAATGTAATTTTATAAGAGTGAGGTATGATTTTGTGTAATGATCAAATTATCTACTACTTTTTTATCTATAACAGGAAAACAACTCAATATTCATGCTTGAAATTTCCATCAATTATATTAGTAAGTACAACTGACATATCTTCCAAATTTCAGAGAAATTCGTTCAAGTTTGGCGGAGTTAGACAAAGTTGAAGTTATGGCGATGTTTAAGGGTGATCCATTTTTTATGAAACAATCTGCAAATTATGAAAAAATTCATTCTCACCTTCTTTTTGCAACAGATTTGGCCTTTTTTCGACGGGCAGCCGTGATGGAAATAGAAATCAAATTCAAAATCGTGCCATTGCAATGTTAGTGAATGTTGAACAAAATTAAATGCAACAAAACAAATCAAATGGTCATAGACAGCCCCAATCTATCGATTTCTGCAACGCAGATGCTTTGTTGACATCATACAACCGAATTCATTGAAACAATTTTCATGATTGTTATAACGATCTACGGGCATAAATGGGTTAGCGGTGTAAGAATACATAGCCCCTTACACTGGGTAATTCACCTGCAGCCACAGTTATGAGATTGACAAGTATGACATGTAGACCCTATGACTAATCCAAATTCTTTGCAGCTGTGATGTACCACACTTGACCGATTTCTATGTAGTTGCTAAAACTCTACCTAGACTCTATACTCAATAATTGAAAAATCCAAAATGAACCAATTGTTCCAAAATGAACAGTAGCAAGTAGAGTTAATCATGAAAATGGCTACGAAAAGTATAGACAGCATACCAGAGGGATAGGCAACATAAAATCATTTAATCCAGATCTTTTCGAACATACTTTGAGACTTTTGAGATGTCTTGATATTAGAAGACTGGCGTGTGTAGAAGATATAGCGTCAATTTATTCAACTCCGGCGCGAGCGCGAGAGATGACAATCTCGGCACACATCTTGACTTTTACACTTGAAATGAGTGAAAGATTTTATTGATAAAAGTATCGCAATCAAGACAGGGACGGACGCCGTGGGTACGAAAGTGAGAGTATGCAGTGTTTTTTTTGTTTTGTCTCAGGCAGCGCCCCACCCAAATTTTTTCTTTCGAAATAATATTCAGAACTTTGAGATCCAGGTACGTAATTCATTACTTGTTTTTGTTACGATCGCTCAGTCAGTTTGCGCAACCGAGGAAATCAAACAAATGGCCGTAGCCTACTTGTCTTTAAACTCGTCAAACAGAGTTTGCGGAAATGCTCACAGTAACATGATTACCGCCAGACAACATTTAGGAAAGTTGCACAGTTGAAAGAATATTTCCAAATTTATGGATTCCTGCCTAAATGACGGCTGGAATAAGCCACTACTAAAAGTTCATAGAAGTAGCTATACATAGCATGTGGTATAACAGAAAATTTTGTGATGTGATTAATATTTCTAAACATTGTGATTGACTATATTATATGATGACTATATTATATATGCCATCATCTGCTTCCAGTGCAATGAAAGTGCGGTGAAATATACACTCCTTATCTCAAATGGGATGCTTTTGTAAATAGTTTGTGCTCCAAGGCAAGTAAAAGCATTCATGTAATTCACTCTTTGTGTTCATTCCTACCACAGCAGAATCTCAATGTTTGCGTGAGAAATGTTATCGAGTACTGCGATCCTTTGTTGGTGTCATTGAATAAGAAAAAATGCAGCGAAATTCGATGCTGTTCAAAGACCCTGTCATCGCATTGCTTGTGGCAAAAACTGCACTTGTGACTTGTTTCCATCTCTCACCGAACCGATATCTCAAAGTTTAGAGCTATTTGATGAATTGAGGCTTGGTGACCACATCTTGCATTATATGTCTCCCGATTCTTCTTCAGTTGCTGGTTGTCTAATTGTTTCATTTCCTCCATCAGAATGCAAAATATCATTTTTTTATTATTACGTGCATTTTGATTTTGAATAACCTTCGTACGTAACCAGTTCTAGACACTCATAAATCAATTATGTATTTTGCATTCTCTGCTCAGATCCACTTAGTTCGCAGGTTGGCTCTGTTGCCTTATATCAACAGATGTAAATTTTTCTTTGTCCAAAATTGAGCTTTTTTTACTTATTTCTCACTTGTACGTACTTCACTGCATGTTTGCACCTTCTACTGACTGTATGATTTCTATTCAATGAAATGAAGCGTTTCACTACTACTACATTCGTTGGAAGTAATTACATCACACAAAATTCTTGCAAAAAGTGGCAGAATTCAGATCTAATAAAGCACACTTCAAAATAGATAATAAATTTGACCTTCTGTTTAGCCAAACCAACGATGAAAAGTTTGAAAATACGCACAGGCAGTTTGGTAGACTTTTCTTTAAAATAACCACAGCGAAATGCGGCAGGAACCAAGCCGCACCCTTCCCGTTTGAACAGGGTCATCTATAGAGGCACGAACGCCTCTAGATATTCCAACACCAGTCCATAAGACCAGAATTATACAATTCTAACACAAACTTTTTGGGAAATATACAACTTCCGGTTTATAGTCAATATAGGGAAGTGCGAAGTTATTTGTTATTCTCTGAATTTCTCGAATATCATTTTCAAGTTGAGTACCTTGTCTCATGTTCCTCGATCTTGTGTTAAGTACTCTCGAACAAGTCTCGCTTGTTCCTTTGGTACTTCAATCATTGAAGTAGTCTGCTCTGAATACTGATTTTATTTGCATATAGCAGAAGTGAAATCGAGTGGCTATTTCAACATTGTTCGATGTCTACTTTCTATGGAGTGATTACAATTACTAATAGAAATCTGATGACAATATTTCGTTGTTACTAACTACGTTGCAGAGTTTATGCATCCGCTTGATGAGTTGTTTGCCGCTTTATTTAAGCAATTCAGGTGAAATGTTATCAACACCTAGGGTTTCCCCATTCTGTTCGATTGGTTTGATCGATTGGATTGGTTCGGAGGCTCTTTCTCGATTGTTTGCGAGAATTCTGAGTGGACTTCTCTGAACATGTCTGTGCAGTATAAATTTCATCTGTATTTTGCACCGCCTTCAAAAACTATTTTGACTTTTCATCTTTTACTGCCTCCAATTTTGTCTGACCTTTTTCACAGCTCTAAACACATCACGAGAGGAAGCTGAATGACAGAGTTGTCCTTCCTATCTTGTGACAGGGGACTCAAATATTGCATCTTCTGTCAGCCCTCTCGGCATGTCACAAAGTTTAATAGCTGGGTCTCTTTATTCCCCTTTGCTCCACTCTTCGGTGCTCTTCGACTAACTGTGCTGCCTTGTCAGTGATCCACGGTACTTTCCTCGCTCTTTGACAATGAGACACGCAATAGCTGAAATAATATGCAGCATTGCCTTTTGCATCTCATTCTTCCATCTCTGTCGCATTGCGATATGCTGTAATCAATCTGATTTCAGACTTGACCGTTAAATGACTGCCATGTGAGTGGCAAGGAATCCTTCCAACTACGCACAGCGCCCCCCTCTGGAGCGCGAGTTGGGTTGTTGTGGTTCTGGGTCGACCGGCCGAGTGTGTCGTGGTCGACCGTCCTTGTTGGTCTTGGGCGGCGGTCTGTGTTTTTGGTGTGTAGGATTGGTTGTAGGGTTGTTTTGTGTTCAGATTTGGTTTCCTGATGAAAATCTGCGTCGACATGTAGTGTTTCTTGGGTGTAGGTGTGGTTTAGGTGTGTTTTTGCGTGTTTTTGAGTGAGAAACTGGCTGTAGCGGCTAAACGAAGCCTCGTACGTGAAAATGGACGGCGGATTTGGACTTTCTGGCCAATTTTGGGTCTAGGAGAGTTGCTTCCAAAGTCGTAGACCAAAGAACGAAGAACTTCGAACCCCCCCCTCGGCAGCGTTCTTCCAACTTTGGCTCTAGAAATGGTAGAGAGTCATGCGATAGCTCGTCTGAAAGCTAAGAGTGCTACAAGTTGATTCCACCGGCGGCTAAACGAAGCCTCGTACGTGAAAATGGACGGCGGATTTGGACTTTTTGACCAATTTTGGGTCTAGGGGACCTGTTTCCAAAGTCGTAGGCCAAACAGCGAAGAACTTCGACCCCACCCCCCTCCTCGGCAGCGTTCTTCCAACTTTGGTTCTAGAAATGGTAGAGAGTCGTGCAATAGCTCGTTTGAAAGCTAAGAGTGCCACAAATTCATTGGAAAGCACAGTTTGGCCCTGTCTTCCTTTGCTGAGGCTTGAGAGTGACATTGAGACTCTTGGTCATGCTAGAGAGGCGTCAGAGGCTGAGGTTTGTGTTTTGGGCGCCAGCGGGCGAACGAAGCATCGGACGAGAAAACTTAGACCAGATTTGGATTCAGCGTCAAATTTTGGATAGCCAATGTCTGACCACCCTCCTCTTATCGATTGCATATTCACAGGATATATAAGTACGAGTTTGGGAGAGGAATCTCACTAAGTTGAGAAACTGACTATAGGCATGTCGTTTCTCTTGAGGTCCGATATCGGACTTCTGACTTTTCATTGCTGATATCAGCAAAGAAGTCAGACGTATAGGTTAGTCAGCATAGCATGACTGGCATTTTGATGATAGTAGGCCGAAATCTTCAAACGGCTATAACTTTGCTTCTACAAGTCCCTTAGACTTGATTCAAAAAGCGTTTGACAGCTCATGATGTGCTGTAGGTGACAGACTACTTATAGACGTTTTGTGAGTAGCACTAATATACTGAAAAATTTGAATTCGTATTTAATGATGATGATCAAAGTTTTTGAATAAAAAGCAGTCGTTTATGAGTCTCTGCGACTTGGGACGTTTCGTCTTGCAAATATTTCCACCGGTTTTCATGTCAAAATCGGGGCCCGGATACCAACACAGTGACATGACGCACGCTCTGTCCGCCCGAGGTTGGATTTGTGGGTCGAGGCCTTGGAGCTGGGATAACATCCCCTCTGAGTAATGCCTGTAACGGATTCAAGAGCCTAGCGCCTAGACGACTGCTATCAAATGTTTTTGGACTTAATCTTTCAATGCATATCAGCAAGTAGTATCCTATAAACACTTGCCACCAAATTTTTCCTCTATCTTTACAGAATCGTCACTATGGCCAAGACGATTAATGCGCGTATGCTCATCGGTAAGTGTAGCTGCGGCCTTGTTGCCAGAGGCAGCGAGTTAAAGAAACACACCAAAGAGTGGACGGTGGACGAGCATATGAGGAAAGTGTTGTTGAGGGTGTGTGTGCATCATAGGGCAGTATGTGAGGATGGGAGTGATGAAGAGTTCATTAGGAACCATAGCCAGTGCCCTAGAGGCAATATTAGTATGCAGGGGTTTAAATCGTGGTTTGAGGGAGTCTTGTTGGATATGGAGGAGGTAAGAGTGGCAGTGGCGACGATTGAGAGTGCGGTGGGGAAGAAAGGTGTTACCAAGGCGACTGATTAGGGTTTGAGTGAGGAAGAAGTGGAGTTGAGAGGGGACATCAAGAAGCCTGATGTTGATGTTGATTTGGATGATGTGTTGGAGGAATTGTTTGTGAACATTGGTGATCTTGAGGAGAAGGGGAAGGATGAGGGAAAGGAAGTGGGTAAGCCGTTGGCGGCATCATCGCCTCGGAGGGAGGAAGGGAACACGAGGGATGAATATGTGAGGATGGAGGATCGATTGAGGGCGGTTGGGGAGAAGAATAAAGTATTGGTGATTCGGAATGAGAAGTTGACTGCGAAAGCTGAAGGGTATAAGGTGACGAGAGAAGAGTGGGAAAGTATGAGGCAGAAGGAGAAAGAGTGGATGGTGGAAAGGAGTGAGCTGATGAAGAAAGCAGGTTTGGTGAGTAGTCTGCAGGCGAATTTGTTGAGGAAGGATGATGAGATAGATCGGATGCGAAGCGTGCTGAAGGAAACAGAGGAAGTGAAGGGTGTGAACAAGAGGTTGGTGGCTGAAGTGGAGCGATTTCATGAGCGTGAGAAGTGTAGAAAAGAAGAGTGTATGAAGTCCATCTTCCCCTCTTCGAAAATAATGTGTGTGACGTACCGACAACAACAAGCGACCCAAATCAGACGCAGCAATGCTACGAGGGCGACGGAGTCCGATGTCTCTACATGAACATGGACATCACCGGCGAGCTTGATGACTTCGTCGTCCAAAAAGTCCGGAAGAAAGTGCCCAGTGAGTTACTTCAACACGATCATTTCCTTACCGCATCTAATCTCCTATTCTTTTCCTTTCAGAGTTTTACATCAGCAGTAGGATCGCTTTTGATCCCGAGAACGCCCCAAACGGCTGTTTTGAGAGCCACACGGAGCAAGAGTGATATCACCTCCTCGTGGTTTGCTCTGGAAAGACTTTGGTCTGATTGAATTTATCACATAATTGGAAAGACTGAGTCATGTCTTTGTATCAGAGGGGCATATCAACCATTGCTTCTCTTTCATTTTCATTCTATACTCCATCATGAAAACACCTAAGACGACAGTCAGCTCACCTGACAAGCCTCGGCTTAGACCGAGAAATTTATTTATTGAGATTCTAGAGATAATGAGCGAGAGCGAGTCTACAACAATCTTGGTCGAATTGGCTCATCAACAACTGAAGATGATGCCAATTCAAAAGAGTGGGGGTATATACCGCCCTCTAACAGTCAGCTTATAGTAGAGGAGGTCGATGCCGCTGACATAGAGAGATTGCAAGTCTCTCTCAGCGGAATCGGCCAAACCTAAGTCTATTAATATCCCGAGAACGAACCAAGTCTTTTTAAAGACCACCATGGGGCAGAATATGATAATACCTCCACGTCGTTTGCCCTGGACAGACTTCAGTCTGACTGAATCTATCACACAAATAAAAAATAAAATCACAAAGTTGCGTGTGCTATCAGTCAACTTAAACGTTGCATGTTAAGGAGGATTTCAGTATAATTCTTCCTGTTGGTGGGCGATCTCTCTTGAGATAGCGGATGATATCGCAGTGATAAGTGTGGCAAGGGAGTGTGTCATATTTTAGACCGAAACCTCTGGGGCAACTCGTGTTGGGCATTTGACACATTCTCAACGTAGCACTTTGAACGCCAATCGGTTGAGTCTTAGACATCTGCCACAGGTTACTTTTTGCATTCTCAATTGCGAACGTTATCTGAGAATCAGGCATGAGTTCTTTTAAGAACGGCCTCTATCATTGAGGCTAAATGATGAAGGGATGAAATGGGAGGTCACTCTTACGCCACACGTATAGAAAATCACTTTCTGTCTTCTCTAATGGTGCGATCTCTTTTGATAGAAAAGTAGACCGATAATAAATGTGTTAACTAACCCCATATCTAAACTCCTCCATTTATTTCCATTTCTAGATAAACACATTGCAAAAAAAGACATGTAGTATGTAGGTTTATTTACAGTTGAAGCACATATACTTTATAGCGAGGAAAAGTCAAGTGGAAGAACTTTTAAGTCATTGTAGACTTTGTAGCACCTTGGTCGTTTTGGGGCATCAGTCGCTCTTCTCACGCGCGTTGTTTTTGGTGTAAAATCACCACAACCCACACAACTTTCACAATCTTGCCCGTATCACAAGTCTACTGATCGCAGTGTTCATACCACTCGTCCACCACTTCAAAGATTTTGTTGAAGATCTCTATTGCGGGAGATGTACCTTCCATCATAAGACAGATGAGAATGAGAAGTGTTTCAATTTTCTGATTTTTATATGTTTTTCAACAATGAATTCCTCAACAACCAATCAGAATGATTCTAATTTAGATGAATACTACATAAGTCGGAAGATTGTGGCACTGTTATTCACATTATACGAACTAGCACGCCAGGATGACAAAATCAGAAGCACCATATAATTTTGTGATCGTCAATGAGTGGTGTGATGAAGACAAGTGTGATCAGAAGGAGACCTGCGACAAAGGCAAGACTGTAAGAATTGTCTGGATAGATGAAGAGTGGACACCGAAAACAACGCGCGTGAGAATAGCGCCAGATGCCCCAAAACGTCCAACGTGCTACAAAGTCTACAATGACTTAAAGGTTCTTCCACTTGAATTTTCCTCGCTATAAAGTATATGTGCTTTAGCTGTAAATAAATCTAATGAACTACATGTCTCTGTTATTGATATTCAATCCCTCTATCATTTGTCCTCAGTGATAGAGTTAGTACTTAGGAAAAAATGATTGTATCTATCATCAACTGGTATGATTTATACTGAGCTGTCAAATGATCATATTTTCACTATGATGTTAATGATCATGTATGCTACATTACCCAGAAACAAGTGAAAACAGACAGATGAAGCAAATAAACATTCACTAAGAAATTTACAAACAATTCCAAAGTTCCTGGGAAGTCACATTGTCCCATAAATTCTCACAACCACTGCAGTTGCACTTCTGCCGCGACCAACGCACCATAGAAGAAATTCCACTACACTTCATTCCGGGGTTGGGATGATGGACTGTACCATCTCCGTATATCATGGAGAAGGCTAATGTCAGTTTCCGTTTTTACATCTTCTTGATTGTAGAGCAGGTATTTCCATCGCACACAAATCATTTCTAACTCTTCTTGCTCCGTTAGATCTGGTAATTCCAACTTTGGAATATCATCCAGCCTTCTCTGCTTCTCCACCGTTGCCTTTTTTGCAGCGGGAGGGCAAGTTGGCATGCTTGATGCAGACACTGGTGATTCATGCGAGAGAGTTGATGGTGAATCCATGACTTTGAAATGCATGCCATAAACTTGATTTCTTAGTCCTCAAGTATAAGCAAGCAACCAATCAAAATGAATAGCCAATGAATGTTGAGTATGGGAGTATATAAAAGGGAAAAATAGACTATATTTCATTCGATATTTGAGATATATTAACACTAAGTGAGCTTTTCTCTCAACTCAAATATAATCTAACGTTGCTGACGTATCCTATTTTGGTTTGAGTCAATTACTACATTCTGACTATCAAAGTATCAGATTTTGACCTAATTTCGTTGAAATGGTAAGTTAGGGATTTCATCACTCATCTCCCTTAAACGTTAGGCTAATAGCATCTCTCCCCAATTTCAGGCATCTACTTCATCATGAAAGCGCTCCCTTCTCGAGGAGGCTATACAACTGTTGAGTGAAGGTAGGCTGTAAAAATAAACTATGACTTCAATAGAGATGAAAGAATGATTTCTCCTCCAGATGATGACAGTTCCAACTCAAGTGCGCAGTCACGGTAAGCATCCAAAACATGTGCTGAGTGTGGGAATATCTTTTGCGAGGAAGCGCGATCTCACCCGGCACATCAGACAGCGTGTGTGTCAACCCAAACCATCATCAATCTCCCGAGGTGAGGATGATTCTATTCAACATGTCTCCTTTGCTTGTGACTTTTGTTTCCAATCTTTTGTAACAGGTTTTGAATTGTCTTCACATAGACTTCACCACACACACACAAATGATAGTTATGGCAACACCACCTCCTCTGTTCGTCTAACTGAAGTATCGCTCAATAATTTAGTGAGAAATTACCATATGGAACCCTCAGAAACTATTGCTGATTTTCCGGAGTGGTTCCATCAAAATTCAACATTGATAGATGGGCTCTTTCACAATTTTGAGCAGTTTAGAATAAAAGCGCTCATCTACCTTGAAATAAAATATGTTAAAGTTGATTATCATGCTGGTGAAATAGCACAGAGGTTGGTGTTTTGCATACCCTCCTCTCCTGCTACAGAGATTGTTAATAAAGAAGCTTGGTTGAATTTTCACATCCAAGGTCTAAAATCAAATATTGATAGATTTTACGAGCGCGATAGTGGTCTAATTTTTGATGGCATAGAATCTGCCAAGTTTGAAATTGCTCTACTAGAAAATTGCTGTGGTCGAGGCTCCTTCAATCTTCCAAAGACGTTAAGAGCCAAGAATGCAGTCATTTCTGTTGATTGTGAATCACAGTGTTTTAAGTATGCGGTGTTGTCTATTCTCCACTATCATGATGTACAGAACAACCGTTTCCGTAGAAGCAAGTATCATGCATGGGAGAATGGATTGAAGTTTGATGACTGCAATGGCGAAGACATGAAGTTGAAAGATATAGAGAAATTTGAAAAACTAACTGAAATTAAAATAGTTGCTCACATCTGACAAGAGGGGCTTAAGGGTGTGCGCCACAACAACCGTTCATGAACTTATGATCGGGTAGTCAATCTACTGCTAGTATATCAAAATGATAGTGAAAATTGGCATTACTGTGGTATTCCTAAAATGACTCGACTATATTCCCACTTAACATCTAGAAGAGGAGAGTATTTCATATGTGACCGTTGTATGCGCCCCATCTGGTCAAAAGATATATTTGAAACACATTATAAATGGTGTAAGCGAGGTAAACTGCAAATAGAATGCATGCCCAAAGATAAAAAGTTTTCATATCGAGACAAAGGTGATGAATTGAGTCCTCTTCGTGTCATCTATGCTGACATCGAATGCTATATTGATGATAACACCCATAAAGCGGCAGCCATATCATGTCATGAGGTATGGCATGATTAGTTCAAGAATAAAAACAATATAATGCACGTCTGGCAAGGTGAGGATTGTATACCTAAATTCTTACAATTCCTCGAAAGCGCTGTCAAATTTTAGCAAAAATATGATAGTGAATTCCAACGCAGATAATTGAATATGTCAGCAGATGATCAAGTAAAATTTGAAAGTTGCAAAGTCTGCCCAAAATGTAATAAAACGTTTGATGAAGATAAAATCAAGAAAGTGTGCGACCATGATCACATGACTGGTAAGTTAGAAACGCGCTATGTACAAGATGTAATTTTTCACTGAGACTGAAACGGCGTACTCTACCCGATATTTTTCATAACTTCAAAGGTTGTGACATTCATATGATAATAAAAGGGGTTAGGAAAAATGAAAGAGTGGAATTTAAGTGTAATAGCTCAAAAAGAGAGAAGAGTTCATGGCTATGACAGCAAAAGTAGCAGTTGACAAAACTAAAAAAAATAAGACAGTCGGTTTTGATATAAAATTTTTAGATTCCTATCAATTCATGGCTTCACCATTAGAATCTCTCGTTCAAAATCTTGAGTCTCTTCCACTAACTAAAAATTTGAAGAAACAATATCCTAACTTGACGGATGAAGTCATCACACGCAAAGGAGTGTCTCCATATGCATACTTTGATAAAATTTCATAACTTAGTGAGACTTCTCTTCCATCAGTAGACAAATTTAAAATGATTTGACTGGTGTAGAATGCAAGGTAGAGATTACAATCATGCTCAAATTGCATGTACAAAATTTGACTGTCAAACGTTTAGCGATTGTACAGTATGATCGCCTATCTAAAATTAGATGTAATTTTGCTGGCTGATGTATTTCAGGAGTTTCGACGAGTGGCACTGGAAGAAGATAAATTAGATCCTGTTCACTTTGTCAGTCTTCCAGCCATGTCATTCCAGTCTGCTTTTTGAATGACTGGAGAGACCATCCATCTTTTGCAGGATCCAGAGATGTACAATTTATTTGAACGAGGAATTCGCGGTGGTCTCACATTTGTAAATAAGCATCAAGTAAAATCAAAAACGGTAGATGATGATCAGATTTATCTTAAGTACTTTGACCAGAATAATTTATATGGTAATTCACTGTCCAAACCTCTACCTCACTCTGAGTTTAGCTGGTTGAGTGATAATGAATTTCAGCATTTCTCCAACCCTTCAAACATACTGGCTATTCCAGATGATGGTGATTGGGGATGTTGTTTTGAGATAGATCTTGTCTATCCAAGTAGTGTCAAAAATAGAACTGTGGATTTTCCACTTCCACCCGAATCAGGCGAAGTGACTGAATATATGTTTTCGGACTTTATGAAACAATTTTATAAAGATTTTGAAGGAAGCGGACAGCCCAAGTATAGGCCTTGCCGTAAACTTTTGCTTACTCAATTTGATAAAGAAAATTGTTCAGTCCACTTCTCTATCTCAAAAGTTTGTTTAGAAATGGGGATAGTTTCAAAAACAGTTCACCGCATTATCAAATTGAGACAGAAAGACTTTCTGAAACCTTATATTGATAGTAACAGCCAGAAATGTGCACTAGCCCAAAATAATATTGAAAAGGATTTCTCTAAATATAAGAATAATAGTCTTTTTGGTAAGACGATGGAGGACGTTAGAAAGCGTATTAGCTAAAAACTTGTGAGTCATAATGACAAATTTCAAAAGTTAGCGCCATCACCTCTCCTTATTGATAGAGATATTATAGATGATGAGTTGGTTGGTGTCAAAATGATAAAATCAGAAGTAGAGTTGTGCAAGCCCATCTACATTGGACAAGCTGTGTTAGATTATTCCAAGCTTGAAATGTATCAACTCTTCTATAGAATATCAAAGCCATGCCCTCTAATTATGGACGTGCGTTTGCTGGGTGGTGATACCGACAGTTTCTTTTTGAGTGTCGCTGCTCAGAAAGAGCTAAATTTCAATGAAGTAGGAAACTCTTTGGAAAAATATTTTGATACATCAAATTATCCTACAGATCACCCACTATACTCTACTAAAAATAAAGCAAAATTAGGATGCTTTAAAGATGAAATGGCAGGAAAGGAAATTATGGAAATGATTCCTCTTCGTTCCAAAATGTATTCTATGAAAACAAAAGACTCCAGTGACAGCATCAAGCGCGCAAAAGGCATATCTAAATCGATTGTTGTAAATATGAAACATAGGGTCTACAAGATGGCCCACATAAATAAGAGCATAACGTTTGTCAACATGATCATCCTAAAATCAAAGACACATGAGGTAAAAACTCGTACATTTAGGAAGGGAGCACTTTCAGCGTGGGAGGATAGGAGGTGTTGGATAGGACATAACATATCTCTTCCTCATGGACATCCTGGCACAAACATATCACCACCGAAAAGAATTAAACTCACACTACCACAGTCAGGAGATGTGTAAACAGATTCATTCTCAAATCAGTATTTTGATGATGTTTTTTGTTGCTTTTATGTCAAATTGTTGCTTTTTGTATCGCTTTAGATGGCACTTTCTTGTGAATATATGCCTAGAGTCAGTTCATTCCCACTATATCTGTGAAAAGACTTTCCCCACTTTGTCAACACTTCTTCAAAACACTTTTTCATACATATCTTTTTATTTCAATACATTTTTACAATGACTTTACTTTTGTTTTCCAAAATACTGAATCTATGAGGGATTTTGTGTCTTTCACATGGATGCACTCATGTAAACCATTTGCAATTTTGAGAGAAATAGACGGGATAGTTTGTCTGATAACAGGACGGTAGAAAATAGGTTTAAACATATTTTCAACGATTCCATAGGAAGCGTCTTTATCATGAATGAAATTACGTAAAATGCATTCTGTTTTCTCAACAACAGAAATAGGTGAAATCAGATCACTTTGAATGTAGAGATGTTGTTCATGTCTATCAAGTGTCATTGGTATTCCTATACCAATCGTGTATGAAGTAGCAAACTTATCTTGTAACAATGAAAAGCCAAAGAGTTTTTTCAAATTGTTACTCAATTGACATTGAATGTGATCACCCAGCTTCAGAACAGCACTTTGATTTCTAATTGAAAGCGAAATGTGATGTGCCTTTGCATCATATCTACTTTTCAACACTTGCTTCAACTTATGTTGTATATATGGATTTATGACACGAATAAAGTTTTCAACTGTATTCTATAGACGCGGCATTGTACTGATACTAACTTTAGTTTCTTGATAAGATTGGCAAATTTTCTTCATGCGATCACTATAGATGTCCACCCACCATTCATCATTAACTGAATCAGCTTTTACTGTGATATTCATGAGAAGCATAAACCAAACCGCTTCCAACAATAGGCGATACATGTCTTACAAAATGACGCAAGGTTGGAGAGAAGTAAACTGTAAGTTTGTCATTACATTTCTGAATAACCAACTTATCCTCCCGAGCCATGACTTTCTCTCCATACTTCTTACCCACAGTCTCATTCCATCGTTTTACTAACTCAATAAGTGTCAAAGGCTTGACACCACGCTTTTTCAAAATTATGCGTTCTTCACATTCTGCAACATCTTCATCAAATGTTTTGAATTTGTAATGAAATTTGTTTATTCGGTTTGAATAGATTTTTGTAGCATTTGCAATAGCCATTGATGTCAGATGCAGACTGTGCCCAAAACCGAGATGTGGATAGAATTCATTATCCAACCTCAATGTAGGACCTTCAGTAAAAGAGTGAAAACGATAGAAGTGTCTCCCGTGACATTCATAAATAGTAAACTCAAAAACTTTCTGACCCTTAGTTTTCATAATAGAAGCATTGCCACTATTGAATGCCTTAATGATTTTATCTTCATCTGATGATCCATAATGATCTGATTCTAACTGATTCCATTCATAATTCCACTTTCCATCTGATGTTAAATTGTATCGAAACGTGAATGCACTATTCATCGTTATTCCATCATGGGTGCGAGGAGTCAATACCATTTCTTCCAATTCATTCACATTCTGAATATTACTATCACAACAAATGCTGGAAACACCTACTTCCCATTCACCTTCTAGAAGTGATGGACGATTTAATTCTATTCGATAGTCTGATGGTTTATTACTGGGAAATTTGTTCATAGAAGCATTACTGGGTAAGTAAATTAGAAACGAATCCTTATTTTCACTTTCCATATCATTCACATTGGAAACATATATTTCCACACTTTTGCATTAATTCTTCATTCGAAAATGGAGTGCGATACTTGTCACAGCATCTTCATGAAAAGGAAACAACGCACCAGCATCGTCATGAATTGCAATATCAATTTGTGGTATATAGTTTGCTTTCAAGTTTGTATAATGCACTTTCTGAAAAGTATGCTCAGATAGAGTACTATTGCTTTTTGGTTGGTAGGGTATCATTGCTAGAAGTGAAGCTTCAACATCTCCCACACGTACATCTTCACCAATATTGGAATATATCTGAAAATAGTTAATACGACGCGATGGCGATATGCTCGCGCTAGCTTTTGTTGCAGTACCACTTTTAAAAGTATTTTGATCAAATCCCAAAATGTCCATTGGGGTGTTGTCCATAATCAGCTCAATATTTTTCCCACTTACACTAAGAGACAGAACACCTTCTTTTTCAGAAAAAGAAATGTGCTCTTCATTAATCACTTCATTCAAATAATTTATAGCCAATTTCACTGAAGTGATGATGCGAGATGTCAACACTCTTGTTTTATGCAAGATACCACCTAAAGGATCTATACACTTTCTGTATAAAGATACGGACCTTTCTGTATGAAATTGATTTGAACTATTGTGTCCCAGATAGCGCACATTAGATTTTCCATGAAGAGCTGCAGAACGATGTCGCAAGAACTGATGAAAATCTTCTGAACAAAACCAATACTAGATCATCATCATTTGGTTTATTGATTACGATATTATTAGACCCTTTGTTGTAAGTTAATGTTACTACTCGAAGGAGACAATCAAATTTCTTCAACAATGCTTCAGAAGTCATGTTCGTCTTTCTTGCCCTAATCACAGTCTTCTTCACCAACGTCTTTTCATTTTTCGGAAAAAGATCCACATAATAGGCTTTCTCTTTATAAATCAAATTTTTGCAACCTCTTGGATAGTAATTGGCTTTATAATTATCACAGCTTGTAAAGGCGCTAGCAAAGTAACCTGAATCATTTCTTGAACTCGGACTCAAAGCAACAATCCAATCTTTATCAACTGCATGATACATATGATCATATTCACCATTGTGGGGAGTAAACTCTACAATGTGTCTACATGCTTTATTCAGGAAATCAAAAACGAACTTTTTACATGTTGAGAAATCCTTCTTCGGACATATCGGAATGTAAACTCGACATCCGTCTTCACACTGATAGGCATCTGTGCGTCTCATATTAATAGTCATCACTTCATGATCAAAAGTATAGACATAGTTACTGTGAACAACTTGTGTGACGCCTACTTCCCACTTCCCATTCAGCTGTTGTATATTCCCAATGGGAGTAGAAACGACAGCAGCTCGATTGCCATCAAATCTATTTGTTGCCACATTGCAAAGCAAAACATGATAGAATGACATTTTCATTTCGGTAATCTATACATTGTCAATTTGCAGAACATCATGAAGACTTGGTGGATTTTGAACTCTCTACAATATATTAAAGTTGATCGCGATGGAAGCGTTCATCTCAAGAATTCTTATGGAAACACATCGAAAGGAATAACATCAACATGGCGACAATTTTTCAATCTTAATGATATCATGAGGGATTTGGAATATTTCAAAACGTTGAAATTCATCTCCTTGGGCAATCAAGTTTGGCTATAACATCACAGAAGTGAAATTCAAATCTATCATTCTAATCTCTCCATCTATTTCTCATCTCGCAAATGTAATTGGGAAAAATGTAGATGTGCATATCGCTCCATTATGTCATTCATTCGACGCGAGTTCATCGCATTGCTACGCAATTCTTAATCAGACGCCATCTTCAACACAATGTCACACTCCATCATAAAGACTTGGAAATTGGATTTCCTACAATATGCTGATATTGATCATGAACGAAACGTCTATTTCAAAGATTATACTGGAAATGTAGGAAGAGTATTTTCTTTATCATATCAACATTTTCAGTCTCTAAATCATATTATGAAGAACTTAAAATATTTCTATATGAAAAAACACTCACGCATAGGAAATCGTATATGGTTGCGACTCAACAAACAGCGCATTCAGAACTTTCTACCTACTTCACATTTCATCAAGGCAGTTGGGAAAGGTATAAAAGGAAGATACATCACTCTATTTAGTCATTTCTTCATCATGAAACGTCATCGCTACACCATCGTCAACACTCTCCGACGCATCAGACTCTACACGAAAATCGATCTCGCAACATTACATCAACAAATTTCAAACAGCAAGTATTATCCGGGTCGACCGCAAATGTTAGTGGTGAAGATGAGCAATTTGCGGAATCTTCAACTCTTCCCAAATGGAACTATTCAGATTCTCGGCGCCCTTTCTCATTCACCGGCACAGTTAATGCGCTTAGAGCTTCGGAAACTACTGCGACGGATATGGAAGAGGGAGAAGTGTGTGATGTCGAATCTGACTGTGGACAATATGGTGATCTCTACTCAATTGAGTGAAGATGTATCGTTTTTAAAGATTCATGCCAGCAGTTTCAATTTGTGCTATGAACCAGAACTTTTTCCCGCGGCTGTCATTAGTTGCTGGTTACCTGTACATGTTGCAATCTTTCATAATAGTAAAGTTATAATTACTGGACTGAAATCTGAAATGCAAGCAGATACGATCCTAGACCATCTAATCGAGTATGTACATAACCCACGGATTGTAAAATAAAGACAATTTTCATTCCAACATGATGCTTTTTATTTCAAATCATTATAGAACATACAAATTATCTTTTCATTAGAAGATGGATTGCATGAAAACTTTTGAATAGCAGATTCAAATTGGTGTACATGTAAACGTTTTGAAATGAAATACAATACGAAAGCACCACAAGTTGATGAAAGTGAATGTTGCAGTATGCGCTCATTTCATTGATATTGACGAGTATGCTTTCTCAACCATTGCTGTGTTGGTGTATTTGGAGGTTGAGCAAGAGAGTCAAATAGTTCACCACGTCTGTCTTTTCCAATAAAGATGGCTTTCCAATGCTCACTTTCTAAATTCTGTGAATGAGTGTTCAATACGACAAAAATGGGATACTGTTTTACAGTAGTCGGTGAGGTACCTAGCGAATAGACATTATCAAAATCTTTCAACGTAGCTTCATCTGCATTACGCTGCACTTTAGTCTTTGTATCGTCAGCATTCAACCAACTCATAAACGATTATAATGAAGAATCACGTCACGATGCTTAGTTATTTCAATACTTGAATCAAAGACTGCATAAGTTAGTACATTGATAGTCTCCGTTAGCGCTGTCTTGAACTCCAGATTTAAGCGAATATTATGAGGAACGTTAGCTTGACGATAAGGTGCACGAATATCGCTGTCGGCAGTCAAATCAAATGCATAGATAGTATATCCATTTCTAAACTCTTTCATTGTGAGTCCGTTGGTATCGTCTGTGTTGTAAAAGCCAAAGACATTCATACAATCAACACAACTACGCAGAAATTGAGAAGAGAAAAAATCTGGTTTGTAGGGTGGACCAAGATGACTAACACCATCTACACGCAAAGCAATTTCACTTAAATTGTTGTGTCTGAAGTTGAAAGGATTCTTCTTGACACTACCATTGAATGCATCATTTTCAGCCATTGCTACCATGAGGAGGTTTGGCGCTTCCGATGGAAGAAGACGATCTTTCATAAAACTCTTTTGATCTTTAAGAATAGTAAATGTGAGAAGCTTTGTATGCTGAACGGGGTAAATGGCATTTTGGCGGTTAAGACCTTCAGCATGTCCTCTAATGACACTTGGATTCGGCACCACTCGACGAATGTATACTACACTATCTTCCACATGAATTTTAAATTTCACAACTGAAGCAAATGCATTCAACAAAAATTCAGGCCTATTCAATGTAAGTTTGAGTCGCATACTCGTGTTACAGAGTAAAAATTTTGATTGTCTGAAGAAGTCTAAATTAAGTGGACCATATAGCTGACACACTTTACTATCTCTAATCAAAGAAGATCGCTTTACAAAACCAGTGTTTGTCTCACTATCAAATGGTGCTTCTTGATCTCTATTCCATCCCAATGCTTCCATATGACTGTTTTGAGCTGCTGGATGAAACTGTGATAGAGCATTCAAATATGCTTTATAGGGATAATCGCTTTGACCACCTTCCACCTGTTGCTCTCCAATAGTTAGAGAAACATCGCGAAACAATGTAGCCAGCGGTAAATTGTTCAGACCAACTTTATGTGCATCTTCAATTTTGGCTCCATCTTCTTGTTGAATTCTAAACCTCACATCAACCATCGCATAGCTCAAATCAATGCAATCATCGCTAGTGCCAGGAATAACAAATTCAATAGGACCAGTATTCTCAGCTGTACAAGGATGATAATCTACAATACCTGAACTAAGAATATCTGTCTGCATTGCTTGTTGATCAAACAAACAAAAGCCTGAAGTTTTGCACTCCATGATTAGAAGTTATGACAGCGTCGTCTATTAGCACTTGATGAAAGATTACAGCGCGCGCGACGTTTGCGTGAATGCCTTTTCTTAGCTTTGTTTGAAGCTCGCTTCTTACCACCTCCGCCCTGTTCTCTTTTTCTTCTAACATGCATTCGTTTAGGTGCTTTCTGTTGTTGAGTAGCATTAAAGGTTTGCTGTAATGTTCTTAAACCGCGTTCCTTCCCACGATTTAGTAAAGCACTCTTTGCATTTTTACCACTGGTAATATCATTAACAGCATTACCAACAAAGCCAACAGCATTATTGAAGAAAGTTCGTTTTAAAGATCTTCCGACAGTAGATAAGAGAGGTGCTACAACAGATTCCAGCGCACCAAATATGCTACCTCCACGTTGATGGTGGGTGCCGCTGTAGATTGCACCCACGCCACTTAGATAGGAGGGGCGCAAATAAAGCGATGCAGTCGGATTCATGACTTAGACCTTGGCATTACAAGTTTTATCTTTGCATAGATCACTGACGATCGCGTAGATGAAACATGTCTGCACGACGCATTCAAGAGTTCATACGTGAAGGACAACCGACCCATTTAACAACACACCATTCTTCACCTTGTCGTTTCTTACTTCGAATGATCTTCTCTACTAAATATGTTTCACTTTGAGTGACCAACTCAATCTCATCACGATAAAAGCTACCATCAATTTCTTCATTATCGTAATCTTTCAACTTGTAAGTTGTTGGGGAGTCTTTTTTATTGATCCTTGAAACTGTGGAAATTTCTTCTGTCCAATTCGGGAGATAACCTCTGGCAAAATTTGATATGCAAACTTTATCACCTATTTTCACATCACTTTTTGCACTATTACGCTTGCGTTGGAATGTTTCACGCATTCTATCAACGTTGTCAGCATTCACAACCGCTAGTCTGAGTCCAATAGAACGATGAATAGAGTGATTGTAGGCACAAAGCGTATCTTGTAGAACCTTTGTCCAGTTTTGTGTTAAGTTGGCAGTGAAATGTCGCCACAAGCGATGTTTTGATGTGCGATTAAAACGCTCAACTAGTGCAGCTTTATAAGCACTCTTTACACTAAACAACTCTATATCATATCTCTCAAACAATCTTCCCACATGCTGATTTTCGAACTCTTTTCGTTGATCACTCTGAATTCTCTTTGGAACACGACCGTCTCGGAAAATTGACTGGAATGCCTCTGCTACTCGTTTACCTTCTTTTTTTTCAAAGGTTGAACCCACGCATAACGCGAGAAAATATCAATTACGGTTAAGATACAGTTGTGTCCCGAGTTATGTTTTGAAATAGCGGCAACGTCACACAAATCTGCTTGCCACTGTTTATCAATGTCATGAGCAATATAATGACGGTCCGGTACTTCTTTTTCGCTTGTTTGTGGAGTGTATTTGTAGCTTGACCCTTTTTTTGTAGCGGTACCTTTTGTAGCCATTGTTGAACTTGTGAGTGTGGAAGACCGCTTGCTTTTGACAATTTCTTTATAGATACAAATCCTGCAGGATGTTCTACATCATGATATATTGACTTTAAAAGTTCATCCGATGACGACTGACTCTTTCTCCTTCTTCTCATGTTTTTGCTTTCTTACCTTTTTGTATTTACAGCAACCACAGGATTTACGGGATTTACGTTTACATTGCTTGGGAGTCTCATTGTGAGAGCTGGCACAGCAAGTACAAGTTACAGTTACATTTACTTCCGGCGGCTCATTACATGGTAAGCAACACATCTGCTTCATATTAATAGTCTGAGAACATGTATTTCCTTGGAGGAGTTCTTCTACGTCGTTCTCTTCCCCTTGTTTGCTTGATGGGTGTGGGAGGGGACTTAGAAGGTGATCTCTTAATCCAATTCCTTGGCATTTTCATTTTACTCTTAACCGGTGAAGTGGATGAAGTAGCATCAACTGCTGAAATAGAATCAAGCTCTTACAATGTTTCATTATTCAAAGCAAAATTTTGGAACATTGTGCTATTTCAATAGTTTAAGAAAGTAAGACCAACCAGGTGGGACATAGCCCTGACGGCGCTTTCTGCGTGTTGCATACTGAATCAAGTCTTCATGACGTGAAGCGTTAATAATTTCATTTCCATCTGAAATGATTTCACCTCTATCATTCACAGTGAGATATGGTTCAATGCTGTTGAAAAGGGACATTGCATGTGCGCGAGATGCTAAAGGTGTAGCAGTCGACAAAGAGTCACGCATCTTATTCTTCAAACTTTCTAGTTCTTCGACAGTTTCTGATTGTAATAATGCAGCACGATGTGGATCTGTGATATGCGCATTTTGCTGATAATTTAATTCATTCTCATAAATTTGATTTGCGAGAGGTTGTCTTACATGTTGCATGGCAGTCAATTGCACATATTCATCCTGAGGAATAGCAACCATGCGAGGATAAGAACTCATAGTTTGTAGATAATCATGGGAGTTTTCAAAATATCACTTCGAAATCTAAATTCTTCCGGACACTCCTGTTTAAAATCAACAAATAAATAACCGTGTGGTTTTTCAGTTGCTGCTTGAAAAATTTCAATTAAGGCTTTTGAACCTCTAGGCGCAACTTGTCGCGCTAAAATTTCAAATTGACTTCTATCTCGTGGATTCTTAAAAATAGCGTAATAGTGTGTATTCAGGTTTATTTCCCATCAGGAAACAAATTTTGCGTGATATAGATTATAAAGCATCTTTTGTGATGTGCTGCGCGAGTGAACATATCTGCAACATCTTTAGAATTCTTGTTTTCTTTTAATAGATCATCAATTTAATCATTAATTTATTTCGAATAGAGTTACGACGTTGCAATTCCTGAAAGAGTGACGGTTGATAAATACCATAACACCAAATCACTCGATTGATAGGTTCCCTAAACAACTCTTTTCTTTTATCTAGCAAATTCAGAGTGAAAACAGTTTTACCTGCATGGGATGGACCTGATACAGTCAGAACTTTATCACATGGAAGTCTGAAATTCATTTTAGTACTTTGGGATTCAATATTTGCATAATTAACGGTTAGGATTAAAGATGCTACCCAATAGGTCACCTACTACAGGAGCTAACAGCGGAAGTAACACTGACAGGAAACCGCCCTTTTGTGTTAGAGTTTTCCTCTTTATTTGAAGGGCAACTTTGGGATTGGAGGTGAATCGCAATTTCGTAGTATGTCGCTTAAATAACTTTTGTTGTTGTGGTGATAATTTCTTTGTCCTCAAACTTCTCACATGAGAAACAATTTCTCGAATAAATTAATCATTAGCATGTCGTATAGCAATATATCGCTGATTTCCTTTCATTCGTTGAAGAGCTCGAATGGCCTCAGAAAATTTTGAAGACTTTCGACTTTTGCGTTTCGCCATTTTTCTCTTAGCCATTGTTACAACTTGATTTTTCCACATTTGCATGGGTGCTGACTCTAATGACAGACGTGACACTCAAAATGAGCTATATCACATTGACTGCATTGACAAAGTTGAATGCAGTATCGTGTAAAACAGCGCTGGCAGAAAGTATGCTTGCATCTCTTAAAGATGCGTGTTTCACTTCCATCCTTTCGCTTACATACATCGCACATATTTTCACTCTTGCTAACAACTTCTAAAGCAAGTTTTTTTGCAGACATGAACTTGCTAGCCTTTTCTAAACAATAGACACATGTGCAGAAGGAATATACTTCGAGACTAAGCAGACACAACTCGAAAATCAATTGTGCTACAGTCAAGTACCATTGCATCTTTAAGTTTCTTTTATACAAAGTTGAATGTGAATATGTGAAATTGCTTCAATCACTAAACTGCTACCATGATGGTTAAATGCATCAAGACGTTGAGCAATTTTTCCCATATGTCTTTCAAAAAATTCTTCGGGATTATCTACAACTTCCATCGAAAAAGAAGAAAAGTGGAAGAAACGATTTTTTACCTCTTCTTTCCCAAAATGGCTGAAATGAATTTTTGCAGCTAATCTCGCCATTACAATTCTATTAGAAAACGTATCCATTGACTTCGAAAATAGAGTGCTAGTATCAGCAATAACTGATTTGATGTTGATCTCATCTTTATGAAAAGTTGTCACATAATCCTGAATAGTTCCATTCAAGCTTTGTCTATGAAAACTTAATGTTCCACAATCATTTGAGAAAGACATTATCATCTTTCATCTATCCCACCTGCTGCATGAAAATAGCAAATCTCTTCATAAAGCATTTATTAGACGACTTTAACAAGCATGCATTACAAATTTTTGGTTGAAACAGATAAAATAGATACAGTTGGCAGCTATCATATAAAGAGCAATGATGACCAAACATTACTTTAGCAGTGTTGAGATGTGGAGGAAAAAGCATTGATTATGAATGTAGCGACTACAACGAACATTTAAAATAGGAACACTCAATTCCTTAAAACGTTTAGTGACTTCATGATAGTGTTGATTAACTCTACTATCCCAAGGTGGAAGTAGAATATCATTGATGATTAGATTTGGAAATAGTTTCTTCTCCTTAATAGGATCATTGCAAAAGATACATACAACATTAAAAGCTGCTAACCATCTTTGAAAGTCAATAAGAAGAGCACATTCATTAGAAAAGCCATAGTCTTGCAAGTATTGCTGAATAAGTCCATGGATGTATTTTCTCGCCCAGCTATCAGCGTTTGGATCACACTTGGCATGTTGATGGTAGACACTAACAATTTGATGCGACCAATTGTCCATAGCAATAGCACTGAGCTCCTGTACAGGTTCACCCTCACAATCCATAAAAATGATGATAGATGACTAGATAGGAAATTACAAATTTTTACTCATCTGATGAAGAGGCCTATAACATATTACAAAATGATGAAGTACATCGATGCTGTTCACGACAAAATACACAAATAACATGATGGCAGCGAAGAAGTTAAATGTATCTGATAAGTCCACGTCTACGACACTCAAAGCACATGAGCGAATTGTCATAAGGTAGAGATAGGTAAGGACTACTGATTCTCCTTCTTTGGCTTGCTTTTAGCGGCAGCATTCTTCTATGACTTGCGCTTTGTACCGCTCTTGTTGAGGATTTGATCAATAATGTCATGAACGTCTGGTTGCTTTGGCATATATAGGATGGATTGAGCATGCATCGATATAGAGTCTAATTTGTTGTTCTGGTGATAGCCATAATATATTCCACTGATAGCAAAACCAATATTCCAAGTGCCTTCTGCGAGGTCTTCACATCTGATGGGTGTCACTTCATCTCCTTCCTTTTTATAGTATGAGCACCAATGCGATGGTGGTAAAGAAAGCTTTTTGCCATCCCATATCTTTCTATATGGAGTATCATTGTCGTCTCTCGCCTTCCATTGCTTGCTAAGGGGAGTACGGATGTCCATATTTAATAATATCAGTAATATCGAGTTGGCGACGAATGCATGGATTCACAGGGATGACTACGTTGTCCCCATACTGATTGTTCAATATCTTCACTTCAGTGGAAGGAATCATTCACGTTTGCAATACTATACTATGATCGCAATAACGTATGGCTTGTCTAAATTTACGCTGTAGTGGGGTAATATTATGTACCTTTGTTGTCTCTTATACTGGCCTCAACATAAGACGATCTGATTGTACAGATCCTTATAGCGTATGAACACTATCTTGTCCTGCAAATGTAGTAGATGTAGTAGATGCCTGAAAATAAAAGAGATGCTATTATGTTGACACTCAAGGATGGAAAGGAAGGAAGGTTCCGACTTACCATTTCAGATGGATAATATAATAGGAATGTAGAGGGAGAACGTGCGTCCAACACCTGTGCGACTCAAAGATATCTAATGTGAAGTCGTCAATAGAGGAAACCTGATAACAATTAATTCTGTGGTCAGCCAAAGCACTGCTGATATTACTATTGAAAGACCGACTGTGTTCATTGAAGCGGAATTTAAAAGGGCGACTTGTCTGCCCGACGTACGTATTGTGGCAAAAATTGCAAGTAAACTTGTAAACTAAAAATTTGCTCGAACAAGTGTAATTGCTGGGTAGGCGATTACAGGCAATACAATTTTCGTGCTTTTCAATTCTAGGTTTGCATTGAAGATTATTATATAAGTTAGAGTTAGGGACATCAACCAATGATACAGGTAAGTCATAATTTCTGATGAGGGTACGAATTTGACGGCTGGTGCTATCATTCACGTATTTAATTTTTAGGATATTGGTTTTATTATTTGACTTGGATTCTTGCTTGTGCTTTTTATTTTTAAATATGCTGTTGGCATAGAAACCGTTGTGTTGGAATTTTTTCTTTAACTTGGTCTTAGCACTGTCAAAAGAAGCTTGCGAGCTGCATCTTTTTTGAACATATTCTACTGTATTCCTTAGGTAGTTATTTTTAACGTGACTAGGAACGTAACTATCTATACGCAAAGAGGTACCGGAGTGAAAAGGCTTTTCGAACCAGCTGTAATTCAGTTCTCCTTCTTTTATGTGAATGCTTAAATCCAGGAAGTTTAAAACTCCTTCTTCTGGAATCTCTATGGTGAATTTAATGTTTTCGTTAATACTATTGAAGACGTCCAAGATTACGGAGAAGTCAAATTCTTTTTCAAATGGGCCTATAATTATGTCGTCTATGTAGCGAGCATAGAGATCCGGGCTAATATTAAATCTATTTTTCAACTCGCTTAAGGCCACAGTCTCTAACCTATGTAAATAAATAATAGCAAACGGTGGACTGAAGTGGGATCCCGTTGGGCAGCCTTTAATTTGCAGATAGTGCTTGTTGTTATACCTAATTTCGTAGTTGTGACATATGAAATTTAACATTTTTGAAACTGAATCCATATCCAACCCGTAACTATTAATTTTATTCCAATTTTCAGAGACAAAATCGGTAACTTGTTTTATGCCATCAGAGATGGGGATGCTAGGATAAAGGTTTTTAACATCTAGGGATATGAATGTGCAGTTAGGCTTATATCTAAGGCGTTGCAGCTGAACAACTAAATCTTCGGCGTTCTTGATATGCGACGGTACGAGCTGAGTTAATTGAGACAAGATTTTAGTCACGAGCCAATCTATTTTTTCAGTTGGCGTATTCCTACAAGATGCTATAGGACGCAAAGGATACGATCCTTCCACCTTATCTTCATGATCCTTAATAGTCACGTGGAACGAGGCAGCCTCGGTTCCTGTGCTATAGAGGCGCTCTATTTGATTTCTAGTAAAATTTTTACATGTAGATTTTATCATTCTATTAGCTTGGTTTTCCGTGCGATTCACTCTGGACTTGGTTAACGGTTTGTAGGTCTCTCCGTCGTTCAGAAGTTCTTCCGTCCGTTTTATTATATCTTCTTCTTCAATAATCAAGAGTTTATTAGTCTTATCAGTCACTTTTACAGTAAGCTCATTACTTTTAAGATAATTGCGGGTAACTTTAATGGATTTGTTAAGTTCTTTTACTTTTTTGTTGTTATGTTGTTTTTTGATTAGATTCATTACTTCTATGCGGAAGAGTTTCAGCTTAGCCTCAGTTTCCTCATCGGCTTTAGGAGGAAGAATGGTGCGGTTTTTAAAAAACGGAATGGTCAAGTCAGTGTCGGCATTATCCTCCCTATCAGTGGAGTTGAACACCTTGCTCCAGCGCAAACGGTAGGTCAGAGCATCAAGCTCCCTCTCAGTGTCTTTAACTAGTTGCTCATTCACAATATTCGGGATTTGATAACTCGGTCCTTTCTCAAGAAGATAGCTGATATCAGCTGGTATCTGATTCTCACACTCACTATGCTGAGAGTCAAGAACAACGCTAGTACTTTGAGAAGGCTCAGGGAGTCTACACAGAAAACTGTCACAATAGGGAAAGTGGAACACTGGTGCCCAGTTCAGCTTCACATTTCACTCAGGATACGGTTCACCGGTCCATCTTCTCCACTTGTCGCAATGCGTCTTCTTCATCCGGGTCGATTCCTTGTCCACCGCCTGGTCCACCATATCCAGCAGTTTCTGCACCTCCTCGCTTCCCCATCTTCTGACCAGATGCAGGTAACCGTAGCCGCGTCGCATGTTGTCATGTTCAGTGCTCTCCTTTAGTTGTTTGACATGTAGACGAACAACTTCCAGCTCCAAAGATGATTTCTTCCTCAACAATGCTTCAGTTGGCTTTGCGGTGTATGGAACCTTGACCTTTGCGAACATTGGTATAACCCGATGTTCAAGACACGTCGTCAAGAAAACCAAATTCATCTGCTGTCTGACATACTTGAGTTGATCGTTGGCGAATTGTATCACAGTAGACTTGGATGCGGGGTCCTTGTCCACGGAGTTGATGAGCATGATAGCCGCATACAGAAGACTTCTCATGTCGCAAGTGATTCAAAAGAACAGGGGTGTCTTCTTAGGTTTATTGGCTAAAAGAATTACTAAAAACAATATGTACAGGCCCAACGTTTCGCGTGTTCACGCTTCCTCAGGGGCAAAACAGATAAGACCTACGGCTAAAATCGTCAGTGCAGCACAGGAGAGCGCTCTATCTTAGAGCGTTGTCCTTTTATACGTTCTGGTGCGGTTCACTCGGTTGAGTGAAGCTCGTTTTATTAAATGCCTGAAGCCTACGATAAACCGTAAACACGAATTGATCGATTTCTGATGTCTGATTCTCACACCCCGCACCAGAACGTATAAAAGGACAACGCTCTAAGATAGAGCGCTCTCCTGTGCTGTACTGACGATTTTAGCCGTAGGTCTTATCTGTTTTGCCCCTGAGGAAGCGTGAACACGCGAAACGTTGGGCCTGTACATATTGTTTTTAGTAATTCTTTTAGCCAATAAACCTAAGAAGACACCCCTGTTCTTTTGAATCACTCGCGACTCAAAGATAGAATGATTGTCACTCTGAAAACCTCACTATTTATAGAGAAATGCTGGATTCTCATTGGATGTGCTCCTCATTGGCCAATGACATCAAGCTGATTCCAAATCTGGTCTAAGTTTTCTCGTCCGATGCTTCGTTCGCCCGCTGGAGCCAAAAACACAAAACTCAACCTCTGACATGACCAAAAGTCTCAATGTCACTCTCAAGCCTCAGCAAAGGAAGGTAGGGAAAACTGTGCTTTCCAATGAATTTGTGGCACTCTTAGCTTTCAAACGAGCTTTTGCACGACTTTCTACGATCTCTAGAACCAAAGTTGGAAGAAACGCTGCCGAGGAGGGGGGTGGGGTCGAAGGTCTTCGTTGTTTGGCCTACGACTTTGGAAACGAGTCCCCTAGACCCAAAATTGGTCAAAAAGTTCAAATCCGCCGTCCATTTTCACGTACGAGACTTCGCTTAGCCGCTACAGACCAAAACTGACCAATTCAACCTCTGACGGCTCTCTAACATGGCCAAAAGTCTCAATGTCACTCTCAAGCCTCAGCAATGAAAGATAGGGCAGGATAGGGGAGGATACAAAGTAGCAACGATAGGGGAGGATACATAGCAATTGAACATGTACTACTGTGTTGGTACATGTTCAATTACTATGTATCCTCCATCATTTCATTCCACAGTCCCTTTGAGAAGTCAGTGGTAGCTGATGAAACTAGTCGGGGAATACATTTAATTTGGAAACCTCTGGTCCTCTTGTCTTATTTTGTCATCGCATTCGCTTTGGACATTTTCATTTACCTATATATATATATGTATACATATCGTATTTTTGCCTAGTTTAAGTTAAGTGAGAAAAGGAATTTTGGCAGTAGGTATTCTCAACGCGGTGTCTACTACGAGACCCTGTCGGTGTCTTATTTTCTGATTTTTGGTTTCTTATCTCAGTGTGCATGTCATGCATGCCTCCAGAGTCTGATCAAGTCAGGCAAAGACTGCGATGACAATCATCGCCCTCCTTGTACACCATCGACCCACAACCATTTATGTGGATGAGAGGGTGGTTTGCTGACGTTTCCAACTCTCCAATTATCCCAGTCCTCCTGCAACTACTGACCCTTCCCACAGATAGATTAATGATGGGATACTGGAGATATGTATAAAACAGATATCCCCATCCACAATTGCAACTAAATTAAAAGCTCACTTTCATCGATTTATCCATACTTCCAATTCCATCCTTATTCCAGTAATATCCAGTAGGAAATGTGAAATAGTTGTTGTACGAATTTTGCATAAGTCTTTTTGCTATATCTGAAAGAAATAGTGCTTTGAGTGACGATGACTTCGTGCACTCTCCTCGATTACAACATTTCATCTCAATTGAATCTCACGCTGAAATTGGTTCTCACTCGAAATTGCATAAAGTTGTTCATCTAACGACAAACAAATGGAAGCTTAAATATCATGAAAACCTCGCAGCTACAAATTATAGGCACAGACAATTGTCAGACTCAGAGTGCTAATTGAAAAAATTGATAATCCCAGAGAAGAATTGTGCCAAAATTGCTTATGAATCTTGCTGAATGAGCTCAGGACTTATGGCGTAGATCAATTTTTAACTTTCATAATTTTAGATGTTGCCATGATGATAGCTTTTAGGGTTAACTCAAACTTTTTTCTTCATGGTGTAAACATGCCAAAATATGAAACTCCTTGATAAGTTTGATTTAATTTTCGAAATATTTTTGTATCCAAGATCGCAGTGCAACTTTCATGGAAAGCAGCGTCGTGTTACAGTGCATGGCCAAACTAATTACAGAAAATGAACTCGAGCTTAAAAGATTTTTTATTCATAGACTATGCAAAGATTTGCCTGAAAAAATAGTTCATCGTGTCAGAAGGTAAGAATCGTGGTGCACGATAGTGCACATTGTCATTATCTCTTGAAACAGCAATAAAAAGTTTGGAAATTTCCGATTTCTTTTTCCATTTAGCTGTGCATGTACTTTGCACAACTGTCGCTTTTTTTAACTTTCTATAACTGTTTTTTAGCTGTCGCTAGTCAAGTCAAGCGCTAAATTGACTTTCTTTGATTTGTCTTTAATTTTTTAGGCTCTTTGTGTTTTACTACCTAACTTCATTTCTAAGCACCTTTTCGCACCTTGGCACCCATGCTATATCATGATCAGTCAATTCCGTGGTAATTTCTTCAAAACTTTTCATTCATTTTTTCAAAAATTTTCATGTCTCACATTTGGTAGCAATACCCAATTGTATTCACTTCGAGTTCATTTAATAAAATCGAAAGTGTATGAACAATGGGGATTTAATAAATGCGGAGTTACCACTCTGTCTAATATGCCCACTCTATGATAGTTCAGCTCACAAGACTAAAAATCTACAAAATATGACTTCCATTCAAAATCAAGTAGCAAGTCATCTACTGCTCAAATTATTTATTAAATTATTTATCAGATGAACACGGTCTGGTAGCCAAAAAAGCCAATTCATCCTCATTTGAGAAGAAATGTTGGTTTTTTATTAATTGGTTTTGCAGCTTCATTTATTTCATTTGGCAGCTGATGGTTAACAAAGTGGATATCATTTTTTTAATTACTGATAAGTGCATAAAATTCCTTGTCATCTTTGTAAACTTCATTGCCATGTGAAAGTTAAATATTGTTGAACATATGTTGAATATATTCCTACATTTTTGAATTATTAGTCTCATTCGCAATAATGAGAATTCAGCAAAATGATTTTTGAACTTGCAGTGCCACAGAAACATTGGACACAACATCGGGTCTTTGTATGTTTAGTGATGAATAATTTCGCTTACTTCGGCTTCTGTTTGGATCAACAACAGAATAATGGTGGCCCATTCCAAGGATTTTACACTTTTCCTGAAACGTAATGTGAGACAGGTAATACATTTCTATTTTGTACTGTAACACAAAAAACCCCTTCAACCCATGAAGGCCTATTTTCACGTAAAGAGTACTCATCATTAGAAGCCACAAAGAGTCGATGCATGCTTATCACTATATTTTCAATGATAATCACAAGGTCTTTCGGGCGTCGAAACTAGGAAACTGTAGCAGTGATCAGATTGTTTGATTACTATCAGATTTGTTTCATTACTGTTGTCAAACGAACAATTTCTAATTCTGGTCCTAAATTTTGGGGAAGTCAATAGCTTCAAACTGCCAGGTTGTTTGGTTTCATCATGTAAATGCTGTTCTTCTTAAAGTCGTTCTATGTATAATTGTAAACAAAATGCTTCAAACAACGGGTTTGATGTATTGTTTTCATTTGCCTGACGATAGACGCCGGTGGTGTTTGAAAGATCTCGCGCGAATAAATTCGATTTGACAAAGAAGCTGTCTTGACGGGATTCCCCAATGGAAACCAATGTAAACAAAATATTTTTGCCTCATACAATCATAATTTATATTATTCAGCATAGATCAAAACTATAAATGAAAAATCAATATCAAGGTGATTTCCAAAGCTTACCATTCTGGTTATAATATGTAATGTACTTTCGATCATGTAAAAACAAACATCGTCAATCAGATCGACATTGGTGAGGCGCAATTCAGAAGTGTTCAAGTAATCCATCCATTTTGACAATTTAATGTTATCAAAACACCCTGAAATAGAAAAAAAATCTTAAGATATGTCGCCATGTTGGCTGAAAATGAACTCAATAAGTCAATAAATGTTTATTTCCAAAAACCTCGGAAGAACATGCAGGAATAACCATTCATGAAACCATGTAACAGTGTACAAAAAGTGCTCGTGCACATGTAATTTTAAGCGTGTGGACAATTTCAACGACGCCAAAAAAAAGATCAGGAAGGAGAGCAGAATAATCAGAATCTAATTTTTTATTGTAAATGTCATTCAGCCCTTAGTAAATTGTCTCTCTTTAGTAGATTGTCATAAGTCGTTAGCTCTTTGAAGGAATTTGGCAATACAATTACCCGTAAGATCTTTTAGAGCTTTTGTATTCATTAAGTTGTAGAGCTTGGTTATACTTTCGCAATGGCGTGATGCCGGTGCTATAGTTCCTGTCGTAATGTCTGATATTTCGAATGTTCACTCATAAAATGATGCAGATTTTCTTCCCGTGAATCATTGCATGGGTCACTTTGACGTTCTCCAAGTCTCTATCGATTTCTATAAATGCCAGTGACAACTTCTAAGTTGTGATCTAAAGTTCCAAATTTCAATATGATGTTGATATAGTTGTGTTCAATATCAGCATTCAGATATGATTTTGTGTTGTCTCAAATAGGCACAACTCCAAATAATAAAAGCTAGAATGGTCACTTTAAAGAAGGAGTCTGATCGCACATTACAAAAAAGCACAAATACAAAATTTGCATCATCACACCAATTTTAAAAATATTGAAATGTCACTTGGATGATGCTTACAATGGCTGACATAATGAAAAAGTGTATAAATTTCTAAATGTTTTAAGTCCAATCTGCCACAACATTCAATTCTCCCTAAAATGCCGAGAAGAAGCCACATTGATTTAAAATACATCTAGCATTCTGACTTTGATCTGATTTCAATGCTTTGACAGACGAAGGTTGAAGCAGATATTTGGTTGATCGAATTGAATAGATATAGAAATATATTACACTGTAAATCGTTGGATGCGAAAATTACGTACAAACATATGCCAAATTCACATACAATTTGAAACTAACATTTTGATACGAGATTCTCGTCTGTTTATAGAGATATGGTATGTTTTTCATACGAAATCTCATTTACTTTCGCATGTAATTTTGTTATGTAGCGATACGAGCTATTCTATCTGTGATTGACTGTTTTACGATGAAATACGAATTGTTGGTATGTTTTATGTACGAGACCCGATGTAAATTCGTCCTCATTTGTATGTCTCTCGTATGTAGAGCTTTAAGTAACATAGCAAAAAAATATATATATTACTGTCAAATAGCTTATTTCAGTAATACCAGCGGTGATGGAATCTAACTAGATTTTGTGATTTAACTAGATTCTAGAATTCTAACTAGATTTATGCACTACGAGTATGTCGTCATTGCTACTTGTCTAGTAACTACAACAGGACGCTTGATTAGCTCTACATTATGTACTTTATGAACCAAGTTGATTGGCATCAATTTATTCAAGCGACATCTTTCGTGCAACCATGTTGATTTACATATCTCAAACATAACTATTTTTGCGTTCATGAATTATAATGTGTTTTTATTTCGGATTGATAATATGGTAATTTTCAAAATTACGTAATGCATAATTGTTGATGGTTGAATACTTATTGATTATTCATGAATTACCGTAGACTTGCATGTATTAAAATCGAATTCAGTATTGCAAGTTTGACTATTGAATGTCATTATCTCACTACTTGCAAAACCATGCAAGTACCATGCAACATTAGTGCGATCTTTATTGACAAAAGACCTTAAATCAACATACTTTAGATGATGCATTCCTTTAACATTATGCCGGTATGGCTTCAGTATGTACTGGTAGAGCATACCACAGTAGAAATAACATACGAAAAGCATACAAATAGATAAAATATTTTGGTATGCATCCTTCGTATGTGATTGGTATTGAGCGATTTACAGTGCATATGCGATAAAACGCTTGAAAACATATATTTCAGGAATACAAGGTTTTATACAGCACGAATTATTAAATCGAGGTGACGACCTCTCTACCGTTAATAACATAGTTGTGATTTAAAGTTCCAAATTTCAATATGATGTTGATATAGTTGTGTTCAATATCAGCATTCAGATATGATTTTGTGTTGTCTCAAATAGGCACAACTCCAAACAATAAAAGCTAGAATGGTCACTTTAAAGAAGGAGTCTGATCGCACATTACAAAAAAGCACAAATACAAAATTTGCATCATCACACCAATTTTAAAAATATTGAAACGTCACTTGGATGATGCTTACAATGGCTGACATAATGAAAAAGTGTATAAATTTCTAAATGTTTTAAGTCCAATCTGCCACAACATTCAATTCTCCCTAAAATGCCGAGAAGAAGCCACATTGATTTAAAATACATCTAGCATTCTGACTCTGATCTGATTTCATCCTGTTCGTCAAGCAGTTATCCATCCTGGTTAATAAAGGACTCTCTGTTATCAGAGATCATTTTAAAAGGTATTGCAGTTCAGTTTATAACAATAGCGGCATAAACTGCTTTTGGAGTGTCTTATCGACATCAGAATTTCTTAATAAAGTCCAAAGTCTGGATGTTAAAAGCGCACAAGTGTTTGATTTCTCTACGCTTTATACTAACCTGGATCAGTGTGAAGTTAAAGAACATACCTTTAAATTACTTGACTTGATTTTTGACAATCACAACAGAAAATATCTATGCGTTGTTTATGATAAAAGTTTCATGTCACGGTCTAGATATAGCGGCTATACAACCTTTACGAAAGACAAATTCAAATCAGCAATTAAGTTTATTTTAGAAAATGTTTTTATAACGTTTGGAGATCAAATTTTCCAACAGACTCGTGGCATTCCTATGGGAGGGAATTATAGTCCTCTCTTAGCTGATCTGTTTTACTACACTGTGAATTTGTTGATATGCAAAACTTACTAAAAAAAAGAAAATGGGACTGGCTAAGCTGTTATCTAACAATACTTCTAGAGACATCGACGACATTTGTATAATTAATTATAAACATTTTAACCAGATTATAGAGCATATTTACCCCAGTAGCTTGGAAGCGAGCAGAAGCGGTAGTAATAGCAAAGAGGTTGAATACCTAGATGTTAAATTGAGCATTACTAATGATGGTTTGCGAACTTCTGTGTATCATAAAGTAGACTATTTCAACTTTGTTGTTACACTCCTAACATTCCCAGAAAATACAATCCCGTACAAAATTGGTAGCCAAGTATTTAACGGACAACTTATAAGATATGGTCAAATTTGTTCATCCCTTGATGATTTCGTGAAAAAAGCTTCTTCGACCTTCAGATTATTAGCTGCTAGAGGCTATAATCAAGATTCTGTAATCAATAATGCAGAAAGATGTTTACACAGGCATAAAGAGCTACTTTTGAAATTTGGGCTATATTCAGCTAGACAATTTTCCAAGTTCAGTTTTCTGCTAACCGAATAATCAGATTTTCTTTTTTTTGCCGATTTTGACTTACACCGATTGTGACTAACCCGACTTTTGACTTTGTGAAAGCTGTACAGTTTTACTGTGCACGGCACGGCTCAGGTGGGTTTGAGTGTTCAGGAATTGGGGCCGAAACACGAATCCTACCTGAGTTCCTGCTGATGACTTCCTAGCTGGTACAGGGAACGCAAAACCAGTCCTTTTAAGGACTAATTTCATTTTATTTTCAGTATGTATTACATTATTCGTTTGCACTAATTTTTTCTTTTGTTGCAGTCTACTCATTTATTTTGCACTTGTTTCTTGTGACTATCAATTTGATTCATTTATTCAGATTTTGATTTTTTTACCTAATAATTTTCATTTGTGCCGGATTATTTCCTTCCTTTTTTAAAATTAATTTGTTTATTCATTCATTCAATTTTTTTCCTTACTATTATTATTATTTTTTCTTTTGTTACAATTTCAATATTCCATTACAGTCGCACTTCACTAATCAATTTCAGCAGTTAATCTTTCAGAATTTATTACCCATCACTTTCCTTTTTTCTGTATTTTAATTGTTAGCACGATCTACGCTTTGATAATTTCTTGGTTAGCTTATTTTCTGTATTAAGTTAGGTAACAACGTGAATAATTGTCTCCTTTCCCATCTGCAGTGAGATAGGTGATTGATAGCATCTTCCGTTGTATGCAGATTACGCTTGTCACAATTGTTTGCGGATTAAGGCTAGATATGATGGGACACAGACCGGTCCTCATGAGAGATTGATTAAATTTCATGAATAGTTAGACACCAATTGGTCCATTTATAACAAGTCTAGTTCCTTATTTCATTTTCTTCATGGAGTAGTTCCAGGTGAGACGTTGTAGGTCGATTCTAGCAAGTTCAGTACCCATACTGTAGTTTCACATGTATTTTATTTTATTTTATTTTTTCTTTTCTTCAAAGTTCACTACAAATTTATTCATTACAGCTATATTTTGTACAGTAGGCTCAATCTTAGTTTATTTTATGTAGTTGTAACTGAGATTCCTAGGGTATGATGATTTTCATTTAAATAGCATGCGAATCCATATGAGCAACAATTCGAATTGCATGTAATCTAATTCTGGAATGTGATGGCAGCTACAATTGACTTCGCAATCGCAATTTCTACGTACTATTCAACGCTGATTATTAGATTCTTAGGGACGCTTGTTTGGTGAGACAAGGAAAAGCCTACTACACGGTGTGTCTGGAGAGGCGGTTTCATTTCAAAAGTTTCCAATTTTATTTCTCGACGGTTTCTGATGTATTTTTGCATGAAGGTTTCGGAAATGATAATTTGAAAATCACACTATTAGCTATTTTTGAGAAAATTACGAAAATTCAAAGTGGCGCACAGAAAAACCGAAACTGCATTCTGAGGCTAGATTATACCAAGATTCCTCACTTTCTGAGAAAAATCAAAATGCGGTATTAGGAATTCCTTCTGCTAGGGTTCCTATCGGATCACCGGATCATTCGACTCATGATCCGATAACTGTTATCGGATAGGGTCATATTCACCACTTTTTGCTATCATATCGACTCCGGATCATGGGCAAAAATGATCCAATAACTTTGCAGTAGGTTTTAATCCTCTCTTGAACCAGTAAACTAAGATAAAAGTTTACATTTGGAACTGGAATTTGACATGTACAATGAATTCTTTAGTTGCTTTAAAGTTTTAATATGGAAGGAAGAAGGTTTCGCTCTACTACAAGTATCTTCATACAGTTGATTGAAAGACTGTTCTAAGCCTCTTCTTTCTTTCTTTCTTTGGCGATCGAAAGGATTGCATATGATTAATGATGTGTTCTTGTGAGTTATTGCGAACGGTTCAAGTTCGGTGTTGATTGGCTGACACTCAAATAGTCGGAATTCAGTATAAAGCGGGGAAAGATTCGAGTTTTCGGTGGCGAAGAAAAAGATAAAAAAAGGATTTATCCAAGTGTCCTGGAATCGTCGATACAACCTAGAAGAACAGTGCAGGAAGTCATCAACAGCAACCCACATTCAAAGCGAGGGGAGAGACGAATCCTCACGCAAAACGAAAGCCAAGTTTGGTCTAGGCTATTCAATTATCTCAGAGAGAAATCCAACAGCGGATATAAAGAAGAACTGTCATCCTACTTTTCCCTTCCACGAGAGGAAGAGGTGGATCCGCTGAAATGGTGGTCCTTTCATCAAAAACAAATTAAAAACATCTCTAAAATTGCACAGGATTTTTTGTCCGCGCCGGCTTCAGCTGTGAGTGTTGAACGAGAGTTCAATATGGACAGGGATATTATTGATTCACGGCGGTGCTCTCTGAAAGCGAATACTATTTCTTCACTAACGTTCGCCAAACGATTTTTAAGACTAGACTCCTCTTCTTAATTGTTTCTATATTCACATGCGTAAATGAATATAAGATGTTGTCAGATAAGCTAATTTCACTACAGTTTTTGTTTCTGTGACAAAATTGAATGCAAAATTATGTCAGTATATCGCTTTAGTTTGAATCGTTCGATTTAATTTTAGTAACTAAATATCTTGAGCAATGCTTGTTATATAAGAAGTGCAGATTCTTATCGGTGATAATTTATCCTACCATAAAGTTAACGCAGGATGCGGAACACCTCTTCTGACAGGTTGCATATTATTGTAGCCAACTTATTGTCTATTGACACTGACAATAATTATGAAAAATTATTCAGGTTAGTAAAAATTATCAGTATTTTGACTTTTTTTGTCAAAACATACTGTATAACACAGCTCACACGTCTCATCCCATTTACTGATAACGAAAGCACTAATTTTTCATTTGCGAATAATTTTCACTTCCCCCGTAGGTAATTTCCACGCTATTTGACTTTCTACGTTTATTTGTACTCGTATTACAAAATTTTGAATCTAAATGAGATGAATTCTCTCGAATGTGTTAACGGTGTTTTATATTTTGTTACAACAGAATTGGTATCATTCTTGAAATATAAAGGATTTCTATGAGACTTCAATTCTATGTTGTAAACCAAAAATCGGCTTTACAATATAAGGTGTACGCACTGTGCATGAGGGAACATATAAAATAGTTTAAAACGCTAATGAAGGCAGTAGAAAGCTAGAGTGAATTCTACAGGGATCGCAATTTTCCGTTTTTTGCGAAATTAGTCTAATGTAAATATTTCAAATTCGTGCATTCAAACCCCGGTTTTTCCCGATTTTCCGTCTCTTTTCTTGGGTGAATTGCGATCCCTGGGGTTCTCTTTCTCATCCATTGTGATTCAGTGTTATTTATGTAGATACTTTTTTGATGCATTGAATTGAATTTAGTATTATGTTCATTTTGAACCTAGGCCTACAAGTAGGTTCAAAAATTTTCAAGTATTCATTATAAAGAAGACATTCACTTTTCATTCTTTGTTTGACCTACTATTTAACTGATCAGTCCACCACCATTATGACTTTGACAACTTAGTCTGTTTGGATCCCGAGTTCTGAAGATAGCAATGCGAATTTATTGCATATAGTGACCGAAGATATTAACTTGCCTAAAATTACGAATAGGTCTACATATTAAATATAAAAATATTACTAATCTACCTATGAATATTTCTGCTGATTATATGTTACTTTCATGTAATCTTAACCCTCTCCTCTCTCATGGTTGCATATTTATTTTCTAGTAGGTCTAGACTAGGGTTCATCAAATAGGAATCAGTCTTTCACGTTCAAGTTTTGCAGATTATGCCCTATATAGGCCCCTACAACTTTGCAATTAAGTGTTCTTTTTCAGGTGGAAGATGAATGTGGTACTTTTTTTGTCTACAAAATATAAATGCCTAAGTTAAAGCACTTGATTATCATCATTGAACAACTGTAGGTACAAATTTCATTACTGGATCACACCGCATCTCCGATCATTTACCGGATCATTACCCATCGGCTCTCGGATCACACATGAAGTTATTGGATCGTATCCCGGTTCATGCCCATGAGCCGATCCGGTGTGAGCCGGTAGGTGCCCTACTTTTTGCTCACTTACTATATCAAGTTCCAGCATGCGCCATTTTGAATAAATCTCCACTTTTAGTAAACTGAAAGAGTTAAACAATCTAATTCTGTGGCTAGAATTCTCAGTACGAGACCGACTGTAAAGCGTCGGATAAATCTTTCAGTCGATATTAGAGGAGTATAAAAGTCACGAATTATGCATCTGACTGATGTAGACCTAATTTCATCAGGATTCCGGTCAATCTCCTCAAACAGAAGTTTCTCTAGAAGCAATCTCTAAAATCAATCACTTCATTGTAATAGGAATTTGACTAATCAATTAATTGACAATTGAAGTTTTATGCCGTAATTAATTGAAATTTGAATTACTCAGGATTTTCAAACATTTTCGGGTAACTGAAATCACGACTTCGGTGGATTTGTGCACATCAACGAAGCTAGAGTAGCGAAGCTGCAAGAGCGTGTCTCGCAGTGAAAGCAGCCATGACGTAGAGGCGCACTTGTATGACTGATCCACAAAGATAAATTGCTTTGTCTGCGTGGTTTGGTCTAGAGATGACATTTTTTAATAGTGATGGTCACGCTTAGAACTAGTCCCGAGAGGCAGGAAATTCAATTTGCCTTTGAACGTAGTGCAAATTCAAACTTGAATTCTGACGAATTAGATCATTGACATCGCATTGAACGTACACAGTCAGTAAATTCAGATCGTGAGGAGTCGAACGTTGTGAATAATAATTCCATTTGATGAATTTATCACGGAGAAGCATTGAGTCAAAGACAAGTACTGTTCACCTTGGCAAATGTTCAGACTTCAATGTGATAACCACAGCTCGTATGTCTCCTGACCTGATACAACTTTCCTCACGCATTGCGCGCTCTTAGCCAATCACGTAAGCCAAAGGGAGTCATGCTATTTCTCCATCTCTCTCTACCGGTATACACAATGGCTGAGATAGAAACGCGTCACCTCTAGAGTAGCAGCGACAGACGAATCCAACTCTGTGGACTAATCACTGTTGGGGAGAAATTTACTCTGTGCGTGAATATTCGCTACGGTACTTCTCTTCGACTAACTTACTTTCGACGCCATCTGTATATAATTCACGAAGCTCCGTCTGACTACCAATACAATGCTCCGAGCAGCAATCTCTTCTTCGAATGAAAGATTTCTGTTCGATATCAATCTCCCAAAATGTCCATGAAGTCCAGCTATTCGTCTCTTCAATGTCAAAAGTAGCAACACTTAATCTGTCCCTTATTTGCTTCAACGTGAACTCACGAAAGCAGTGCTGGAAATATAGAAAGCAAATATCTTTGCACCATCTTCACTGAATATTTTTCACACACAAGTGGGATGGTGCTAAAATATATCGTATCATTTTGGAGTTTTCTTATGGCTTGAAAGTCAAGATAGCAGTGTTAAGTCTAGAGATGCAATTTTTTAATCTGAAAATTTTCAAAAAAATAGAAATAGTGATTTTTGTTGCACAATAGGCACATGTAAGGATTGTAGGCCTGTAATCCATGATATAAGTAGAACCACAAAATTCGCATTTACCTAAAATTTTCCGGAAAGGCTTCCATTTTCTTTACTAAATCAGTTACCCCCACCCTGTTCAAAATCTGCAGAATTGCTGTCTCGTATACTTACCTGTCTTCAACCAGTCCACATGTTTAAGTCATTTCTTTAATCAACACTTGTCTTTGTTATTCAGCATTTGCATGCACATCACACATGTGAATTTGAAAAATAATTCTATCAGGCATGGAAAAAATGCACTTTTATGAGTCGTAGCTTTCCTACGTTCAGGAAGTTGGTGTTCATTCATTTCATGCTTCAAAGCATTGAAATCCGGCGTTTGCCTAAAGTATGTGAGACTACAGTGGACAATGTGTTGATAGTTGATGATAGTTTTAGGCAGCGATCTCGGTCAATGCTGCTAGATCTTAGGAAGAATAAAATCACAGATACATACAACCATTACAAAAAACAAAACTTTATTGAATCATGTGAATGAAGTTTTCTGTCGCAACTGATAGGGAACTTAAGTTTTCATGTTTTGACATGCAGATAAAATTCTAATTGAAACAGGCGCCTAGATTGTTAAAACTTTCAATGATTCATTGTCAGCTACAGATTCATGTCCGTTGACTCTGCATTTTTTGCACATGTAAGCAACTGCACATGCACACTGCAAACTGTACGATACGAAAGCGAGGAGATTTTCCCTACGAAAGCGTATGTACAAATCGAGAATAACAAAATGTACCAGTGCATTTTTCATTCGTACATGCACGCACGTAAGCGCTATCTGCTTTCTATTTGGCTCAGAGCAGAGTCAGTTCCCTATTGGTTAATGTTGATTTCCTCACCAAAGCTTGGTTGCGGTCAATGAGCGTCTCCGATTAACTATTTTTACATATTTACACACTTTTCGTAAGCAAATATAGGTAGATTTCCATAAGCTCATTGAAACCCAAAATTCGATGCAGTTAAAAATCAAAAATAGTTGCTAGGTAGCAATAGATCAGGCAAAGTTGCTTTGTGCAATTTTTGTGATTACTTTTACTTATCGAGCATGGGCCACATGTGCACTGCCTGCATAGTAAACAAGTCGACTTTGGTTTGTTTTTGTGGTGCAAACGACAAGTGATTGATCGAGGGAGACAGGTTGCTCTTTTTGACAATGCAAAATGAACTCCTTGATTCTTGGTTCTATTGGTCGGCGACGAAGAATGTGTGACGTACACAGCATCCGTCCGTTGGATGAGGATATCTCGACGAAATAGTCCCAAAGTGTTGGAGATCACGGAAGAATTCAAGCTCATTCTGTCGATCAAATTGATAAAACACGCTAATGGCCATCGACGTGTTTGGATTGTGAAAGAATAATGGCGAACCAACTGATCAGTCGAATCGGCTTCTCCTTCAGTCTGATTTTCATATTTGAGGCTTCCATTTGGGATTCGTGACAGCATGGTCTACAACTCCAGTTCTGTGCAGCGACTAAGGTAAACATATTTGCTCCGTTTCGTCTTGCACATGACCAATGTAGCCTCATTGGTGTACAAAAGGTTCCTGCTACTTAGCATTCATTCATGATCGAAGACGGAATTTCTTGACGATTTCCTTGAAGGGTGCCAAGGATATAAAATCCCTTGTGCCTCATTGATGCAGTCGAATAGGAAGTAAAGAAATTGTCGAGACTGATATTTATGTCGAACCTGCGAAAGGAGTGGGAAGCTTTTCAGCAACTTGTTGCGCATGATATCTGTTTCTTTCTCGATCTCGACCAACGGATGGTGAAGCATAGAGGACATAGAAATTATCGGCTGCACATTAATCGAGATGTGTCCTTAAATTTTGCTTGGTTTTGAGGCATATCTTTGATGAAGGGATATCTAGATTGACATCGGAAGAGTTGTTCCGTGATGATGGCGCTCTGTCGAGGAAAGTAGCATTTCCTAAAATTTTCACCGTCTCTCAAATACCTCGAATGTGTTAGAATTTATCCTCTCGACTTCGCTTTTCTTTGTCATCGAATCTTATATATCTCAGAATCATCAAGAAGGTATCGCGGATCATCGTTTCAACAAAAATTGGTCGACCATCTCGAGAGCTCTAAAGCGATTAGAGTGATTCATTGGTGGGTCTATGCATAAGCTGATGAAAGTTCGTGACACTAAAGTATCAAATTGAAACGCCTCGTCGTTGTTCTCCTTACATCTTTAACAGTGAAGTCGAAGTCAAAGAGCTCGCTCAGAAAAGATATCTGTTATGTCATCGATCGTGCTGGCAGCAAACGTCACAGGGTCTCTTTATCCACAACTAATGTTGTGGGCTGGATAATGACCAAACCTTACTGAAGTCTGACTCCTCCGTGTCCAGTCTTTCCAGACGATTTCTCTTGCAGCTAAAAACGTAACTAAAGAAATACATGGCATTTTTATTGTAATTCTAAGGAGCATTCTACTCCCCCCCAGCAAAATAAGCCTATTTCAGCAGTATTTATATACTCGCACAGTCCTACGTTTCGATAGTCATAGGCGATACACAGGCAGTGATGGGCGCATCAATTGAAGAAATGACACTGTAGCGTCAACGTCAATCAGTCCTGAATATAGCGGCACCACCGTCCAACGACCCATAGTCCTTGCTAGCGTCAGTGTCTATTCGTAGCATCAATTTTATACCATGCATCGCCGATTTTGAAATTCATTCGCATATCGGCACCTCTAGGACAGGAAGGTTTTATCAACATTTTTCCTTTTTTTATCAATATTCCGCAAAGGCAGGATAATTGTTGTATTGCCGGTCAATTGACCAGGACCATCCTTCTCAGTATTTGCATTCATGTAATCCCTCAAATAGCAGAAATGTCAAAACAATCATCGCAATGAAACACGGAGAAACAAAAAAAAGTTTCATTCAAGAGAATGTTGAATCAATAATGCACATCTTTTTTTATTTGATAATGATTATTATGTCTTGAATATGCTAATGCCACTTTTTTCAAAAGTGAACGAGTGCAATTTTCTTAAGACCATGAACAATGAATGAACGATGAACGAACCAGCGAATGGGAAAAATACACAAACGAATGGCTTAAATGAATGAACTATCGAATTCCACACTGTTCGAGTGCAGTAGTCAAAATAGACCAAGTTATTAGCAGGGACTACAGTTGCGAAAGTTTTCGTCTCCTACTGGTTGAATTATATCAAATTGTCAATGAATTGGGCTACTCAACTCAATGAGAGGGCTTTTGTGAGATTGGCAATTTCCGGTTCAGTCTTAGATAAATCACAACACAGTTCATGCTCTACTATATGCAAGAGAAGGTTTGAAAATCCTGCCTTGTTCAGTATGTTGATGAAGTAATTTACAACGGATCGGCTAGAATCTACAACTGTTGTATGTTTCTTTGGTGAGAGATAGTTTCTTCTCGTATCCAGGTAGTTATATTCAGAAATCAAAATGAAATTTCATCGGATACACGCGCCTATTTATTGCAAAAACATACGGAACGACATTTCGCCTATCTCGGCTTGATCACGCGCAAAATTGGATAGGAGACATTGCGTATCAGAAGTGATTAAAACTCAAAAATCAATAATGAAGTGAAATAAAAGGGATGCATGAAAGTGTGCCTATCATACCACTAATAATCGGAAACAACTTCAGCAAAGAGATTGAATACAGAATCATAGAAGAAGGAAAGCAAAGCATACAGTTTTGTAGGCATCTGTCCGCCGTGAGCAACCATTCATTAACAGATGGAGATGCGCGCGAAATGCATAGTTCTTCCATTACTTTTGTTCTCGTGTAATTGTGTAAGCGCCCATACACAATATCCCACTACATGTTTCCATTGGGTTCCATCCCTCTATGATCCTTTTTGCAGGCAGCAGTTAGATCTTCTAGCCATCACGCACATGTTGCACATTTAAACAGACCTTTCCTTAGGTGGATGGAAAACATTCTTTAAAGATTTGCCACCAGAAAAACTCAACACAATCATTTTAGACAGGCCACTACGCCCCGTGAGGTTGCACATCTTAAGGGCATGCATAAAGATCAATTATAATTAATCATGTACTGTAAATTTAATCATTTGTAATGTCTGGTTGCGTCTTGAAGACGCTTAACGGTGAAGACTGATAATTAAAAAAAATGACCATTTCATGAGATAATTAGAAATGTCTGCTAATAAAATTATGGGCGTGTTCTAAAACTATGATAATTACCATGAAATATTTCGTTCAATTTTCCTGCAAAAAGGAAGCTCAGTACAAACTCCAACTCGTATAAGTTTCATTATCACTGCAATAAGTATTACTTCCTTGACAAATGCATTATATCATTTTCAGGACTCAGTTCATTCCGAGAAAATATCTCTCTGATATCAGTGATGACATTATCAGCGACAGTATATAATGCGTTCGTTTTTATTTCATGAATTTATGAATTTTTATTTATCTATTTTTTTCATGAATTATTTTTTTAGCTTGACTAGAATGACGTAGCTATTTGATGTGTCAGCCACAACTGAATGACAGTTCTCATAGTTGAATTAACCCACTAGTGATTGGTGTTCGTGTGGCTTTTCAATAATCGGCATTTGAAAATTTTAATTTAGCTTTTGAGAATATTTTGAGGAGCATCAAGGAAAGTTTGAAGAAATGCACTGTTCACACTCCACCATCTGAATCGCAGATAGATAGATAGTTGGTTACTGACACTTCTTGAATGAAACTGATCAGTTATCGGGGTAGCCTGTAGTGGCGAGATGGTGCTCATTAACTTATTCAAGATTAACAAATGAAAATTGATAGTCATCAGTCCGTCGAATTGCCCTTGAAGATGACATTTACAGTGTAGTATGTTTCGTCAATTAGAGAAATATGAAATGGAGCATCAAAGCTAATGTTCAACTGTTTGTTTATCTGCAACAACAACAACATCAGTAGTCTGTCATGACGTTTTCAATATCTTTAAGAGCAATTCGGGCAAGCTACCGGCTACGAGGAACATCACATTTGTGCCTTAAAAGTGCAATTACAATCACAAAAATGACAGATCTTATTTTGAGTGACTAAATGAATGCTGGATCATTGCGTTAATTAGTGCACCAAACTCGGAAGTGTATCTACATAAACAAATGGAATTTTACCATGTTCACACTCCGCAACATGCACAACGACTGGAAGTCTAACGCAAAAATTGTCGCTTCACTGATGTTGGGTGAGCATGTACAAATTAAAAATAACAAGAATCTTGCTCTCGAATTTAGAAAGAAAACATCAGTAGCTGTCGCACTATTAACACGAACTTATGCTCCTTTGCATTGAGGCTGAGATGACGCATTGTTGAAATTACATTACTTATACTATTATATTGAATACAAGCTTCTGAAAACCTGCACCTCAACCACAGAGATAAAGTGCCTTGTCTTCGTGGCTGGATCTAGCTCTGACATTCCTCAATACTGATGGTCACGGCCAGAGCTAGACACGAGGAGCAAGAAGATTAATTTTCCATTGAATTGACAGCAATGAAATTGAATAAACGATGGATCAGACTGCCATGCAAAAGATGCGCGGCTGGTAGGATTCGAACCTACGACCAAAGTTAACCAGACCTGTGCTCTAACCAACTGAGCTACGAGCACTTATGTGACTGTGTCAATTGGCAGGGTCAAAACCTCACCACCACACATCAGTTGTCATAGCAATTATAATCAATGAATAAATATCTCGTCACAATTGTGACCGCCGACAATAAGGCAAGCAGCGTGGATCGATTGTCCACCAAAGCATCTTAAACCATGTCGTGAATGCAATCCACAACAATGAAATTAAATAAACGATAGATCAGATTGACACACAAAATATGCGCGGCTGGTAGGATTCGAACCTACGATCAAGGTTAACTAGACCTGCGCAAATTTAATGCAAATTCAAGCCTGAATCACATAATATTAATCATACACAGTCAAGTTTAGATCGTGAAGAGTAGTCGAACCGTGCGAATAATACGGTTGACGAATTAATTACTAAGAAAAAATGAGTAAAATATATGCGTTAATCTACCATTTTTTGCTATCATTTCTTTATGGAATGCTACCATTTCTTTATTGGAAGACAGTCGTTCGAAAATGAAAATGAATGAATTGAGCTGTTACAGTCTGCTAGTGAACTGTCAAGTTAACCTGAAGGAGGTAAACAAATAGGTAACTTACTTGACCGACACAGTCTTAGAAGTAGATTATGTGTGTGGTACGTGAGGTTTAGTGGAAGCTCACTGAGTGAACCCGTTTATACGCGCCTTTAAGATCTTGCAAAACTGACGTATAGATCGGTGCCATTTTTTTGATTCGTTGGTCACATTGGAACTGAAGTGGTTAAAGATATGAATAATCGAATAATTCAGGTAGTGGAATGGTATTGGTATACTATCAATACTTATGAAACAGCACAATTTCTCACACGTTGGAACGATATATACGAGTGGTCCATTTCATCACTATTGTAAATCCACGTATGGGAAATGTTATAGCGAATAGATTCCCCAGATCGCAATGTTCCTTCAATCCAAATAGAAAATGCTGAAAATAAAATTGACGAATTGCAACATCCTCCTGATTGTCATGTATAGCAATATTTCGGACACATTCATTGAACTGTTTAAACCACCACACCCAAAATTAATAAAGATCAAAAATCAATCAAATTTCAAACATTTGCAAACCTTTTCAACGAAGAAAGATCAAATTCCATAATAAATGCTCGTAGAACTTCACTTTACAATTTGGTTGATTGGGCCACGGTGTGCCAGGGCATGAAATGGAGGAAAAATGGTGGACATGAAACCGAAATTGCATTCTGGAGCTAGATTAAAAAAGTCTCAATTATTTCGTGAACACCTTTTTATGTAGTTTGACCCGCTCTTTTCAGTTATCACTGTTGGAATAACATGCGTCCAGCACTCTTCGAGAAATGAGTAAAATTCAAAATAGCGGACATAAAACCGAAGCTGAAGCGATTAATATGTACGAGTATCATGCATCAACAACAAGTCTTGGTCATTTTTTTGATCATGTGTGTGTTACTTGATGACTTGTCTAATGACCGATTTTCATTCATAAATAAATATGCTTTCTATTCTATTCTATTCTGTCTCTCAGCTCATACAAAGCAATGACAAGGAAATACGTGTAGCTATTGTGGACCTTCCAAACAAGAAGCAAATACATCAATCAACTAAATTCCTGTATCCGATAGAGACTGCACCAACTCCTCACAAGCCTCAAAAAGCAACTAGAGAAGAAAAGAGTCAAATTAAAGAGAACAGACAAAGCAAAGGAACTGCTTAATTACATTTTGATGTCATGTTATGTTATATGATGTAAACACAATGTGCACAGTGCAATGTGACAACATCATGCCGAACGATGAAAGTCTTAAGATAAGACAGAAACAGTTAATGAAAGCAGTAATTTTTTCAACCGATGAAATTGCGTCTTCGATGCTCTCTTTATGCGCTTAACATTTTGTATGATTATTCTTCCTTTTCTCATCTTCATATGCATGTCTATTTAAACTCACAATCGCTCGTGTTTACTCGATAAATGCTATTATTTCATGCAATTCAATTATAAATGATCTCATCCGTACTCTCATCAGTCATCAGACTGTGTTCAACAGTGTGAAAGGAGAAGATGGAGAAGCCAAAAACAGTCCGCGCGAGTGCGTCTTCGAGTCATCGTCAACATCAGGAACGTGTTCTTCGACGCCGATGCGATGAGAAGCAAACAATCGACAAAGATGAGCGATTTTTTATCATCTGTGTATAAAGCATACATAAACAATCATTATATGACTATTTTGACTTTACCGCGGGTGTTTTATGTCCTCATGATATTGTCGTGGCGGGAGTGTCGCGGTGATGTCATATGATCATGTTGTTTGAATACACCAATTATATATTTGTTGAATGACAAATATTGCAAACGAATTCAAATGTATCTAACAATGTAAATGAATGTGAATGTAAATTCCCGTAAATGCTTTTATAATCTTCCACTACGTGACTTTTTCTACAGTCCTGAATATCCCAGTCTTGTATGAAAATATCCGAGGGTGCGCAGCGGGACCCAGAGTAGCAACATTCTAGCCTAATCTGTATGTGCCTAGTGCCAAGCTAACAGCAGCCGTGAATCACATTTGCATTCAATGATTTGTTACAGTGGATGCAGGCACACAGGGACATTCCATGAAGCCGACAAGGGACATAGCTGCTCTTATGAGAAGGTCCACATTTAGGTCCTTCACCCCAGTTCGTTTGCATCTGGGTCATGTTGACTGCCAACGAAAACAACTACATTGTACATGTATGTCAGCAATCTTCCACATTATCAGGGACGTGCCGCGTTCGCTACTGTTGACTCTGGTGTCTCAGGGTCACATTGCAAGTTCCAGAGGTGTCTCCTCGACTCAAAGGGGCTAGGGAGACCCATCATGAACCCACCCTGAGACCAGTGAAATCATCACTTCTCAAGACACAACCATCAAGCTACCACTATCCCACCTGTGTAATCCCAAGAGGTATCTCGTAGTGTACATTGTAAACTGTAAACAGCCACTTGTCAGATAATTTATCAGCCAAATCAGTATTTTGGCTGATGCTACGAGTACTTATTATCATACAAATTTCCTGCTTATCAGACAATTTTTGTCTCATCGCACGGACTAATTTGTATTATTACGTTTACTGCATATCATACTACTTATGACTAATGTACTTTTGTCAAAATTGGATGGCATCCTTGATAATTTTCGATTATAAGACTATCCAATGTCTAAATAAGTAGGGTTCTTTTGAAATACTTGAAAGCATTGGAATAACTGGTCTGAATATTTGACATATTGATGCCATCTTACGTTTTTACTATGTTCTTTACAACTTTCAAGGTGTATATACTTCCCGAAAGTTAGCAGCGACAGAACGAAAGACATCTTGGAAGAAATCAGAGTACTTCATAATCTGTATATAAGAATGCTTGTGTGAGTGAGTTGGACAGCAATAGAACAGATATGATTAGGAGTGTTGCAAGTAGCTAGTGTCAAATCGTTCCAGTGTCAATATTTCTAGAAAAATAGACAGGCTGATATTTTGTGTGGTGATTGTCTCATCTTGTCTGTTCTGAACAGCCACTTTTGGCTGTTGATTGTCTGATGCTGTCTGTTGCAATTGTCTGATCATTTTGACTGTTATTTTGTCTGATTTTTGGCTGTCTACAGTTTACAGTGTATGTACATACAGTCTTTCCTAGATGTGTCAATCATAGAAATAGATTGTTTATCTGAAGTTGACTAGAATGGAAATTGACTCAAGGTCGCGGCACATCCGGGAGAACTAAGTTGGGGCATGAACCACCAATGAAAAGCTTACAATTGCACATGTGACTGATTCTAAACCAATGATTCAGCCGTTGACAAGTGTATCTAACTGAAAATGCGTGCGATTTTTGTGCCACTATTGTGTATTGCATGAATCTTCATTTCCGTTCTAGATATTTCATTGTTTTCTATTTCTATGGTGTCAATAGAGCTGCCTGCATTTCAAGGTCACCAGATCTTTTCCCTACAGTCATCAGTCTTCCACTGGAGCCAGAGCTACTTCAGTGTGCGGTTTCGCAAGTACCTAAGTGTGCGAAGTGGAGCCTAGAGTAGCAACAATCTAGCACCACGACTTACCGGTGGCTATAACCGTGACCGGCTACAACCTTGGTGTGGATTACTAAATGTACATCAATTTTGTTATTATATTATTTTTTAGCCATCGCTTGACTCGTTATCTCACAAATAAGTAAACATAGATTCATTTCAATGCAACACTTACCATTGTCATAGATGAAATACATATCTTTGTATGAAATCTTCGAAAGAGACACTGAATTAGTTGAATCCGAATAGAAAATCCATGTTGATAGAACTCTACTGTCCGGAAGAAACTGCACAGAATTTTGAATTTCTACTTTTGCTTCATAACCTGAAATTATTAACTATTGCCATTATTTATGCTACGGAACAACAATATACGCCCGTCGGGCTCGTGCACAGACATGCTGATCTCGAAAAATGCGATAAAGATGCATGCTTTGTACTTGTTGCGTAAAAAACTATTCTGAAATAACTATGGAAATGCTATTTCAGCGCAAAGTGCACCATTGTTTAAGGCTAAATGACAGCGATTCCAAGTAGGCATGAACCTGACATGAGGCATGAATCCGACTTTTCGGTGCTTGTTGTTTTGGTAATTTCAACAGCCCGATATTAGAACGAGAGCTACTAACATTTTCTCCCTAAAATCGCGCACAAGCTTCATATTACTTCTAATATGTAGATTGTCACCCGACATCTGTAAAACGACAATTCTAAAGTTTTATTTCCAGTTGTCTTGCAAGTTACAGAGCCTCAAACATCGCAAAATCCCACCTGTTTATGTATATAGATCCATGTACTTTCGAGTTTCATGCACTAAATGACGCAATGATGCAGCATACGTTTAAAAACTCAAAATGAGATTTTTCATTGTATGATTATGGTTTCACTTTTATGGCAGACTTTTACATCATCGGGCAGAAATACGGCATTCCTCATCACCGGTAGCTTGACCTTTTTGCTGTTAAAGGGGATAATGAGAACGCCATGACAACCGATGTTATTGTCGGAAATGAACAAACTGTGTCTCCTGATCACAAAATGAAATTCACAGTATTTCTTTTCGGTACAACACGTTTTGTTTATTGACTGCGTAAATTACGTAGTAGATGGTAAATGTGAGATAGACAATTCGCATTTTGACTTCTATTCGACTTCTTGCTTCTATTGTATTCCGACAAGACGGATTCCGTACCACCTGCGTGTGTGTGAAGCATTTCGATCATTCTTGGCTGCTGTTTTAGTTTCTAGCAGGCCATACCAGCTCGCCAGATCAGCGCTAATTGTGATCTGCTGTGAATCGGTTCAATATCTATTCAACAAGAGTTCCATCTTTCAGTATTTAGTTGAAACCGACAGACTTATCCATAGAAATCCGACTTTACGCTTTTCGCAAGTGAGTGGGACTACAATAGACAATAGCTGCTTTTTGATGGCAATTTCAACTGCTCGGTCAGACAACGATCTATGTAAATGTTGCTAGATCTTATGTAGAATCAAAGCATGTTCCACCTATAATTTATTCTGTGAACATCATTGCTGTGATCATAGTCTAGGCAATCTACAACGAATTACACTGTAACCCGCCACAAATTACAATAGTTTCGAGAGTAGGCTCATCTTGCAGAGAAAAAATCCCTTATCAACAAATCAAACATCTAGGAAATCTAGTCAGTGGAACACCTTGAACTTTCCACTTGAAGTCACGAGTCTTTTCGAAATATGAATACACGCTCACTCCAATGAAAATTCAAAAAAAAAATGAAGCGCTGCAGCTTTGTCTCACTAACTGCATTTGCCTTCCGCATGGCTTTCACCAATATCAGCTATGTTCTCTGAATTATGTCCTTTCCAAGCGACTAGATTTCTCAGTCAATAATTTCAAATACTTGCAACTTATCTGCAGATGCAAACGGATGCAGATTTCTACAAGTTCAGCCACAATCTGCGAGGTTTGCCATGAAAAAACGATTACTTTCTACAACTATCGTCTTGTGAAAACACATAGCTGTTCAAACCACAGGTTGAAAACGCGCTTATGCACCCTTGTCTTGTAGATAACTTTCATAGGTACCTTTAGGGTGCAGATTGATAAAGATGTGTATAAGTTTGGTCACAAATGTTCATTTTTTCCATCAATAAGCGAAGATCTTTTGCAAGTACTCTCTTGTGAATATACATAGAAATTCAATAATCTATATCAAAAACACGTTTCCGCACAATTATTATCTAATACACATTATGAAGCACCTGTAATTGTAAACTGATGTAAATTTGCCTATGCCACGGGAAAAATCAGAGTGTATTTCTATCAGGACTGTGTATCTGTAGATCTATCTCCTGGACTATCAGGAGAGACAGTTTGTTTATCTGCAACAATAACATCGGTTATGATGACGTTTTCAGTATCTTTAACAGCAAATCGATCAAGCTACCGGTAATGAGGAATGCCGTATTTCTGCCTGATGATGTAAAAGTCTGCCCTAAAAGTGTTACCACAATCACAAAAATGACAAATCTCATTTTGAGTTTTCAATTGCTTGCTGGGTCATTAAATCATCTAGTGTATGAAGCTCGGGAAGTACATGGATCTCCATTCATAAACAGATGGGATTTTGCGATGTTTGAGGTTTTACGATTTGCAAGCCAACTGGAACAAAACTTGAGAATTGTCGTTTTACTGATGTCGGGTGACAGTCTACACGTAAATACTAAAAGTAAATAGGAAGCTTGTGCGCGAATTTAGGAAGAAACTGTTAGTAGCTCTCGGGCTATATGAGTTGGTTGCTATATCTGTAGAAGAACCACATTACTCAAGCACGCAACGGTTGTATTCTTGCGGCAGTAGGATTTATTGCAAGTTCTTTTATATCTAAGAGAGAAATAGTAATAATAATGAAATAGTGAAATAACATTTACAAAGTACAAAGTATATTACTCTGCAAATCAAGATTCTCATCGCAAACATTTTGTATTTGTAAGGACAGTAAGAAATGGCAGGTATGTATAAACCAGTATTCGTTTGCTTCATTTTCCAAACAGTGGTAATTTTCATATTTTTCAAAGTTATAGTGAAGTCAAGAAAATCAATGGAATTATTGGCAGAATGTTCAATAGGGAACTTTATCGATGGAATTGAAGAATTAATAGAATTATAGAAATTGTCACAGTCAACATCATTTTCGAAACAGACAAGAATGTCGTCAACGTAATGGATATACATCAATGGCTTTATGTCGAATAGTGAAATTTCTTTTTCTATGATGTCCATGGCGATTGTCTGCTATGAGAAGCTTGGTTTTCAGTGCTCTCAAACTTTGTCGTCGTCCTAATGGTGTCAAGCGATGTATTGAAAAATTGAAAAATATTTTCTTTCTTGATGGTTATACTGAAAGAGAATTTGATAGCATTTGCCAAAAGGTAGAAGAGTGCATTAGAAATCCACCATTTGACGATAATCAAGAAAAAACTAAAAAAAAACTTTTTTAAATGACTAATTACAAGTCGTCTTTTTGTAACGAATTCCTTACCGGCATCAAACAAATTAATGTTCATTTGAAAAACTCCTGCATTTTTCCAATATTTAAAACTTTAAAGACTAGTATGCTAATTCCGAACAAAGATAAAATCCCTTGTTTCTTACTTTCTTCAATTGTTTATAAATATGAGTGTGAGCACTGCAATTGGTATTAAATAGGAGAAACAGGATGCTATTATTTTACTCTGATACATGAACATACGAAAGGTAGACGTGCTTCTGAAATTTGCATGCACGAACACTTTCCAAACGAAGCGAATTTTAGAATTATTTGTATAACTAAGCCGTGGTTGACAAAGTTGGTTGAATCTCTGCATATTCGCGACATTAATGACGAAACATTGATGAACATTCACCTTGTGATACAGTTAGAAGTTTGGTGAATCCATGCACGACAAATGTACCGACGACCTATGAACTGATGTAATGTAGTTCTCTTTCCTTCTTTGTATATGAGCTCCATTTTACTATAATATCTCTTTCTCCTGTCACTGATGATGAGCAGTTTTTGCATGAAGCATGTTTGACCCTCAAAATGAACAGTTTTCATTCTAAAGTGGATATTCAGACTTCATCAATTGAAGTGAGAATGATTGAGCGAGTTGAGCATCGCATTCTTCATTTTGGATGTTTTTCTGATTAATTGGAAATGATGTAGATCAAGCATTCAAAAACTTAGTGTTCTATAAATCATGTTCTTTTATTGGATGTCGATTAATTGAAATTCCACGAATCATAAATTTGTTTTGACTATTGAGATTGTATCTTCATGCTTCATAAGGAATCACAGGTCGTTATTGATTATCATTATTTAATCATGGCATGTTAACAAAGTGGAAGCAAAAACTCTTTTCGGGTAAAAAAGCTTCCAAACCTGCATTAATTTCCCAGTAACCGCACTGGAGCGGCTAAAACACACCAAATTGCAAAAGCTATTCACATGCTTCCCCTGCTTTGTTGTTCTATTAAAAAGTATATAGTAATTAAAGACAAGAGGCTTTTTCTTTTTTTATTATTGTTTCGTTAAATATTACCTCCTAACTTGTTCTTAATCCTTTCACGAAAGTATAATACTAATCACCCTCACCTTGCAGCATAAATGACAAAAACAAATTCAAGAATGGAAGCTCTGACATCGTGCGAGGATGAATCATCCTTGCAAATGCACCTGAATAATCTAATTTCACACTACAAAAGCGCCAAGTAATATTGTGAAATGAACCAATCAAAAGCTTGACAGAATGTTAATAAAGAACTATTTTCCAATTAGTTTGCGCCCATCTGAGCATTATTGAAATAAAAACATATGTCATTTTTCATGGCCACGCTGCTTCTCAAAATGAATTCACGTGTGGAATGAAATTGCATCAGATATTTGGACAGAATGTGAACATCACTTTTTTAATTTCCTGATTTCTGCTGCTTGGGATCTATGTATTTATTTTTACTTCTATCTTTTGATCCGTACCGGTTGATTCTGCTTCATTTTGATTGGTAAAGTGTCTCATTGTTGTTGTCATCTGCCATTGTCAATGTCTCTGTGCCTTCGTGAGTCAAAGTCATGTTCACCTTCTGTCCAAATGTCTGATACAATTCCATTCCGCATGTAAATTCACTAAGAGAAGCGGCGTGGCCATGAAAAATGACATTTGTTTTTACTTTAAAACTATCTTCCACTCTGTAAAAGTAATAAAAGGAATTAAAACCCATAAAACATTTTATTTATACTCTATAACATTAAAAACGATCCACTTGATATAGAAAATCTCAATGGAAGTGGACGACTTTTATTTCACACTGCACTGGCCAGGATGTCTATGCATCAAATTTGTCATGCTAATATAAAGCAACTGTCAATTGTCGATATCTTTGGCATAGTTGATGCATTTCAAATTCAACCTTTTATCACTATCAAGCAATTCTTTCTGACTAAATTTTGAAGCAAAAATGTCGCAATCAGAGTTTGTAAAAGGAATGGCTGTTGGAGTGCTACGATGTGGAAAGAGTTGTAGGTTTGTTGGACGGAAGTTGGGTGTGTCACACTCCACTGTGAGCAGGTGGTGGTGTCGATGGAACAGTGATGGAAGTGTTAAAAGAAGGAAAGGATCAGGGAGACCGAGATTGACAAACAATGCTACCGATAGGAAGTTGGTTATCTCAGCAAAGCACAATCGCTTTAAGAGTGTTCCTCGACTGGCCATCAGCTGGAAAGCTGCAGCAGGAATTGCATGCAGTATGCGAACAGCATATCGCCGTCTAGCAGAAGCGGGCCTGAGGTCATACCGACCTGCTGTAAGAATTCCTCTAAGTAATGCGAGACTTTCACACAATTACATTGTTTCACTGCCAATTTTTTTCTCCGCAGGTCTCGAACACAAGCGGAAGCGTGTGGAATGGTGTGAGCAGCATCTGTCGTGGAGCACAGAGGAATGGCGTCAAGTGATGTGGACGGATGAATCCCGTTTCACTTTGGATTTTCACGATGGTCGCATTAGAGTCGATCGAATGGTTGGTGAGAGGTATTCACCCTGCTGCATATCTGAGCATGACCGCTATGGTGGTGGTAGCGTGATGATCTGGGCCGGTATCTGGTACGGAGGTCGAACTGTCGCAGTCATTGTGAATGGGAACTTGAACGGAGAGCGATATTTATCGAATATCATATCTCCAATCGTCATCCCAATGGTAAATGAACTCAACCTCATATTCCAGGATGACAACGCTCGACCACACAGAGCTCATTGTGTAACAACATCGATAGTGAGATCTGGAATCCATTGGCCTTCACGCTCCCCCGACCTGTCTCCGATCGAACATGCTTGGGATGAACTTGGTCGGAAAGTGAGAGATGCATATGATCATCCGCCATCAACACTGACAGCTCTTTCAGAGAGACTCATCGATCAATGGTCACTGATGGATCAGGAACGGCTTGATCATCTTTGCGACTAGATGCCGATGAGACTTCAAAGCTGCATTTCAGTGCGGGGAGGACATACTCGGTACTAATGTAATTATTCAAATATTGTGTTATTAAATGATTATTATGTGTTACTAACTAATTCATTTATTCAAATATATTGTTTTATATAAAATGCTATCTTATAATTCATGAGTGTGAGTGGAATAAAGTTCATATATTTGAGTGGACCATTTTTTATGTCAGGCAGTATATTAATGCAGAAAAGTGATTCACTCTTCATAAAGTCGCAAATGAGTGCTAGGAAGAGTACTGAACCTGAGTGCTAACTATGATTAAGAAATGAGTCCCAGAATCTAGTACTCTTTATGCTCGAAAATATTGGTACTCATATTAGAACTCCTTGGGTTCGAGAGCACAAAACTTAATTCGTACTCATTTAAAAAATGTCTGCTATTCAGGTATGTTCCCTTTTTTCAACTGATGATGCAACTCAGTATTTAATGATTCTATTAACATTACGCTTGCTAAAGTAGCATTCATTAATTATTGCAGGCCATTTGCCAGTAGTGCGTTTAAGGTGACATTTCATAAGGAAAAGAAGGGCTCTGTTACGACATTATATTGCCATTTGATTCATGGGCAAACAATATATTTCCGTTAGATGCATTGTAAACCGTACGCTGCCAAACCGATGAGATGCTTGCTACCAAATGCTTTATTTCTTTTCTGCATTTGACATCGTTTTCAACTGTTTGGCAGCAAAGCTACCAGACCTGCATGGTGCCTAACAGACGCTTCTCTTTCTTCTAGTCGCATTGTACTATGTTAATAAAGCATGCTTAACTGTGGATCAAAAAAGTTTCATAATATTGCATCATGAATGACACCAAATTTCTACCAGCATGAGGGGTTGAAATTAATGCTATTGATAACATTGTTTATCCGATTTTCGTCTGACTTCTCCATGATCGATTTCAATTTAGTCTCATTTCAAAATGTTTTGCTTTGTTGATACCATGTGGTTGTGTTCAGGCTCTGCGGTGGATTCCTCTCTACCCGAGAAAAGTATTATTGTCTACTTTTGAAATTGTCATAAAATGCGGTTAATCAAATCTGTTACCCTGTTTGACGGATTAACTCCCACGCATGGCAGGCTTTTTAGGGGAAATTTGCAATTGAAAAAAACATTGCTACCTGTTGAAATTCAATGATTTTCATTCACACGTATCATATGGAACTTGGACAGCAAATTGTAATTAAAGCTTTTAGTTGATTGAAATCAGCTGATATTAAAATATTGATAAACAACTAAATTTTCAGAAATATTAGCAATAATTTGAAGCATATTGATTATTTTTGTCCATTCAAAGAATAATAAAGTCTTTTCGTTATGAAAATGTGTCGGGAAGATCACACTGTCAGCCAATATTGATCACGTTCAATTGCTTTCGTGAGGACTACTGGGCAAAACTAATACTACATAGGAAAGTGAAATATATGCCAACTTAATCTATGAAACATCACGTTTCCCACGGTATAATGTTCATAAAAATTGAATTGCAACTTCAACGCGAATTTTGCAGTTTGGAATATAGGGATGCATTTTGTCAATATACGTCCCTCTTACGTTGCATGGTGCTCATTACTACGTAAAAAGTAGTAAGTTATTGACATCTAAGAGTCAAACTTACAACATTGAATTTTATCGACAACATGCACTACATCACACGGAAGTCTAAAAGATTTTACAAATAACCAATAAGTTTACAACTATGAACAATATGCATTATGTAAATTTCAAATTAAGCTAACAATCAATCCAAAATGATATTATATTTACAATTCATGAAATAAAGAAATACAAGCATGTTTGAGAAATAAAAATGAATGTGGATGCAGTGGAGTTGCCGGTCAATCCTAATGAATGCAGTCAGTTCAGTGGAAGGAGTTGAGCATTCACGGAAGTTGTAGGATCTTAAGTCTACTCCACACGACTTCAGAAAGGTCATTTGCTTGTCATGCTTAAAAGAATAAAATATGCGACTGCCGCTTAAAGATATGTGGGAAATGAACTACTTTTTATTTATAAGAAGTATCAGTATCTTCATTTGGTGAGGAAATGTTAGTTTTTTTGATGAGTTGGTTTCGCTGCGAAATTTATTTCATTTGGCAGCTGACGGTTTACTGTGCGGGGTAATTCAGACACGTAGTCATTCTTCATCTTTAATCGCCAGAGGCAAGGTGCTGTATACTTCTATCGGCGCAAAGCACATTCCTTATGTTCTCAAAGCTTTCAAAGTAAGTGAAAATTATATTTTTACGATTTTTCATGACGATCGGTAGAGTATAAGTGTTTCGTAATCAATCGAGTTAATCAGTCTGGCCTGGCGTCTGGCTGCAGTACTACAAAAGTTTGAAAAATCAGCCGTTTACCTATGACTCAGCAGTGGTTGTATCCAAATGCAGACGACCAGAATTCTTGGAATTGTTGACGTCAGCGTGTTTGGTAAAATGTAGTCTAGTATAACCCGTTCAATCTATTCCAACACGAGAGGATATTTCTCAGATATTATCGCAAGGACATGACTCACCACCTACTGCTCAGTGGCATTCAGTAAGTCCAGTGGACCGGACTGGATTCAATGTGTGAATTGTGCTGAGTGACTGTGGATAGTGTAATGGCGGTGATCCACTTTTTGAGTTTGCCAAGTGCACTTAGACTTTCTTTAGCTTTTATTTAATTTTTTCTGACCATTTCTGTCCGCTTAGAACTATAGAACTTATTGGTGTCCGAATTACCCCATTTTTTCTTTTTCTAAGATGTCCTCGTAGAAACTATCCAGACAAATTTCAACAAGGTTCCCAGTTACAATCTCACTATACATTGTTAATGACGCCCCATTTGCGGCTCATGCAGGTTTTTAGAACACCAGCGTCAATATAGATAACTACAAATCATAGAGTAAGTATATATAGGTGAACTGTCGACTCAAAAAGTGTCTGCATACAGTGAAAATTTTTGTATCAAAAGATCCAGTTTTTTACGGAATTTACGTTCCTGTGGTCCAAAAACTTATTTGACCAGTTTTAAAGAAGCTAAGTTTTTGTGAATTTGTTTACTACCGACATGAACCAATTCTTCCTGTCTTCCTTAGATAACCCCATCGTCCAGATACCAAGAATGAAACAACAAGTTTGGCAAGTGATCATCGATCATTGAAACCACTCGATTGATGGTCAGAACGAAGAGAAAAGGTCCAAGAGGATCGCTTTGTTGTACGCCTTGAGGTGATGTCAATGTGCCAAGATTATGATAAAGAAAAGGATGTTGTGCATAGCAAGAGCTGACATATCGTAACATCTCAGTGAAATTTGAACTGCACTCCTCGGAAAAACATTGTCCGGAAATACAATTAAATGCATTTTTGAAGTCGATCTTCAGCATCGCACAGTCTGTGTCGTGCCAATATTCTTCGATAACATGACGAATCTGATGAATAATTTTTTCGTTACCAGCAGGAGTTCCTACTTCAAATTAATGAGTCCGATAAGTAATCCGATATGGAGCTGGAAATGACTTAGCCGACACTTTATGAACATGGCAAAGACATTTACTGGCTATTCTGCGGAGAACATTTTCAACAGCAAGACGAACATCTCCCGGTTTGTTCTTCTTTGGTGCAACAAGAGATGCACTACCGATGTAAGGAGCTAATATTGAAAATATTAATAACATGCCTTCGTGAAGTCAGTAGTGAACAAGGCAATATGGCTTCGTTGGCATCCAAGATGAGCTGCACTCTAAGCCCAGAGGGGCCACAAGCACTGTCTTTCGGGAAGGATTTTAAAATAGGCATCAAGTCAAGTATTGTTCAATTGAGTTGGCAATGCATCGTTCGATTCATCTACTGGTATTGTAGGCAAGGGACCATCGGATGTTTCCGCTGAAGCGCTTTCCATGTTTCAGATGTGTCTGGTGCAAGATCATCTGATAAAAGAATACGCCAAGCACGTCCATAATTGCCATTTGCTGCATGAGTCAGTTTTCCGCATCAAGAACCACTCTTTCATCTGAATCTTTGGAAATGCAGCATGTCTGTTTTCGACCTTCGTGGCTTGATAAACTTGCTGTGTTAACTGCTTCTTTCCACAATTCAAGGCATCGGTTTTCTTTCCACTTTTTGCAGAATTTATGTCTGGTAATTTTTTGTCTTTATCCCGCCACGCTCCACGCTTCGGTCAAGGTAAAACAGCTTTTGGTAACATAACCAATTTCTTCCATGCTTCTTCAGAATTTTTCTTGAATAATGTTCATCAATGTTGTGGACAATGCTTCTGCAAATGATTGCCTTACGTTTGCTTGGATTGCTCTTAATGTTGGTTTTCTCAATGTCATTATTCCGTTCTATGAAAGGAAGGATGACACATTATTCATTGACAAAGATTCAGCATTATCTGTCGATGTTGTGGAGAGCTCATCCAATTTATAGACCATTTCGCATTTATTAGAATGATTGATGGAGCGATTTGTAGAAATTAAGCGATTGCATTGGCATTCATATTTCCAGCATAATGTTGCAGTTCCCTGCATTTTTATCAATGCATTTAAAAAGTGGTTCTTGCAAAGTGGTTCTTCAGACAATCTGTGTATTGAATGTATTGAGATATTACTGCAGTTCCTCGGACTAGTGCCAAGAACTCTATGTCATGCAGCAAATGTAATACCGCATAACTTGGCGTGCTTCCATGGACTCCTAGATACTGTATATAACATTATGGATCTTTATTATTGCTTCTTCGGATTCCACGAAGTGTAGAGAGCACATTCTGGAGCTCTCTATTCAGAACAAAATCCGTCAATGGATTGTTGTTCCATTTCCTCAAAATTCCCTTGCTATTGTGGGTGAAGCGATGAAATATTATGTTGCGACCTTTCTCATCATTGCCATTATACTTTTGCACTCAAATGCTGAACAAATATTAAGCATCGTCTAGCTTGAACAGGAAAATTGATGGAAAGATTGCAAGCGTGATTGTTAAAATTGACAGTTATTCGCCAATTGTACATTTTCTGTGAAAAATTTGAAAAGCTAACAGTCCAGGTGTTACATATCTAGGAGTTCATGGTGCTTCCACCAGTAATTGAACTCACTGTCTTCGCGTCTCGTGATTCAAATAACATAGACAGCTCGTTCAATTATGATGGAAGCACTGAAAGCTATGCGCTATGCATTAATAGACATTTCCTGTGCTGTTCCAACCACTCATTAGGAATATTACCTGAGTATATATACCTTGAGCATGCCGTTCAACGTGCTTGTTCAACATAGATGGTGTGCAGCTTTCTAGGCAATCAGGCACCGGGCATAGAAGGCCAGCCGACTTGGACGGACGATTATTTTGCTTATTTGATGGTCTTTATCTTGTTTTGATGAGGTCGGCCCATCAAGTGTGATGTAGAATGAAGTTTCATTCCTTAACATTTCATTGTTATTGCTCCACTCTCTTGATTCCTTGATAACATCATCGATAATTTCAACCAAATGTGAACTATTCTCCATTCTTAGAATATCATGCTGTTTTACACGCAGCAAAATTACTCAGCGTTAATGCACCATTAATACACCAACACAACTTCGTGCTCTTGAAGAAAATCAGGTCATATACGTTTCGGGTTCGAGACCGGTGTGGACCTTGGGTACTAAGACTGTTGATGTCAAATCAGACGCTGCGAACGTTTCTTTTGTCTTCAGAACAGATTTTCGTCAGTATTTCATCCAATATTTTAAATTCCTTAATCTGTACAAGAGCAGCCTTCTACCTTCTATCTCTATCTTGGAATTCTATCTTCTTCTCTCTCTCTTGAATACTTTTCTACGTAGACTCCTAAAAAGTACAAATCATAGAAGTCTATAAACAAATTGTGACTAGTCCCAGACTACCAAGATATCCATCTAGTCCTTTGACTTACTCGTTCGCCCTCGGTCAATAGATATTTATTGATTTCTGTTAATTTGTTAACAACACTTTCAGCCATGTTGTAACCTATACCATTGACGCCCATGCCTTCACTGAAATTCCGTAGTTCTCATGTGTTACTGCATCTATGATTCAAAATCGTATGAGAACCATAGATTTTTCATAAAGAGATGATTCTTCCCGTGCCCGGATTCCAGTTGCAAGCTTTCGGCTTTTCGCCTTATTCAAGCACATAGATTTTTCTTTGCCCAACCATTTTGCACACAATTGCAAGTTATCAAATTCAACTCTGGTTTTCCTCTGCTTCTCAGACTTGCAAGTCATGGATGATTAATGGAAGTACGAGTACATGTATGTGCGACATGAGGAGGACTGTAGCAGTCGTCGCACGCTGAATATTATGCCACACCTCTTACTATAGCGACTGACTTGACAAGCTCATCATGCATTACCACAGTAGTCATCTGATATTTCCTCTACTGCAGGGAATGAGACACACGTTTAGTAACCCATCTGCATCATGAAATCAGGTGATAATCAAATTCATCTGTCGTCATCATCTCAATCCCACTGCAAAATTCGATATCATTAAATGCCAATCTGTTTATCATGAAATCATGAATCGCCTCACTGAAGTAAGTCGGTCGTAAAGATAGTGCAACATCCATAACTGGTCATCCGTAACTAAATCAATACAGTAGTGCGTGTTCACTTAGCCTACATTCACTCTGCCACCGTCATGCCGATGAAGCGGATCGCTGAGGAACGAGATACATCCCTGATCATTATCGGAGCGGGACTGATGCGCACTGGGACAGAATCACTTCAAATAGCTCTACAGCGCCTTCTCAATGTCAAATGCAATCGGATTACGTCGAACAATGCTGATTTCTGGAATGCTGCGATCACACAAGGTGTTACCGACGATGAATTACGTGATCATGTCTACGGACAAAACATCATTGTCTCATTACCCTCCGCAGTTCTATACAAGCGTCTCTTAGCAATCAGTCCTAATGCAAGAGTAATTTTGACTGTAAGAGATCCTCGTAGATGGTTTCGAAGTGTCCAAAAAACGCTGGTTCCATTTTCTAGATCACTATGCTGTTTCCCTGTGACCATTGCAACCAAATTGAGTGGAACTGTCGCCATCACTTCGCTATTCGAAGGTGCAGCGAGAAAGCTACTCGGATCGAAATGTGACTTCGATGACGAAAGTCAAATGTTAAAAGCCTTCAGAAGACACGTGGATGAAGTTAAACAAACAGTACCGAGTGACCGTCTCTTAGTGTTCGACGTGAAAGATGGGTGGGGCCCATTGTGTGATTTCTTGAAGATCTCGGTGCCGGATGAGGTTTTCCCACACACAAATCATCGTTATGAGTTCAAAAAGAGAGTGAGGAAGCGATTGATTTTTGAGTTGATGTATACGTTATTCTTTGTCTTCACATTGATTCTTGGTGGGAAAATTTTTGCCGACTGGATTGCTTCATCAATTATGTGGTCTCCAATTGAGTTGTAACTTCATGCTGTGGAATCCGCAATCAATGGCCTCCAAAGCAAAGTTCAGTCCATCAATGGTGCTTGATGTATTTCGGAATGAAGTTCATATACTGAAGCAAATTAGTAGAAGACCATGAACATCAAAATTTCACATTGAAGTCTTTTAGTTTTGCTTTAAATTGATGATTATTGGAATATGAAAATATTTGCTATCTTTAAAAAAATCATTATCCAATAGCTTTGATTTCCAGGAGTAAATTGTTTCGTTTTCGTAAATTTTAGATCCGGCAAGCCTTGAATATGAATGCAGCAAAATTCTACTAGTTTATCTTCAATTTAAAGTGAATTGCAGCTCACACACACTTATCATAAGATCAATAGATATTGTTGCTTCACATATTACTTCATATCAGTTTTTGATATTGCAATTATAGAATTAATTTACCATGGAAATCCGACACTTTATAAAATTAAAGGGAAAACTAGCTTACGGGGGAAATTTTCACAACATTTTTTTAGATACCCGTCCAAGCAGTGTTATAATTGCTGTGTGAATACTTATGATGCGTTCATGGAAATTCAATGATTGGGGAAGCATTTATAGTCGTTCGTTTAAAGAAATTGTATTTTGTTGAGGTAATTTATTTAATGACATTGACGATGGACTTTTAAGTATTGGAAATATCTTGATTGGAAAAAGTCTTTTTTTGATTTTCAGTAGATCTGCGCAATTCATGATACAGAATTATGGCATAATTTTATATGCATTGAAAAAATTTATATTGATTGTATTCGTTTAAATTATATTCGTTTCGCCCGTCCAATTCCCATTGTCGTCTGACCATCTCATTAAGAGCCCCTTCATTTTCTTGACATCCCTTAGTTGTTGCGCTGCCGCATTGTGTCAAATTGATCATTTATGTTGCTTAATACTCCTTTGTCGAATGTCTACGCTAAGACATGAAATTTAACGATATAAAACCATCAATTTACAGCTACTGTGTTATCAGTGGTTGTAGGGTTTCCTTTTACTATTAATAGAAGCAGAGATAATAAGCATCAACAATATGCGCATTAAATCATCAGGCGTGGACGTGTGTTGCCAGTCCTGTACTGCACCCACTTCAGCCAGTCCTACAATACTTCAAGAATGGCGACTTCTAGCGATTACTGACAATGCTGCTGATGATAATGCCACAGTCCTCTAGGGAGAGTTTCGATGTTAGCTACCAACACCTTGTCGGTGCACTTTGCAAAAATGAGTTGTTAATTTCATTTCTCTTTTACGTCTCCTTGACAAAGCGATCTTCAATAGATCATCAGCTTAACACTATTTTTTGGAGGGGGAACTGCTGGATCTTCCCTATGCATTTTTTATGTTGACAAAAACTGCAATAGTGACTATAATTTTGTGTGACTTTCAGTTTCTTCGTATTTCTGATGAACCATCAACATTTTATCAAATTGACCCATCGGAACATGAAGAAGTTGACAATTATTTAAAATTGCTTTTTTGAAATCGAGAATTTTGTAGATTTCTTGCATACTTCTAAATTTCAATTAACTCAAATCACTGATAGGCACTGACAAAGTATAAATGATTTTTCAATCAACACGTTCAATAATTCACGCAATTTGCAAACAATGCATCCAAGCAACTTATATTTGAACAATAGTAATATTAACTAAATGCTACTCACAATGGATTTATAATTAATGATGTCATTTTTGTGCCACAGGAAACCAAAGTTGACAGAATTTCATGCGTCACAGTATTCTTCGTGCATTTGCCTATGAAAGTATGCAGTACTGTACTTCTTCCGCAGAATATATAGCTGAAATAGAAGCTGACCATTTATAACAAATAAATCTATACAGGCCTACATATAAATCTCGACTTAAGTTGCATGAAGCACAGCTTTACTATCCTAATGTATCAAACATTATCTGTAGACAGTTTCCTGTGACAACTGATCAGAGCACATCGGTTATCAAGCCTTCTACGATCGATTTTCAACAGATGTTCAAAGAATCAATTTTTTGAAAAAAGTTGGAATTCAGATTCTAAACTGTTATTCATTGCAGCAAGATGGCCGAGCTTGCAAAAAAATTGACATAACCATTGGAGCTAGCATGCGCTAATTGTGTTGGAGCATGAAAGAATCAAGGGGATTTAGTATCCCCAGCGTTTTCAGAGCTCAAAATCGCCGTGGAAAAATAGCAAGATTCTTGCAACTACTGCCTAGGAGCTGTGCTCGACTGAAACTGAAAGAAGGGAATTTTGATAAATGCAAAAAATTGATTTTTATCCAATCAGTGGACACATATTGCAATTCCCAATTCTTCAAAATCGCCACGAACGCGGGCATCCACTTCGTTGAATTTTTGAGAACAGTAGCAGAAGTTCTAGGAACTGGTGCCCCATTCGACCCCCACATGCGACGACTGTTTGATTTAAAACTGCTTTCTTACAGTACTTCAAACTGATCTTTGAATCTTCCATTCTTTTCTTCTTGCCTTCATTTCATGCAATCTTTCGTGTATGCGCCAAGGCTACCGAATTGTAATTGTGGACCGTCTAAAAAGACTACATTATTATTACATTTAAAACATGATAAATACATGAACATGATATATATGTAATCAAAAAAATTGTCATTCAATCAAATTTTCTCCACACAACTTCCATAACAAATTCAAGAGACAATGAAGTTGCTAAGTTGAGTAGCATCTTTCATCTGAATAACCAAGATAATTTTTTCATAATCAATTGAAAGATCAAGAATTTAGAAGAACACAATTCCCGGTAATTTTATGTATGACACTGACTGTGTTTGTACAACCTAATTTGAATAAAAATGTCCTCATGGGTCTGTTACAAAATTAGTTGTGTGAAGGTAAAATAATAAAAATGATGTATTTAAGTGATAGTCACGTTCATTGATTCATTCATACCGTTTTACCATCATGACTGATAACTATTTCGTTTAGATATTCAAAATCCTTCGAGTTACACCTTAGGAAAGAAAACGATTTCTTGTTATTTTTATGTCGGACGACAATCAATGATCCTGAATTTTGATGACGTAATTGATTATATGTATATCTATTCTGAACCATATTCATCTTATGGGCATGTCTCGTCAACTTTTGAGAGTTAGTTGCATTGATTTAACCTATATGTAACAAAAAATCTTGAATTTGTAAGACAAAGTCGTTTCTTTTTAAAATTCCATCAATGAAGTTTTCTGGCTGATCTACAAAGTATCGAATGGACATGTAATTGCTTAGAGCTATCAACTACAGTGGATAGCTTCATTTACAAATCAAAAATAAAAAGGAAAATATAACTCACTGTGTTACAGGATTGATTGAAATATTTTGTCCGTCCGACATAAAAACCTCTGTTTTCTGAATACTGATTTGCTGGTCGTCATCACCTCATTGAGGATAAATAGAGGAAAGACGAGGCTGGATGTGACATCTACGGTAATGATAATGGCGTATATGCACACCGACCGTGTTGTGTGAGAGAGTATGTAGAGGATGTGTGAGGGCGTGTGTGTGTGTGCACACGCGCATTATTGCTACTGTTCGAGTATTGCTGACTCATGAGTGAGTCCTTAAATGACGTAGATGAAATCAATGACAAGCGGTATCAATTTTCTTGTCATCGCCGGTGTGAGGCTGCGACGTTCATTTCGACGAATAGTACCCTTCGTGATGGGACGACCGAAACTGAGCAGTACACTCACTGATTCTGAACGATGCAAACGGTACCGAGCAAAACACTCTGCGGTCTACAAAGTGAAGGATGCAGAAAGGAAGCGGAAAGCTCGCAGAGCTCATGAATTCGATTCTGACGTTAACCAAAAGCGTCTACGAAAAGAAGCTGCTTCCAAGAGACGTCAGCGGGCAAGAAGATTTGCTAAAGATCATCAAGAGTTAACTGAAGGTGAGAAAATTAAGTTATGAAAATAAACAGACTTACAGCATGCAGATACATAATGGAGCCTATAGTTTAAAAAAAACTTGTGTTTCATAGCCATTTAATCTTTTGTCTGTAATAGGCTTTATTTGCACATGCATAAGCGCGACCTATCAACAAGTGTGCATGTTGTGACAACGCAGAAAACGTTTATAATTCCATGATTTTTTACATGTAGTAAGCTCATAGGCCTAAGCTGGTGCAAAGTAAACAATATGTGGATTTGAAACCGGCCTATATAGGCAGGGATACAGACTAACTACGAGTATATAGCAGGGGCATTATTTCTGTCTTAAAGACCTGTGTCGCTTGTGTTAACCTGTATTCGAATCTGGTCCCGCCATGCCGTCTAGCCAATGGCAAGTACGTTGCGTCCATGTAAAACATATTTTTCCTTTGGATGAAATAACTTGTAAGCTATTTGCTTTTACATGTACAGTACACTGTATAGTGTAGATCTAGGCTGAATATAGGCTATAAATATAAGTGCATACGTTGGCTAACTAAAATGGACCTTGCAATATATTCTGCTTAGCAATTAGCCCATAAGTACAGTATTAGGACGCTCTAGGTACCTACACAAAATTTCATGTACTCGTAAGTATGCTTATCTGGTAGTTGTACGATAAATTTATGTGGCCTACGCCTATGTATAGGTTAAGCGTATACTGTTTGGTTAGTAGATCAAGTCAAAATATAAACAAACATATCGGCATATATGGGTTTATCAATAGGCCTTGATCCTACTTTATGCTGTGACTGACAATTTGTAATCGGATGTCTTTGTTTTTATGACTTTGTTACTGTTGGGGTTCCTAATTTGGATGGCATTCCGGCACTTTCGGTATGCCTTTTAATCAAAATTGCGGCGAGAAAGAAAATCACCCTACACAGTTTGCCTGTTGGAGGAATTGGCAAAGTTCAGAAATAAGCTTTGTTTCCGACATAAGACAAAATTCACGATGCATAGGTTCAGTGATAAGACTTGTCATTCAAGTTTCATAATACTGGCGCCAAGTGTTTCTTTAATGATGATGCTAATGATGATGATTATTAGATTCCTCCCATATATGAAATAGGCTACCGGTACCTGAAAAATCACGTTGAATAAATACTACTTAACAGCCACATCAGTAATATGAATGTCGCTTAGAAATGAAATACTGAAACAAATCAGACGAGCATATTGACTTACGTGGTTGCTGCTACAACCAAGTTGCCTCCCTTGGTGCTTGGTGGATTCTCAAGAAATACAAGTCCTACATGCTGGTCCCATACACACATCGTTAGGAGGACGTCATGTGAATCAGAATTCAGCCAATTAGAATTGACAGCGAGGAAGTGGTTCGATGCACGCGCGGCAGATTTGGAAATGGGCGGCGAGTTTAAGGTAGCATCAAACCATATTTCAAGCCTTCTTATTGGGACATATCAGATAGACAGAATGTACAGTCACTGAGTTGTAGTGGTCAAACAATATTGTTGATTCAGTGAGTAATAGAACGAAGGTGACAATTTGATGATAAGATTTTATGAAATTATCTGGACAAAAGATGATTCTTGCCTGCTTGAAGTGTCACAAACTTCATCAAACATGGGATACTCTGACATCCAGTGTCAATGAGTTTTCAAATTAGTTATCAATTTATGGAAATTTTAAGGAGGTCAGAAGCTGAAATGTTTTAGGACATGAGATATTGGATTTGCTCTAAGTATTTGACGTTTCTAATAAGTTCCCGCAGTGGGCTTATTCTGCGCAAACGACAATCCTTATTAATTTTATTCTTAGAAATCCTGATCTCTATGGTTTTTTAGAGCCTAAAACCAACGGTCTTTGCAACTTTATTAATACGAGTAATAAGTACACGTATAGTAAGCTGAAAAATGCTCCGCGAAAATCTAGAATTCTATGTATTGACAGAAACACGATTTGGATACAAATTAAAGGAATGTCTGTCAATGTGAAAGTAACAAACGGTACATGCGATGGATTATTTAAGGGACATAATTACCAGCATGGAGCAACATTTAGTGGCAATGTTCAAGTTCATTTTAAAACTTCTCCCTTGGAAGATAATGTAGAGCTCGAACTGCATGAGAAAGAATTTCTTCACCATTGGCGAATTTCCTTCCTCGAAATTTGTTTTCAAGTGTTTGAACACCCAGAGGTGGTGGTGATTCAGATCAGGACTGTATGGACTTTGTTTCACTTGTCGGACACTTCTCCGCCGAAGAAATCAATCGTTTCTTCTGACACATTGTCGTGCTGGTATGCACAACAGCTCTTTCAACTCAACGGCATTCGCCCGTCGAGAAGTCACCAATAACGGACGAATATTCCATGTAAGCTTGTGAGTTGAGCGTTCTGCCTGGGCACAAACATTGGTGCGCATTTTTACAGCGCCTATAGAAGCAAGGAGTAGCAATGTCTTCTTGTTCGTCAACGTTTGTCGTCAACAGTTGGTCTCGGTTCGTGAGGATGACATCGAACTTTATTTTGTTGCTTCGTAGAGGAACTAATTTCCGTATGTGACCAAGTGCTGAGGGATATAATCAAATGAATTTCCATTAAATACAGTGATTACGCATTCTGCATAAGAAATTCATTTCATCTCAGATGGCGGGGAATCCAGGTGCAGCAGAGCTTTTGAAGATTAAGTTCATCGACAAGAATTAGTGTAACTGTATCTTCGGCTTCACTCTAACAATATATACACTGTAAATCATAAAGTCCTATCAAGTATATTAGCATGAATCTGAGTTCTAAACTGAAGAACACCAGAATTGCCGAACTTCAATTTACATAAGTACTAATATGAAATGACAGCGTGCGCTTTGACATAATATAGACTTTTTGTCAATTCCCAGCTGAGACACGAGTGTGCATTGTTGACGAGCAGTGACTGTGGGAACAAGTGACGCCTATCAAACGTTCAACATAGTTGTTCATAGTTCCTGCAGCAAAATGATCACTCGGGTCGCTTCTGTCTCAGGTAGCGAGTACTGAGGCAATGACGGCTTGCTGTGGTCCTGCATGTCGAAGCGGGTATAATGAAAAAGGAAGCAATCCTTCTGCGAACACCAATTTGCGACAGTTAGTCGATAATCTCTTAAAAAGGTTATTCCAAAAGACAACAATTTGGATCAAAAGCATCCTCACCGGCTGTGCTTTGAGCCCTGTCAATGTTTGCCAGCCTCTCCGACAGGGATTTTAGTCTTGTCATCGTTTACCCACTTCAGCGACTGCGACATGATTCTTGCACATATTTTATTGATCGAATTGCATTGTGGTTTAATTGCCAATACAGATCGTCGATGAATGTGCGTATGTGATATAGCAGGTTCTATGCTGTGTGACATGTTTCAATATAGTGGAGGTGCTAGTTCTATGCAACTCATTGAATGAGTACTAAACTGAGTACGAATTAAATACTGTGCTTTCAAACCAAAAGAGTTCTTAGATGAGTACCAGCATTTTCGAAATCAAAGAATACTAGATTCTGAGACTCATTTCTTAGTCGTAGTCAGTACTTAGTACTCAGGTTCAGCACTCCTTCTAGTACTCCTTTGGGACAATATAATATTGATAATTACTCTACTAAAAGTGTACATGAACAACAGTGTGGGCATTAAGGTGATCTCCTCTATCAAAGTTTTCGGAACATCCATGGATTAAATTTGACACCCTACGAAGAGCACCCTAGACTTCTGCAGATGCCATCTCTTCATTGTCGCCCTCGCGTCATGGACCACACCGAAGTGTTCAAAATATTAAACTGCCTCCTGCCGTGTGATTCTTCAGATTTATTCATGCCGAATGCTTCGAGCACGCGTGGTCATGGTCTAAGAATTTACAGACAACCGTATAATCTCAACAAGCTCCTCAACTTCTTCTCGCAGACTTCTTGATGACTAGAATTCACTACCTCAGGAAGCTACTGATTCCAGTTAAGTGAAATTATTTGAACGGAATCTGCTAAACCTATATGCAACATTTATATATGTAATTTTGCTTTTGTCCTACCATGGCGCTGTTTCCGCACTTGCTGTTGTATTTGAATAAAAAAATGCTCGTTCCCATCGTGCATGATTCATCATTATACTCACATGCTATCTATGTGAAAGATTACTATTTTTACAGGAAATAGAGTGACTTTTATATTTTGAACATGCACTTTAATTCAAGTTGTGATATTTATATTCTGTCTAGAAACCACAATAATGGATACAAGTTTATCCTGGATAATTTTAAAGTTGAGAAATCAAGTTCTCAAATAGCAAAGGGCGCGTTGCAGTGTGACACGATTAGAAGGCATGATAATGCATTGAATCTCAACATACTTTGGGTGGTCAACCTTTTTGTGATCAACTCTTCATCTAGGAATAGATAAGGCAGTATAAGTTGCGTTTGGATTCCGTGTAATAATAGAAATACTTCATGAAATGATTCTATTTATTCTTCGACATAATAATTTATATTGCTTCATTAATTTCATGATGTAATTAAATTCATAAGTACGATTAATTGTTTTCTCCCTCTTGTGTCTGTTCTTTCATAGTTTTCAAAATTTCATGGCCTCTTAATCATACTGTGCATCATTTGTAAGCATCTAACTGCACCCACTACACATTGGAATGTACGATAGTATTGTCGTAGCAGCATTGTATCACACTAAAACTTGCTTTCTGCTGCAAAAATACGTTCTGCTATTCTGCCGAAAGGAAAGCATTTCATCAAACTGAAACTCGTTCGATAGAGAATATATTTCCTCAATATGCAGTTATCATGATCCCCAAAGAGAAAGATTGTGGTTAGCACCACTAACGGTCCGCCAGATTAATCACTGCTGGGAAGTTTACTGACAGAAACTGGACGAAATATAGCCATCAAAAGCAGACATTCAAAACAGAAATACAAGAATGCAAACTGATTTGAGTTCCGAAATAGAAAAAGAAAAAATGTGTTATGGAATTGGTTATCAGTAACCAAAGACAGTGGGAAAGCGGAGACCACAGAAATCCCACACTACATAATAGTAAAGGAGAAGAACTGACGGGGACATTGAAACCAAAATAGAGCACAGTGGACATACATTGTCTTGACAACGGTAAGGCAAACGATGGCGGCTTCCAATGGTTGACAATATGAAGATACCGGCAGATTATCAGCGTACTTTGCTAAATATTCACGGCCAATATCATTGCTCTTCATAATGTGATATAATAGCTTAGGGTCAAGAATATCTTACTGTTGCATGTTTCAGCAATTTGTTTTTACTAAATATCTGTCAATCAGCGCATAACTAAGCGGCTGAAATTACCATCAACAAACAGCTGTTGTCCACTCTAGTCTCACTATATAAAACAACGCGATTTTTTTATTGTGGTGACTATGTTCGATGATTTCATAAAAAGAGACGATGGTTTTGGAAAATGCCCTATCACTGATCGCAGGAGATTTTTCCTCGTCATTTGCTTCCAGCTCCTCAAACTCGGACGTCAATGTCGTCGACAACGATTGTCGATTGAGCGTGTCTAAGACACCGGCTTTTTGAGACTACCTTCGGGTTCCAAGACCAATACATTCTATGGCGAGGCTATACAAGCGTTTAGCCTCATCTATAACTGCTCTTTCAACTCAATCCTTGATCGATCAAAGAAGCACCTCGTCTGAGGGGAAATTATGGCGATAACCCAGATCCCAACAAAAAAGCTTGCTCAGTTGACCGGACTACGGCTGATTTCACAAATTATTCTGTTTTCAAATATATTTGAATAAGTTTTTTTAAGAAATATGAGATCAACTTGTGAAGCAATGTCCGGAACAGCTTGACGCTGTTTTCAGAAGCCAGATATGCGATGTAGAATTCGTGAACACCGCATCCACCCCCGGGATATGGATGGAGTAATGTATGCGAATGAATCAATTGTATTGATGTCAAGTCAAGGATACAAGGCAACTTTTCAGCAGTAATGGAGCGGATTCATAAATTTTGCTTTAAACGTTGCACAATAATTCAATACATGTGCATTCTGCTTGATCAAGATAGATTCTAGACGTTTGTGCTGTTTGGTACATACAATGCAGGTTTTATATCGGATGAAGAAACACGTCTATCTTGATATTGGAAAGCATGCAGGTTTTAATAGTCTAAAATCCGGATATAAGTCTGACACTATCAAGTACAATATCAATCAGTTTTACCATGTGGAGCCCTTTAACATTTTCTTAGTTTACCTGCTTAAATCGATATCAAAACATTAGGAAAGTTGATCTTAAGCAAAACAGTGATGTTTGCGTGTAGCAGGTCGGTATAACGAATCCCTTGAGTGACTTTCAGCCTTCTCAGTAAACACGTGCGACAATATGGTGTTTTTTGTAAGTCAACCACACTTAGTACAGCATCATTTGTACTAGGAGGCGGCTTTACGATATTTTGTGTCACCATGAAGCCTCAGATAGTTGATTTTGATGAAATTGATTTAATTCATGCAGCTAATCCCTTCCATTTGTACATTCCTTCAAATTTATCCAAAGCTATCAGAAATAGACCTAAAATGAGTCAAATTTGCTGTACTTCTAGAACCAAAAACAGCTGTGGAGATCTCAGACTTATCATTACTGCTGTGAAAAGTTTGCCATCAATCAGTTTTTGGTGCTCAACTATGAATATAATGATAACTTTCATTTCGGACATCGATTTATGTCGAGTTGTTCATATAGGCCAACCAGTCACGCGAGATCATGTGCGAAAGCAAAATATTCACATTTTGCGATCTTCCAACACATTGCACATCTACGAGCATGATGCAAACGATGAATAAATGACTTTCACTCTTTATACACCATCGTGGACATGTTCGAAATCATTTTTCATCCAATTACAAAAATTTTGTGATGGAATTTTTACACCCTCTGAGACCTGAGGGGGGGTCCAGTGGACCCCCTTGGCCTATCTGGCACACTTCTACTGATTCAATTGAAATTAAATAACACATGCAGATTCACTGTCAGAAATGATGATTTTGTATGGGCTTGAGTGGTTGATATATCGTCAGCGTAAAAAAATGAAATAGAAAAATGTGGCTCCGGGGTCCACTGGACCCTCCTCAAGTCTCTGAGGGTTAAAATAGATTTTGGATTTATTGTTGTCGACATTTTGTGGCACATATAGGGATGTGTGCATGAATCACGTATCAAAGAATCAGCCTGAATCACCTGGCGCTAAGCGCCGATGTTCTAGGCTGACACTGGAAAGGTAATAGGCCTACCATCAGTGTTGTAAATCTTACCGATAGATAAAGTCCACTATACAGTGTGCATGTGCATATCTCTTTTGACGGCAAGCTAAATGCTGAAAATTTGTCACAGATTGTTTTCTTAGTTCCTGATAAAACTGAAACAAATTGAAATAGTCAACACCCATAGATAGATGATACACATTAAGTGCGAATGGACGCTAACACCCTATCTTCTCTACCGCCATTGGTATGTTCAGGACTCGAGCATAAGTCAGCTAAAAAGCTAAATAAGTGCATTTCCTGATAGTAGCTAGGTACAAAAGAATTACTGATAAAGGCATGCGTCATACTCCTATTTTGCACAATCACAGAGATTTTGGTCTATAGATGGTATTCATCATATCAATACATGCTGCCCATTGCGTCATCACGGTCGCTTTTGCTCCTAAACAATGCGATTGCACTGTAAACCGACAAATCTCACACAAAATATCCGGTTATATAGGGGTCGACAAAAAATTTGCGCCATCCTAAGCGATTGACTTGCTAGGATTGCATTTTTGATTAAATATTCTGACAACTATCACGACAAAAAGATTGCTGATCCACATTTAAATGACTTCTGATATCACTTCCATTTATTGAGTGATTATATGACATTTCCATAAATATGAAAGTTGTGTTAAATAATATGATTCATCACTAGCATTGAGTGGATGCAAATTTTGTGTTTTGGTTGTTTTTATGGTGATGGCAAATATTCTATGTCAGTGAGTGTGAAATTATGGCTTCTTAACCCTCGCCCCACGAGGCTACGAGGTTACGAGGCAAACCATGCGTCAATCGAGTAGGCAATGGAAAGTGATTCATAAAACCAGGATCAGTTATATTTCTAAGGTCTTCCCTGGGCTGAGGTGAAGGTCAAATCCGCCAATTTTTGACAAATTTCCATTAGATCACTATTTGAAGTGGAAAATACCAACAAAAACTAATAAAGTGTGCACTAATCGAAGGACCTGGTTAATGTGGTCAATAAAACGATGATTATTAATCGCTCAGAGACTACATCATTGCATTAGACGAGTTCAAAGGTCAAATAATTCAAGCTATTATTTCAACTAAAATATCACAAAAATCGCACATTTTAGTATTTAGCCTCTACAGGTGAAGAAACAACGAGTCTACAAAAATATGATTCTTATATGATCAGATGCAGAATTAAAAGGTACAAAGATAATAAAAAGTCATATTTGAAATTTGAATTTCAAATTTCAAAAATGCATAGGCTGCATAGTAAGCAGATAATGTCAAATTCAAAGATTTTGCATCTGTGAATATATCTATATTAATAGGAAGAATCCTTTATGAAATCCAATCTCAAATTATTTCATGATGGTTGGTAGGGTATGCTCCTCGTATCCGGTAGTGGGTAATTCAAGGGAAAATATATTTCTGCCTTATATTATATATATGCCTCTCTATTATATACTATAATGTATTAAAATACAAATAACGCCCGACGTTTCGCTGTCAACCAGCTTGATCACGAGCAAAATTTATAATGGCATAAAGGTGATGAAAACTGGAAACGTGCGCAGAATGGAGTTACACGTCAGTGCGGGATAGTCACGTGATTAATCAAGGTCCCCTAAACATGTTAAGGGGTCTTGAGGTGCTACTATATTTACGATACAAGTAGTAATGCTAAAAGTTCAAAAGCTAAACGAGAAGTGAAGCAAAGTAGTAGCGCACACACATCAGCAGACAGATAATTTCCTACCGATGCAGCCATTCATGAGGGCCGTTGAGTTCACCTCGCTTATACAAATGGCTTCAAGATAGGTCCGTTTATGCCAACTTCTCACATTATGATGCAATACTTCCCATTTGATATTGTGCTGGACGATATGCTGCGGATGAGATTCTTTGAAATGGTTAAACACTGTAGATGATTCTCTCTTGAAGTGCTCGTGAAGTCGAGATTGTACAGTGCGTGTTGTCTCCCCAATGTAAATTTTGTCACAAATAGAACATGAAATTCTGTATATGGCCCATTTACTAAAACATCTACCTTTCTGTTTTGCAGAGGAGCACGTTTCACAGGCTGTCGAGCATTCCTTTCGTTCTTTAGGAGGATGTAGGATTCTTTTGAGAGATCTTCCAGAGGTGAAACAAATACGAATTTTCTCAGTGAGACCAGTCCTTCGTAATACTCCTAGGACTTTTCTTTTGTGATCCTCACCAAGGAAAGGAACTTTAAGGACACTTTTGTTTGAGGAAACTTCATTTTCTCTCGATTTGGGATTATGAAAAATTTGCAAAGTTTTGTGCAAAAAATGATTGGGATAACCATTCCGTCGGAAACGATTGAGCACTCTATCAATAGATATGTCCATGTTTTGGTTATTTGTGGAGCGAGTTTTGGCTCGGTGTAGTTCTCCCAAAACAACAGAACGCTTGCGTGATACAGGTCCACTAGATTGCCATGGATAGATGGAACCGCTATGAATCTCTTTGAAATATAAGCGAGATTCGAAACATCCATTTTCAATATATGTTTCACAATCAAGAAATGCCAATATTCCATCGGTAGGTAGTTCCATAGTAAACCTTATAGATTGTGAGGCTGAGTTGCTTATATCCAAAATCTCTTCATGGGAAATATTCCGAGGCCATATAAGGAGAATATCATCTATGTATCTTTTCCAATTGGTCCCAACAGGCAATTTGCTCAAAATCAAATGTTCAATATAGTCCATGTAGATAATTGCCATGGATGGCGCGAGAGAATTTCCCATGGAAAGACCATCATTCTGTCTATAAGTAGCACCATCTTGTAAAATGAAGTCATTTTCCAGTGCCAATTTAACGAGAGAGATTATATCCCTATTGTCCATTTGAATAAACGTATCATCATATTCCGAGTTTATGAAAAGAAAATTCTCCAGAACAGTAAACATACCAACATCTCCATCTCCATCTCGACGTGGAATACTACCATAAAGATTGGCAACATCCAGGGAACCAAACCCTCCGATATCATTACCATTTTCCTGCTTCATCCAATTAACAAAAGTAGCAGAATCCGATAAATGAGAATCAACCAGAAATAACAAATTCGAAAAACAAGAAGCCAGTTTCTTGGATAGTGATACTCTTGGACCATCCATAGCAGCAACTATAGGTCTTCCCCTAAGTTCCCCGATCTTGTGGTCTTTAGGCAGGACATAGGCCGAGCTCTCCATAGGTTCTGAACATTTACATGAAAGAATCCATTCAGCAATACGAGGTTGATGATCACTATACCTTTGAGCAATTTCTGACAATTCACGATTAAATTTGGATTGTCTGGAATTAGGCTCTTGTGTGCAAAGAATCCTCTTGTGAATACTTTGAACAGTTCAGCTGCTTTGGAGTTTCAGCGCAAGCAAAGTATACAATGGTTAAAACTTGCTATAAATGAGGAATACAGAAGACGGGATCGTTTCACTAAGTATGTTTTCCCATTTCAAGAACATGATACGGAGCTGTTGAACAAGTTAGAGCTGGATCTACAGAAAACTAAATACAATAAATTGAATGTCCTACTACGGAAGAAGGAGAGATCATTTGTCCATTCCACCGAATTGGATAGTGTGAGAGGATTTACAAATACAGCTGAAGCTCCTATTTCAGAGAGCCTAAATAATTTTTTGAATCAAGGCCCTTCTCTCACTGTCTCTTGCGACAGTTCGAATCAACGGAAAGAGAAACTCAATGAATTGAAAGCCGACTTGCAGATTCAAGCAGATAGACTGAAGGCGGATGGAGAATCTCTATCGGTAATAGATGAGTTTTCCGGAGGGATACTGAATTTATTTGGATCTATGAGTACACCCTCTCCATCTACTTGTGTATCTGCTTTGCAAAGAAATCTGAAAGAATTGTCTACCATTCGGAAGGACTATGTCATACTACCTACGGATAAGACTTCACGAGTTATCTCTTTGAAGCAGGAGGAGTACAACAAGATGCTGAGAGATTCTGTCGTGGAGTCAGGAAATTTCGAAAGAGTGAGCAGTGCCAAGCCTAATTCCAGACAATCCAAATTTAATCGTGAATTGTCAGAAATTGCTCAAAGGTATAGTGACCATCAACCTCGTATTGCTGAATGGATTCTTTCATGTAAATGTTCAGAACCTATGGAGAGCTCGGCCTATGTCCTGCCTAAAGACCACAAGATCGGGGAACTTAGGGGAAGACCTATAGTTGCTGCTATGGATGGTCCAGGAGTATCACTATCCAAGAAACTGGCTTCTTGTTTTTCGAATTTGTTATTTCTGGTTGATTCTCATTTATCGGATTCTGCTACTTTTGTTAATTGGATGAAGCAGGAAAATGGTAATGATATCGGAGGGTTTGATTCCCTGGATGTTGCCAATCTTTATGGTAGTATTCCACGTCGAGATGGAGATGGAGATGTTGGTATGTTTACTGTTCTGGAGAATTTTCTTTTCATAAACTCGGAATATGATGATACGTTTATTCAAATGGACAATAGGGATATAATCTCTCTCGTTAAATTGGCACTGGAAAATGACTTCATTTTACAAGATGGTGCTACTTATAGACAGAATGATGGTCTTTCCATGGGAAATTCTCTCGCGCCATCCATGGCAATTATCTACATGGACTATATTGAACATTTGATTTTGAACAAATTGCCTGTTGGGACCAATTGGAAAAGATACATAGATGATATTCTCCTTATATGGCCTCGGAATATTTCCCATGAAGAGATTTTGGATATAAGCAACTCAGCCTCACAATCTATAAGGTTTACTATGGAACTACCTACCGATGGAATATTGGCATTTCTTGATTGTGAAACATATATTGAAAATGGATGTTTCGAATCTCGCTTATATTTCAAAGAGATTCATAGCGGTTCCATCTATCCATGGCAATCTAGTGGACCTGTATCACGCAAGCGTTCTGTTGTTTTGGGAGAACTACACCGAGCCAAAACTCGCTCCACAAATAACCAAAACATGGACATATCTATTGATAGAGTGCTCAATCGTTTCCGACGGAATGGTTATCCCGATCATTTTTTGCACAAAACTTTGCAAATTTTTCATAATCCCAAATCGAGAGAAAATGAAGTTTCCTCAAACAAAAGTGTCCTTAAAGTTCCTTTCCTTGGTGAGGATCACAAAAGAAAAGTCCTAGGAGTATTACGAAGGACTGGTCTCACTGAGAAAATTCGTATTTGTTTCACCTCTGGAAGATCTCTCAAAAGAATCCTACATCCTCCTAAAGAACGAAAGGAATGCTCGACAGCCTGTGAAACGTGCTCCTCTGCAAAACAGAAAGGTAGATGTTTTAGTAAATGGGCCATATACAGAATTTCATGTTCTATTTGTGACAAAATTTACATTGGGGAGACAACACGCACTGTACAATCTCGACTTCACGAGCACTTCAAGAGAGAATCATCTACAGTGTTTAACCATTTCAAAGAATCTCATCCGCAGCATATCGTCCAGCACAATATCAAATGGGAAGTATTGCATCATAATGTGAGAAGTTGGCATAAACGGACCTATCTTGAAGCCATTTGTATAAGCGAGGTGAACTCAACGGCCCTCATGAATGGCTGCATCGGTAGGAAATTATCTGTCTGCTGATGTGTGTGCGCTACTACTTTGCTTCACTTCTCGTTTAGCTTTTGAACTTTTAGCATTACTACTTGTATCGTAAATATAGTAGCACCTCAAGACCCCTTAACATGTTTAGGGGACCTTGATTAATCACGTGACTATCCCGCACTGACGTGTAACTCCATTCTGCGCACGTTTCCAGTTTTCATCACCTTTGTGCCACTATAAATTTTGCTCGTGATCAAGCTGGTTGACAGCGAAACGTCGGGCGTTATTTGTATTTTAATACATTATAGTATCCGCAGAAATATATTTTCCCCTGAATTGCCCACTACCGGATACGAGGAGCATACCCTACCAACCATCATGAAATCAGATTTCCTTATGGCACAAAAGTTGATTAAAATTGGAAACAATTTGCGATTTCTTCGATTATATAGAAAGAGGAATGTTTTTCCAAATAGTCTGTGTGCAAAGAATCCTCTTGTGAATACTTTGAACAGTTCAGCTGCTTTGGAGTTTCAGCGCAAGCAAAGTATACAATGGTTAAAACTTGCTATAAATGAGGAATACAGAAGACGGGATCGTTTCACTAAGTATGTTTTCCCATTTCAAGAACATGATACGGAGCTGTTGAACAAGTTAGAGCTGGATCTACAGAAAACTAAATACAATAAATTGAATGTCCTACTACGGAAGAAGGAGAGATCATTTGTCCATTCCACCGAATTGGATAGTGTGAGAGGATTTACAAATACAGCTGAAGCTCCTATTTCAGAGAGCCTAAATAATTTTTTGAATCAAGGCCCTTCTCTCACTGTCTCTTGCGACAGTTCGAATCAACGGAAAGAGAAACTCAATGAATTGAAAGCCGACTTGCAGATTCAAGCAGATAGACTGAAGGCGGATGGAGAATCTCTATCGGTAATAGATGAGTTTTCCGGAGGGATACTGAATTTATTTGGATCTATGAGTACACCCTCTCCATCTACTTGTGTATCTGCTTTGCAAAGAAATCTGAAAGAATTGTCTACCATTCGGAAGGACTATGTCATACTACCTACGGATAAGACTTCACGAGTTATCTCTTTGAAGCAGGAGGAGTACAACAAGATGCTGAGAGATTCTGTCGTGGAGTCAGGAAATTTCGAAAGAGTGAGCAGTGCCAAGCCTAATTCCAGACAATCCAAATTTAATCGTGAATTGTCAGAAATTGCTCAAAGGTATAGTGACCATCAACCTCGTATTGCTGAATGGATTCTTTCATGTAAATGTTCAGAACCTATGGAGAGCTCGGCCTATGTCCTGCCTAAAGACCACAAGATCGGGAACTTAGGGGAAGACCTATAGTTGCTGCTATGGATGGTCCAGGAGTATCACTATCCAAGAAACTGGCTTCTTGTTTTTCGAATTTGTTATTTCTGGTTGATTCTCATTTATCGGATTCTGCTACTTTTGTTAATTGGATGAAGCAGGAAAATGGTAATGATATCGGAGGGTTTGATTCCCTGGATGTTGCCAATCTTTATGGTAGTATTCCACGTCGAGATGGAGATGGAGATGTTGGTATGTTTACTGTTCTGGAGAATTTTCTTTTCATAAACTCGGAATATGATGATACGTTTATTCAAATGGACAATAGGGATATAATCTCTCTCGTTAAATTGGCACTGGAAAATGACTTCATTTTACAAGATGGTGCTACTTATAGACAGAATGATGGTCTTTCCATGGGAAATTCTCTCGCGCCATCCATGGCAATTATCTACATGGACTATATTGAACATTTGATTTTGAGCAAATTGCCTGTTGGGACCAATTGGAAAAGATACATAGATGATATTCTCCTTATATGGCCTCGGAATATTTCCCATGAAGAGATTTTGGATATAAGCAACTCAGCCTCACAATCTATAAGGTTTACTATGGAACTACCTACCGATGGAATATTGGCATTTCTTGATTGTGAAACATATATTGAAAATGGATGTTTCGAATCTCGCTTATATTTCAAAGAGATTCATAGCGGTTCCATCTATCCATGGCAATCTAGTGGACCTGTATCACGCAAGCGTTCTGTTGTTTTGGGAGAACTACACCGAGCCAAAACTCGCTCCACAAATAACCAAAACATGGACATATCTATTGATAGAGTGCTCAATCGTTTCCGACGGAATGGTTATCCCGATCATTTTTTGCACAAAACTTTGCAAATTTTTCATAATCCCAAATCGAGAGAAAATGAAGTTTCCTCAAACAAAAGTGTCCTTAAAGTTCCTTTCCTTGGTGAGGATCACAAAAGAAAAGTCCTAGGAGTATTACGAAGGACTGGTCTCACTGAGAAAATTCGTATTTGTTTCACCTCTGGAAGATCTCTCAAAAGAATCCTACATCCTCCTAAAGAACGAAAGGAATGCTCGACAGCCTGTGAAACGTGCTCCTCTGCAAAACAGAAAGGTAGATGTTTTAGTAAATGGGCCATATACAGAATTTCATGTTCTATTTGTGACAAAATTTACATTGGGGAGACAACACGCACTGTACAATCTCGACTTCACGAGCACTTCAAGAGAGAATCATCTACAGTGTTTAACCATTTCAAAGAATCTCATCCGCAGCATATCGTCCAGCACAATATCAAATGGGAAGTATTGCATCATAATGTGAGAAGTTGGCATAAACGGACCTATCTTGAAGCCATTTGTATAAGCGAGGTGAACTCAACGGCCCTCATGAATGGCTGCATCGGTAGGAAATTATCTGTCTGCTGATGTGTGTGCGCTACTACTTTGCTTCACTTCTCGTTTAGCTTTTGAACTTTTAGCATTACTACTTGTATCGTAAATATAGTAGCACCTCAAGACCCCTTAACATGTTTAGGGGACCTTGATTAATCACGTGACTATCCCGCACTGACGTGTAACTCCATTCTGCGCACGTTTCCAGTTTTCATCACCTTTGTGCCACTATAAATTTTGCTCGTGATCAAGCTGGTTGACAGCGAAACGTCGGGCGTTATTTGTATTTTAATACATTATAGTATCCGCAGAAATATATTTTCCCCTGAATTGCCCACTACCGGATACGAGGAGCATACCCTACCAACCATCATGAAATCAGATTTCCTTATGGCACAAAAGTTGATTAAAATTGGAAACAATTTGCGATTTCTTCGATTATATAGAAAGAGGAATGTTTTTCCAAATAGTCTGTGTGCAAAGAATCCTCTTGTGAATACTTTGAACAGTTCAGCTGCTTTGGAGTTTCAGCGCAAGCAAAGTATACAATGGTTAAAACTTGCTATAAATGAGGAATACAGAAGACGGGATCGTTTCACTAAGTATGTTTTCCCATTTCAAGAACATGATACGGAGCTGTTGAACAAGTTAGAGCTGGATCTACAGAAAACTAAATACAATAAATTGAATGTCCTACTACGGAAGAAGGAGAGATCATTTGTCCATTCCACCGAATTGGATAGTGTGAGAGGATTTACAAATACAGCTGAAGCTCCTATTTCAGAGAGCCTAAATAATTTTTTGAATCAAGGCCCTTCTCTCACTGTCTCTTGCGACAGTTCGAATCAACGGAAAGAGAAACTCAATGAATTGAAAGCCGACTTGCAGATTCAAGCAGATAGACTGAAGGCGGATGGAGAATCTCTATCGGTAATAGATGAGTTTTCCGGAGGGATACTGAATTTATTTGGATCTATGAGTACACCCTCTCCATCTACTTGTGTATCTGCTTTGCAAAGAAATCTGAAAGAATTGTCTACCATTCGGAAGGACTATGTCATACTACCTACGGATAAGACTTCACGAGTTATCTCTTTGAAGCAGGAGGAGTACAACAAGATGCTGAGAGATTCTGTCGTGGAGTCAGGAAATTTCGAAAGAGTGAGCAGTGCCAAGCCTAATTCCAGACAATCCAAATTTAATCGTGAATTGTCAGAAATTGCTCAAAGGTATAGTGACCATCAACCTCGTATTGCTGAATGGATTCTTTCATGTAAATGTTCAGAACCTATGGAGAGCTCGGCCTATGTCCTGCCTAAAGACCACAAGATCGGGGAACTTAGGGGAAGACCTATAGTTGCTGCTATGGATGGTCCAAGAGTATCACTATCCAAGAAACTGGCTTCTTGTTTTTCGAATTTGTTATTTCTGGTTGATTCTCATTTATCGGATTCTGCTACTTTTGTTAATTGGATGAAGCAGGAAAATGGTAATGATATCGGAGGGTTTGATTCCCTGGATGTTGCCAATCTTTATGGTAGTATTCCACGTCGAGATGGAGATGGAGATGTTGGTATGTTTACTGTTCTGGAGAATTTTCTTTTCATAAACTCGGAATATGATGATACGTTTATTCAAATGGACAATAGGGATATAATCTCTCTCGTTAAATTGGCACTGGAAAATGACTTCATTTTACAAGATGGTGCTACTTATAGACAGAATGATGGTCTTTCCATGGGAAATTCTCTCGCGCCATCCATGGCAATTATCTACATGGACTATATTGAACATTTGATTTTGAGCAAATTGCCTGTTGGGACCAATTGGAAAAGATACATAGATGATATTCTCCTTATATGGCCTCGGAATATTTCCCATGAAGAGATTTTGGATATAAGCAACTCAGCCTCACAATCTATAAGGTTTACTATGGAACTACCTACCGATGGAATATTGGCATTTCTTGATTGTGAAACATATATTGAAAATGGATGTTTCGAATCTCGCTTATATTTCAAAGAGATTCATAGCGGTTCCATCTATCCATGGCAATCTAGTGGACCTGTATCACGCAAGCGTTCTGTTGTTTTGGGAGAACTACACCGAGCCAAAACTCGCTCCACAAATAACCAAAACATGGACATATCTATTGATAGAGTGCTCAATCGTTTCCGACGGAATGGTTATCCCGATCATTTTTTGCACAAAACTTTGCAAATTTTTCATAATCCCAAATCGAGAGAAAATGAAGTTTCCTCAAACAAAAGTGTCCTTAAAGTTCCTTTCCTTGGTGAGGATCACAAAAGAAAAGTCCTAGGAGTATTACGAAGGACTGGTCTCACTGAGAAAATTCGTATTTGTTTCACCTCTGGAAGATCTCTCAAAAGAATCCTACATCCTCCTAAAGAACGAAAGGAATGCTCGACAGCCTGTGAAACGTGCTCCTCTGCAAAACAGAAAGGTAGATGTTTTAGTAAATGGGCCATATACAGAATTTCATGTTCTATTTGTGACAAAATTTACATTGGGGAGACAACACGCACTGTACAATCTCGACTTCACGAGCACTTCAAGAGAGAATCATCTACAGTGTTTAACCATTTCAAAGAATCTCATCCGCAGCATATCGTCCAGCACAATATCAAATGGGAAGTATTGCATCATAATGTGAGAAGTTGGCATAAACGGACCTATCTTGAAGCCATTTGTATAAGCGAGGTGAACTCAACGGCCCTCATGAATGGCTGCATCGGTAGGAAATTATCTGTCTGCTGATGTGTGTGCGCTACTACTTTGCTTCACTTCTCGTTTAGCTTTTGAACTTTTAGCATTACTACTTGTATCGTAAATATAGTAGCACCTCAAGACCCCTTAACATGTTTAGGGGACCTTGATTAATCACGTGACTATCCCGCACTGACGTGTAACTCCATTCTGCGCACGTTTCCAGTTTTCATCACCTTTGTGCCACTATAAATTTTGCTCGTGATCAAGCTGGTTGACAGCGAAACGTCGGGCGTTATTTGTATTTTAATACATTATAGTATCCGCAGAAATATATTTTCCCCTGAATTGCCCACTACCGGATACGAGGAGCATACCCTACCAACCATCATGAAATCAGATTTCCTTATGGCACAAAAGTTGATTAAAATTGGAAACAATTTGCGATTTCTTCGATTATATAGAAAGAGGAATGTTTTTCCAAATAGTCTGTGTGCAAAGAATCCTCTTGTGAATACTTTGAACAGTTCAGCTGCTTTGGAGTTTCAGCGCAAGCAAAGTATACAATGGTTAAAACTTGCTATAAATGAGGAATACAGAAGACGGGATCGTTTCACTAAGTATGTTTTCCCATTTCAAGAACATGATACGGAGCTGTTGAACAAGTTAGAGCTGGATCTACAGAAAACTAAATACAATAAATTGAATGTCCTACTACGGAAGAAGGAGAGATCATTTGTCCATTCCACCGAATTGGATAGTGTGAGAGGATTTACAAATACAGCTGAAGCTCCTATTTCAGAGAGCCTAAATAATTTTTTGAATCAAGGCCCTTCTCTCACTGTCTCTTGCGACAGTTCGAATCAACGGAAAGAGAAACTCAATGAATTGAAAGCCGACTTGCAGATTCAAGCAGATAGACTGAAGGCGGATGGAGAATCTCTATCGGTAATAGATGAGTTTTCCGGAGGGATACTGAATTTATTTGGATCTATGAGTACACCCTCTCCATCTACTTGTGTATCTGCTTTGCAAAGAAATCTGAAAGAATTGTCTACCATTCGGAAGGACTATGTCATACTACCTACGGATAAGACTTCACGAGTTATCTCTTTGAAGCAGGAGGAGTACAACAAGATGCTGAGAGATTCTGTCGTGGAGTCAGGAAATTTCGAAAGAGTGAGCAGTGCCAAGCCTAATTCCAGACAATCCAAATTTAATCGTGAATTGTCAGAAATTGCTCAAAGGTATAGTGACCATCAACCTCGTATTGCTGAATGGATTCTTTCATGTAAATGTTCAGAACCTATGGAGAGCTCGGCCTATGTCCTGCCTAAAGACCACAAGATCGGGGAACTTAGGGGAAGACCTATAGTTGCTGCTATGGATGGTCCAAGAGTATCACTATCCAAGAAACTGGCTTCTTGTTTTTCGAATTTGTTATTTCTGGTTGATTCTCATTTATCGGATTCTGCTACTTTTGTTAATTGGATGAAGCAGGAAAATGGTAATGATATCGGAGGGTTTGATTCCCTGGATGTTGCCAATCTTTATGGTAGTATTCCACGTCGAGATGGAGATGGAGATGTTGGTATGTTTACTGTTCTGGAGAATTTTCTTTTCATAAACTCGGAATATGATGATACGTTTATTCAAATGGACAATAGGGATATAATCTCTCTCGTTAAATTGGCACTGGAAAATGACTTCATTTTACAAGATGGTGCTACTTATCGACAGAATGATGGTCTTTCCATGGGAAATTCTCTCGCGCCATCCATGGCAATTATCTACATGGACTATATTGAACATTTGATTTTGAGCAAATTGCCTGTTGGGACCAATTGGAAAAGATACATAGATGATATTTCCTTATATGGCCTCGGAATATTTCCCATGAAGAGATTTTGGATATAAGCAACTCAGCCTCACAATCTATAAGGTTTACTATGGAACTACCTACCGATGGAATATTGGCATTTCTTGATTGTGAAACATATATTGAAAATGGATGTTTCGAATCTCGCTTATATTTCAAAGAGATTCATAGCGGTTCCATCTATCCATGGCAATCTAGTGGACCTGTATCACGCAAGCGTTCTGTTGTTTTGGGAGAACTACACCGAGCCAAAACTTGCTCCACAAATAACCAAAACATGGACATATCTATTGATAGAGTGCTCAATCGTTTCCGACGGAATGGTTATCCCAATCATTTTTTGCACAAAACTTTGCAAATTTTTCATAATCCCAAATCGAGAGAAAATGAAGTTTCCTCAAACAAAAGTGTCCTTAAAGTTCCTTTCCTTGGTGAGGATCACAAAAGAAAAGTCCTAGGAGTATTACGAAGGACTGGTCTCACTGAGAAAATTCGTATTTGTTTCACCTCTGGAAGATCTCTCAAAAGAATCCTACATCCTCCTAAAGAACGAAAGGAATGCTCGACAGCCTGTGAAACGTGCTCCTCTGCAAAACAGAAAGGTAGATGTTTTAGTAAATGGGCCATATACAGAATTTCATGTTCTATTTGTGACAAAATTTACATTGGGGAGACAACACGCACTGTACAATCTCGACTTCACGAGCACTTCAAGAGAGAATCATCTACAGTGTTTAACCATTTCAAAGAATCTCATCCGCAGCATATCGTCCAGCACAATATCAAATGGGAAGTATTGCATCATAATGTGAGAAGTTGGCATAAACGGACCTATCTTGAAGCCATTTGTATAAGCGAGGTGAACTCAACGGCCCTCATGAATGGCTGCATCGGTAGGAAATTATCTGTCTGCTGATGTGTGTGCGCTACTACTTTGCTTCACTTCTCGTTTAGCTTTTGAACTTTTAGCATTACTACTTGTATCGAAAATATAGTAGCACCTCAAGACCCCTTAACATGTTTAGGGGACCTTGATTAATCACGTGACTATCCCGCACTGACGTGTAACTCCATTCTGCGCACGTTTCTAGTTTTCATCACCTTTGTGCCATTATAAATTTTGCTCGTGATCAAGCTGGTTGACAGCGAAACGTCGGGCGTTATTTGTATTTTAATACATTATAGTATCCGCAGAAATATATTTTCCCTTGAATCAACTTATTTCATCAGGAATTGATACCGCAATACACATTGCAAGTTAATATGTGCCGAAATCAGCCAAAATATTCCAAGCATTCAAATTTTAAAATAGTTCTCACGCTAAAAGTATGGTGTGAGTGTGTATGTCAAAAGTTGCATAATACGTAGAAAGTAAGATATTAGAAATCTGGTGGCCATTGTTTTCTTGGTTCAAAAGACATTAAAAAATTCGCCAGGTGGTCGAAAAACTCCCCCAGTGGGGCGAGGGTTGATGCATCAGCTGACTTCTTTTCGAGATTTACTGTTTGAATGTGGAATTCATGCAGTAGTAGTTTGGGGTGCGTTTTCTCGTCAGAACCCCGTCTAAAGATGGGTCGGCTACTATGCGACAAAGACTAACCACAATTTTTGTTAGCGTTTTCAGCAGGGACAACATTGAACCGGGAAAATCGTGCTTAAGTGGAAGTTGACATGCGGGTAGATTAGATGGTGGTCATTAGCATATCAAAGTCAAAGCAAATCCGTCGCGAGTTTTTTGAAGTGCAGTCTCCGATGTCACTGAGTCTCTTTTGATCTTCTCTGATTCCGAATTGCTGAAACAGTGACGCGCGCTTCAATCAGTTTCGCTCTCAAATAATGAACGTCCAGCTGGCAGTCAATGAAAGCCTGACATCTTCATGATCGAAATTCTTTTCAGTGAACCTTTCAATTTAATAACCTTTCCTATAATTGTGACAAAGGTGACAGCACTCGGCCACTGAAGCCTGGTATACATTAATTGCAGTTCGCTATTCATCGTCCGTAGTTCGCAGGTCTTTGCATGCAACGACATCTATACAAACTGCATCGTTGATTCAGGTCGTTGGCAGTTGATACGTGTAGGCCTTGATTTTTGTGCATTGAAGCAACAGCTTATGTCTCTTGTTCAACTCAGCCAACATTTTCTTCTATTCAACAAATGATCACGTTAGTAATGTATATGCTTACATACAATTGCATAAATCGGAAAAAGCAGGCGACAACTGCGAACTACAACTTCATTTTTCGAACTGAAAGCGACTAACTGTGAACGACGAACTGCGAACTGCACCTAATGTACACCAAGCTTAAATTTTAAAACATGAGCCCGAAGCTTCTACAGAAAGTTCAAATTAGAGATGCAACTCATCTAAGTCCCTAAATAGATATCTTAAAATTATCTCCTTCTTTTGCATATTCCACCGCGAGTTGCCTAAGCTTCTTCGGCCAAGCCGGCCTACTCGTCTGCAAAGAAGCGCGCATGGTTTCGCAGAAAACCCTATCCTTAAACCTTTCATCGTCAGTTGTAAGAAATGTCTTGGAGAGGCATATTCTTTGCTCTGAGATACGCAGAAAGGCAATCCTTCCACACTCTGATACCTCGAAGTATTTTTACAATAGGTTACTTCGAATTCTTGCCGGAAAGGCTTCATCAAGGGACAAAAGCTTTTTCTATTCAAATGAATTAGAATTTCCTCAGCAATTGTTTATTGCGGTAGTAAACTGAATGCTTGCAGCAAAAACCTCATTTCTATATTCACAGTAAATGAAGTATACCTTTTCCCTTTTCTGCTGTCACAAACTGCAAAACATTTGGCAGCGTGTAGAGCGTCTGTTCAGATTGGCACGGCGTCGCTAGGGAAGATTTGACGTCATCACGAGTGGATTCGGCTCAACTGAGCTAAGAACAGAAATTGCAAAGTCGCTGGCACGAACTGCAAAACAGTTGTCACAACTCTATGGTTGTCGCGTTGCAGCTGACAGTTGATGCTGTTTGCTGTGTGATGGCCTTAGTCGAAAACAATGAAGTGCGATAGCAACTCAGCTATCACTGAGCAGACTGTAGCCTAAATAAGAAACGACTAGGAGCTTTGGTTCATTGTTGATATTTCACATTACAGTGATCTGCAGTCATGTCGCGCCGAATATCGAATTCCGACAAGCAGCATCACTGCTTATGAAAATGGACGAGACTTTGTAGAATTAGCACGGGAAATTGGGGTGAATCGCAGATCTGCCTACCGCATAGTTAGCACTTTCTGTAGAGAGAGGCGCGTTGAATCTTTGCCTCATAGTGGCGGTCGTAAAAAAATACTGACCGCGGAGATGATAGAATGTCTGGTGGCATTCATTCAAGAAAAGCCGACAGCGACTTTGATGGAGATGAGAGGGGAAACTCCTTGATTCCATCCCTACCAGCTCAACTTGGCTTAACCACGATCTCCCATTCCCTCGACGGTTCTCTCATAACCCTGAAGCTTTTAAGATCAGTACCGACGCAATGGAATACTGAGGTCAGGCAAGAGAGAGCCGATTTTGTGTCGTGGTTTCTGCGCGACGGAATGAGCCGAGATTTGGTGTACATCGTCGAATGCGGTTTTAATGTGTGGACGGCGAGAAAACAAGGACGATCAACGCGTGGAACCAGGGCAGTCAGAATTGTCGAAGGCAACAGAGGCAAGAACTTGACTGTATTTCTTGCAGTTTCTCCGCGATACGGTCTCGTGCACTTCGCATTCATCGATGGTGGGATGACTACTGCTTCTTTCTCCGACTTTTTAAGTGAAGTTGAAGCTCTTCTGTATGAGGAGAACCTCTTCAGCATCTACGACAATGCTCCGTCCCATAGGAATCCGCCAGCTCCTATCAGTGAAAATCACGAACTCCATCCACTTCCACGATACAGTCCCTTTTTGAACATGACAGAGAGAGAGAGAGAGAGAGCCGTATTTGACGGTCTCAAAAATTTGGTGTTTATTGCAATAATTGCATGGTACATTGCAGATTCAGAGATATGAATGCGGCAACATCAGCAGCAACCAGCACGATTACCACTCAACCTTCCCCATCTCCTACACCATCTCCATCATCTCAATCATCCCATTTCTCAAGATCAGAAAAGCTATGTGGAAAATGTGCTAAGCCAGCGCCGAGTGACTTTTCTCTCCATTGCAAAAAATGTGACAAGTCTTGGCATTATGACTGTAGTGACCTTCCACCGTACGAGATAGTGAAATATTTCAAAGAGAATCTTTATCATCGAAGATTTACGTGCTCCGAATGCGTGAACATAATACATGCCAACGAAATGGCGATTATCAAGGAGAAAATGAATGCCTACGATGGTAATATTCACCTAGTCGAGGATTATAAACGTCGTCTAGAGATCAAAGAGAGAGAAATAAAGCAAGTAATGGAAGCAATGGACAAAGAAATTGAAGACAAAAACAAACTGGAAGAAGAGATGGGACAACTCAAGGAAGACACTCGAGCTCTAAGTAGAAAAAACGAAGATCTGATTCTGACGTTAAGTGCTTATGAAACTCAACTCAGTGAGTTTGAAGAAAAAGAAAAGTCAAACCAGCTCACCGAACAACGTGGCAACAACAACATCGTGAAGCTATTGGAGAAACAGAAAGAGGAAACGAAGAATGATATGACTGTTTTGAAACACTTCATTGACGACATCAGAATGACAGTGACCGAAAAACCCTACCAACGTGAACAAGTTCAACAACCATACCAACCACCTGCAACTCTAATGCCCTACAGAAACCAACAACAAAAAGGCCACCACCAAAATGCTATACTTGCGGCCGAATCGGACACATCGCGCGCAATTGTTACAGCAACAGACCACCAAGACAAAGATGGATGGGCAATCAACGTAACAATTATCAACGAAACAGTCATCGGGGACCGAGAGGTAGACCCCAACCATATCAATTTCATCAGGAATTTCCGACATATCAATATCCTGCTCAATACCCTGCTCCAAACCAATTCCAGCAGCCCTACCGACACCAACACTTCCCAACAATTAACAATCAATCTATGCCTCAGCCAGGTATGATGTATCCCACCTCGAATTTCCAACCGGTGCAGCCTTTTGTTTGACATAGATGAAGGAGGAGAGGAGACTGCTAAGTCAGGAGAAATGCATGGTGAGGACAATAAGACATTGAAAATTTACTATACCAACATAAATGGATTAAATATTAACAAACTTCATGATTCTGATATGATCAGCGATATACAAGATACTGATATCATATGCTTTACTGAAACACACTTAGATGAGAATACTTTTACAGCTTCATCAATGAACCGATTTAATGTTATTGAAACGTTTTGTAAGAATAAAAATATTTTCGGTCGACGAATCAAAGGCATCAGTTTATTTCACAAAAACGAAGAAAACGATGCAAACATAAAACAACTAATATCTGAAAATGGAGACCTGATTATAGTCAAAATATCAAATTTTGAAAAGAAAAATCTGAAAGAAATATTTCTAATTCTATGCTACCGAGAAAGCAGACAATCAAAATATGCTGATAAAAATTATTTAAATAGAATCAAAGAATATGTTAAAGAATTCAAGATGAAAAACATTATCATGCTGGGAGATCTAAACAGTAGAATTGGTAATTTAAATGACAATGAACACATGGACCTTCCCACCAGAAAATCAGAGGATCAAGTTATAGATAAACAAGGTTGAGAGCTGATTGAATTCTGTAACGATAATTCACTTATAATAGCTAATGGCAGATATGAAGAAGGAAGACATACATATTGCAGAATTCAAAAAGAGAAAATTTACACATCAGTTATCGACTATCTGATCACATCAGAATCCATGATAGAAAAATTAAAAGCCTTTGACATCATGGGACCTAAACTATTCACTGACCATAGACCATTAAAAATAGAATTAGATATAAAATCAAATTTATCAATTCAAAATAAAGGTAAAAAACATGGAAGTGATATCGATAAAATCATCAAACCATTTAGAATGCCACTTAATTCCGATCTTTATGAATATCAGGAAACTCTACTGTTAAAAAGTGCAGAACTAGAGGAAAAGTTAAATAAAGAGCATTTAAATTCTTCTAAAATATACGATGAATTGATAAATACAAATACGGATATTCATCAAAAAGTAAAATCAAACAAACAAATAATATACTCAAAAGATACACGAAAACTTCGCAAGACTTATAAGACAACGGTTGAAACGTATAAGCAAGATCAAAGTAAAGAAAATCTCAACTCTTGCTAAAAAATAAAAGACAATATAATAGAATCCTAAAATCGGAAAAAAGAAGATTGCAAAAGATGAAATTAGAGGAGCTTCAAATTGGAAAAACTAACCACGACTCTAAAAAATATTGGGAACTAATAAATAAAAGCAAACCAATTAAGACGAAAAAGCCAAATACTAAACTAGGAATGGGCAAAAGACCGTTCCAGGACACCATAAAATTCAAAAAAATAGTATCTTTAAAAACGACATAAATTCATGAATTTAGACCTTTTTTCAGGTTTTTAAGACCTAAATTCATGAATTTAGTCGTTTTTAAAGATACCGATTTTTCAAAAAATGGTACTTTTTAAATGGTCTAAATTCATGAATTTTGGTCATTTTTCAGGTTATGAAGAAAAAAACCCGTTTTTAAAAATACCCAATTTTTCAAATTTTTCAAAATCTCAAATTTTGAGAATTACAATTTTCACCCCCAAAATCATGACCGTTCCAGGACACCGAAAATCAGAAAAGTTAAGAATCTCAAAATTTGAGAATTACAATTTTCACCCCCAAAATCATGACCGTTCCAGGACACTGTAAAATCAGAAAAGTTGAGAATTTCAAATTCATGAATTTTATCCATCTTTCAGGTTTTTAAAATATATCATGTGACTAAAAATATTTCTTTAAAAATGGAAGAAACAAAAATGGAAGAAACCGCAAGAATATATCCTTCGTTATCTCAATTAAACTTTTACGGAGCAGCGTGATTTCTTTCTTTCTTTCTCTCTCTCTCTCTCGATCCTGTCTGTTACAGGAATATTGTATTCACAATGACATGCATTCTTTAAAACAATTGCTTGTCTTCAATGAGAATAATTCCCGTATGCTTTTAATAGAATGACCTTGAACGCTAATGGAAATTTACACCAAAATTTTTCTGGGAGCCGGAAAATGTGTCGATATGGCTGCCGATAAAAGTGCCGACATGGTTCGACAATTGGTGTATTTTTCCATTCAAAATAATGTCGCATGAATGATTGTTATGGTAACCAAAATGAAGAGAAATTCTCATTCATTTCTCTTCTCTCTCATATGTCTATTGTGTTTAGATTGTATTTGTTCTTTTGTTCTCATAGTGTGAATGAGATTTCACAACCCGTATCATGAGCTATTGTCTGTGATTTCCTTCACTCGTATCAGCTGACACAATTTTAGCAGCTGCTACACGGCAATTCTTTTGAGAAATTTCTGAAATAGATTTTATTCCATTTAAAATGAGTAACATTAGAGACTTTCTAAAAATATACGGCAAACAAAACCACGTCAAATTTCGATTTAAATGAGATTGCTAATCAATTGTGAATAAAGAATTTTCAAATATTGATGAGGGATGAATTACTATTGATAAAAGATGTGCGAAACACTAACTCCGCTAATAAACCGATTTTTTTACAATGCAACGTTTTAATTTAGATTAAATAAAATCATTTCAAAATCGAATAAGTAGTAAGGAAAGTCATCATTGTGGAACAGTTTTAAATCAATACCCCCCTTCTGACTAAGTAGTAAGGAAAGTCATCATTATGAAACAGTTTTAAATCAATACCCCTTTTTCTACGCCCGGAGGCTGAGAACTATTGGTTCGACTCTTATGGACTTCCACCTACAAACGAAGTTAAAAAATTACTTGGCAATGGAACTTATAATACATTTCAAATTCAAAAACCAGGAACTACTTATTGCGGTCAATTATGTCTATATGTTTTATTGAAATTACAGGAAGGAGTACCATTTCTAGATATTATGTTAGAATTGAATGATAATAATGATAATTGAAAATCAAGCGAAGCTAGCTACAGCGCCACCTAAAGGTTAAAGCTCGCTTCGTTGTAATTCATTTTGATAAAATCGGCCTCTGATATCTTCATCATCTAAATCTTTGATTTCGTAAGTAAGCGGATAAGTTTGATTTATTTTACAAACTTCAAATATTTCTATAGTCCAATAGCCAACGAAGCCTTTTTCAAATTTATTCTTATATTTAAATATTCCAACTCTATCTCCAATTTTAAATTTCGGCTTACGTTTCTGTAAATTCGGATTACTTTCATTCAAATTATTATTTTCGTTCGAATAATTATTTTTGAATATTTTCTTTCGGATTAAATCAGGGTCGTCAGAAGCATTCTTTGGAGTTTCTTCAATACCAGAATGAACTTTATTATTGTACTCTTCTACAACTCCTGGTAATATCTTCAACCATTTCTGATTTCTTTGCTCAGTAAATTTCTTGAATAATTTATTTTTTAACGTCCGATTGAATCTTTCTATCACTACAGCTTTTCCTGCATTTTCAGTTGAATAAACAGTTTCAAATAGTGGCTGAACGTTTCGGTTATAAAATTCCGACCCTTTGTCAACAAACAATTTTTTTGGCTTTCTCTTACTTTCTTTAAAGATTTCTTCAAACGCATATTTAACTGATAGACCACTTTTATTTTTTAAAGGCTTTACCCAAGCGTATCGTGTATATAAATCTATAACGTTCAATGCGTATTTATAATCTTTTTCATTCGGCATATGAATAAGATCAGCACTCCAAATATCATCTTTATTAAATACTTTTACTTTCATTAAATATTTAGGCCTTCTGTATTCTTTATGAATTTCAGACGCGTAGGTTCGAGCGTTGCTCTCAGAGAGCTTTGCTGTCGTTTCATTTAAACCCTGTCCGAATAATATTTTAGCTTGTAAAGCTTTCTTAACAAACATTCTTTCAATTTTTTCTCTAAATGTAGGATTTTGAATACTATCTAATTCTTCTATCATCTTCTTATCAGCTGCATGTCGAGAACTTAGGTCATGATTTCGATAAGCTAAATCATGCCTGTAAGCTGCGGCATCTACTCCATTTATTGGTTCTTCACCTGGTTTCGGATTATTATTCTCATCTAGTCTTATATCTAATCGAGTTCCTGGACCAGTATATGAATGACCGGGAAGATGTTTTTCTTTCGAACATTTACTCCAAATAAATCGAGGAAAGTTTTCTAATGTCTTTTGTATGTCACCTCCAATATGCTGACAGTTTGAGTTTTTTTTGTTTAATAAATAATTTAATAAATCTAAATTAGCAATTTTTAATTTAATTAAATTTTCGTAATTTGTAGAATTCATTTTACAAGATAAAATAAATGTTTTACCAAATAGAACCTTGTTCAGAGGCTTTAGCCGAACGGACCAAAGGTCCTGAGGTTATTACCTTATCATACTAGGACTTAGATATATTCCAGAACCATCTTTAGTTTCCTTAATTTCAATTAAATCATTAACATTGTGGAGAATACTTTTAAGAACTCGTTTTCCTTCATCAACTAATTTTAATTTACTAATAAAATTATCTACTATTCCCTCACCTCTTGCCGCTTTCTCTAACTCTCGATTATGTCGTTTTTGTTCTTCTAGTGCTGCCTTCTCTGATTTATTTTTATTTACTGCTTGGACAATACCATCTGTCCCACCTGCAACACTTCCTGCTGCTGCTATGCCTCCTATTATTAGTGGAATTAATGGGAGAATTCCACCATTATTTTCTTCTTGTAATTGAATATTCTCTATCATTGGTTTACTTATGTAATACTTTTTTTTGTTAATCGTAATAGTTTTAGGGGTATTTTTGTCAACAATATTACGTAATTTTAATTCAACAGTTTTATTATTATTACTTTTCGCTTGCGACATTTTTAATAGAAAAATTTTAAGTTACGAAAATTTTTAATCTAATGTAGTTATGAAAAATTTTTAAGTTAAGAATTTTTAATCTATTCTAGTTATGAAAAATTTTAAGTTATCAAAAATTTTAATCTATTCTAGTTATGAAAAAATTTTAAGTTACCAAAAAATTTTAATCTATTCTAGTTATGAAAAAAAATTAATTAATCGGAGCGAAGCTCCTCTGGCTTTAGCCTATCCTAGCCATCTTTCCATTAAGAATTTCAATAGAATATTTTACATCTTCTAGCAATAAACCATAAGCCATCAATGAAGTTGTGGAATCTTTTTTTTCAATATTAATTGTTACATCACAACCAGTCTTGATAATATCTTCCGATTGTGCACTTAAATCGAAACAGAAAACAGGATATAAATGTCTCCAATCTCCAGGAGTTAATTGTGGTTCAACTCCAAATTCTATACAAAGATTTCGATAAGAATCATATCCATCCATAAATTGATTATTGGTATCATCGAATCTTAATGGATCAATTGGATAACGGGTTTGATTTAATGAAACTTGTAAACTTCGAATTGTATTAATATGAAAAAGATTGTTGTTCTTATCAAAACTTGGAGAATTATTTCTTTGAAAAGTTAGTAATAAATATCTTGGAGTATTTGAAGTTCTAGTAAAATGCCAGTTAAATCTTTGTTCGGAAAAAGTTACTGAACTAGCAGTACGCTTTAGAAAATTTACTGGAATTGGTTTGTTAGTATTTAATCTTTTTGCAATAGCTGTTTCAACCTCTAAACTAGGAGTAATATGCTTAATCCACCATTCAAGTCTATCAATTTTTAAATATGCTTTTTTTCCAGTTTTACCAAAAAAGATTAATTCATTATTTGCTGTACGATGAATTATTAATTTAAATTTTAATTGATATGATATTTTATCATAATCTAAATATCCGAATAATGGAGACAATGACCAATTTACTGTCTGTTTACTTTTCTTGTTCAATTCACGTCTTTCTTTATATGCACTATTGTTTGTTTTATTTAAATGTGTTGCAATATTTTCTACATCTTTCGCAATTCCTGCTGCATCTGTTTCAGCGTGAGTTAAATCATCAACAATTATACCATCATTAGTATCAGGAAACCAACCTTCGATTTCATACTTTTTATTATTTTCACCAATTGTTACAAATCTAAGCATTGTATCAATTACACCTGGAGAATCACTTATTGTTTCTGTATTTTGAGTTGCAACATCTAAACGCATTTGTGTAAATAATCTTGGAAAAAAATTATTCTCTAGTGCAATATTATCGGTTTCTGGTAATGGTGTTGTAAAATTGGCATCACTATATAAAGAATATTCACAGTGTAAAAATGAATCAAGTAAATATAAATAACTCTGCTGATTATCAACTTCAAAAATTAAATCACCTCCAGTATTCACTCTACTTGAAGATCCGGGATTCATAGCAATTCTTATGTAGTCATTCTTTTTTTGATTATAACTAACACCTGGTGGTTTATCTAATTCAAATTTATTTTCGATAAGCGAAGACATTTTTATGAAAAATAATTCGACTTTTTGTTTTTCTCACAGACAGAAAAAATTTTTACTTAAATATAATTTTAGAATTTTACCAAAAAAAATTTTACTAAAAAAAATTTTGCTAAAAAAATTTTACTAAAATAATTTTACTAAAATATAATTTTAGAATTTTGCTAGACGAGCTCCGCTACAGCTTTGCTGGTTAAACCGAAGGTTGCTGCTCACGCCATTGCCTCTTATTTCTTCAATTGAACGTTTTATGGCTACGCCTGATTTCTTCTTATGTTTACTATCAGACGGAGCTCCGCTCCTCAAGGTTTCCCCCACAGCTATGTTAGCAATTTTGTTTTTTGTTTCCTCTGAAAGTTATTTTAAATTTTTTAGTTCTTTAGAATCATTCCTAAGTTTACGAATAGTTTCTAATTGTTTTAATTCGTTTTGAGACTTAACAGCATTTGATATTGCACTAGCTGTACTACCTATAGCAGCTGCTCCTTTTGCAGCAGATGTAATCAAATCTTTATTATTTTTAATTAAGTTAACGATACTTCCAATACCAGAAAAGATGCCAGCCCCTTCTTTTTGAACGGCACCTGCGGTGCCTAGGAACTTTTGTGTTCCGACTGTTTCTACACTGTCATAATGGTAAACAGATTTTATAGATGGTTCATGACCAATTTTTTGATTTGAAGCAAAATGTTTAAGATTGTGTTTATAAATTATAGGCATTATTGACTTTTGGGAAAAAATATTTACGATCGGCTAAAGCCTCTGAACAAAGTTCTATTGGTTAGTAACCTGAGGACCTTTGGTCCGTTTAATATTTACGTTTATGATTGGCTAAAGCCTCGAAGAGCTTCGCTCCGATAGGTTAGAAACCCAAGACCTCGTCGATCGGTTAGTAACCTGAGGACCTTTGGTCTGATCAAGATTTATGTTTGTGAATGGACAAAAACTTCGAGATAACTTTATTAATTGACTGTTGCACTTTATCTATTGCGTCAAGCAGCGTGTGATGTACTTTAATTTCTTTTCTATTAACTTGCATTTTCTGCTGATTCATCTTCAACGCCGTTTTAAGAGCATTTAACTTAATTTTAAGAACATCTAATTGTTTTTTAACAGAATCTAACTGTTCTTTATTTTCTTTAGAGTTTTCTTGTAAATTTTTCTTTAATTCATTTTCTAAATTGATTTTAAGAGTTTTCATTTTATCAACTTTTTGATTAAGTGAGTTTACTTCATTTATTATTCCATTCATCTTTTTCATTTGTTGAGAAATTTTAGAACTTAATTCATCAACACTTTTTTGGAATGTAGTTTGTAACTGCTTTAAATTTTTTAAAATTCTTTCAGGTAGTTTTTCTATTTCATCTTCTAATTGTTCTTTTAACATTTTTATCTGATGTTTATTTTTAATTACAGCAGATTTTAAATTTAAAGAAAGTGATATTAAAATTTTTGATTGTTCTGAAATCTTTTTAAAAAGTTTTGCTATATCTGCTTCTAGCTCTCTTTCCTTTTTATCAGGTTTTAATAATTTTTCGTTTAATGATTTCTTATTAAGTCTAAGCAACTTTAATTCGTTCATCAGTGGAACCAAAACATCGTTTATGTATTTTTCTTTTAAGTCATTGATTTGTGTATCAACATATTGTTTATTTGTCAACTCTGTATTTTGTTGCGGAAGAATAGAAAGATGCAATGGACCAGATAAAACGTCTCCAGTTTTCATGATATAATTTTCTATCTCTATTTCTAATTCACGATTATTCGGGATATATGCACCTCCACCAACATTTGGTGACATCATTTTTTAACAATAAAAAAATAAAATTTTTTCAAATAAAAATAAAAAAAATTTTTTTTTCTAATAAAAATAAAAAATAAAATTTTTTCTAATAAAATTAAAAAAATGGAAAAAGCAAATTTAAAAAAATTATATTCGTCCGCATCATCCTGTTCTTCTTATTCGACGAGATCAACGGGATTTGAAAATAAATGTTTTGATAATAATAATAATAATACTATTACAAATCCATGTATAGATGTAAATATTTTATTTGAATTGCAAGCCGAAATATTTAGAGAACAGACTAAAGGTTTACCTTCTATAGAAACTAACTATTGTTTATTTTCGGGAGATCCATTTATAAAATTTATGGATATTGTTAGTAAATATAATGATGTAGCTTATGTGGAATTAAATAAAGAAAATATGGTTATAATAGGACATAATAATGTTTATGGTTTTATTAGAGCGGTTCTGCCAATTAGTAATACTGATTGGATAGAAAATAAAATTATTAATTATATCAATATTAGAGAATAAGTTACAAATTAAAATCTTTCTCAAAAGAAAAAATAAGATTATTTGTTGACGATCAAAATCAATATAACATTCACATAGAGAGTAAAAAACATAATGAAGAATTATTATGCCAAGTTTATTATAGAGATACAATTTATAAACAAGAAATATTAAAAATGCCGCAAAGATATGATGATGATACATATATAGGTTTATATTCAAACTTAAATATTAATTTGTTAAAATCTTATATAAATGGTTGAGCTCAACAAGAGAAAATTTATATGTGGACAACACCTTATACTATTAACAATGACCATAATCATAATCATAATAATCCTCTGAATCATATTGAAGAATCTGATAAAGATGATGATGATTCTGAAACATCTGAAAATGGTGTAAATGTTAAAAAAGATTATAAAAATATTAGTAATTATAAAAATTTAAGTGAAGAAAAATTTATATCTCATACTGATGTACATGATATTAATACTACATATAATCAAAATTTATCTAAATTTCATTTTCTTACAATTGAAAACAATAATGATGGTATAGTTGAAGATACTGCTAGACAACTATGTGTCGGGTCTACAAAATTTAAATTAGGATTTACATCTAATCAATTTAAAATTTTATCATCTTTAATAAAAACTAAAAGTGATTCAGATTATGGTGGTGTTATTAAATTTTCCAAAAGAGAACAAAGACCAATATTTTTCTCTATTATATTATTATCAGATAAAAGATGTAATTTAGAGTTAGATATTCCAATAAGAGAATGGTATCCAATCCCAAAAAGTGTAATTTATGATGATGATGAAGAATCAATTTATGATGATGAAGAATCAATTTATGATGATGAAGAATCAATAGTTAGTGAAAAAAAATTTAAATTATCTTTTGATAAAACGTTATATGATAAAACTTAATATGATAAAACATTATATGATAAAACTTAATATGATAAACCTTAATGTGATAAAGAAAATAAAATAACTAAAGAACGTGAAATATATAATAATATAAAATAACTCTCTAGACCTTGATATTAGAATGTTTATATCTAAAATTAAAACACAATTTTTTCTATAAAAAATAAAAAAATGGAAAATACCAAGTTTTATTGTAACTTATGTAAAAAAAAGTTGCAAACAAAAAGAAGTTATCAATCTCATTTAAATAGTAAATTGCATTTACAAAATGTAGATCGAGTTGATGAAGGAAATATATTAAAATTAAATAGTTAAAAAAATATCTAGAAACATTGCCTACTGATATAAAAGTTAAAAAAATGTTTGATGATTATTCACATTCGGAATATAAAAAAGTTTTTAATAGTGAAGATAAACACGTACCAGATGGAAGATATTTATTTAGCGATACTGATGAATTTAACGAAATAGATGAATTAAACGAAATTAAAAAAAACAGATGAAGCTGAACGAACCGATGAAGCCGAACGAACCGATGAAGCCGAACGAACCGAAGGTTCTAGGGCTTCGCCATTAACTGATATAAAATATTTATTTAATGAACATGTATATAGAACATCGCTCGTTGAACATAATGAAACCGATGAAACTTTTTCTGATATTCTAACAAACTTTTATAATATATTTAAGAAATCTTTCAAATGTTATATGAATGTAGAAGTACTTTATACAAAAAATGGACCTGATGGAATTCCTGAAGAAATAATACAAGGACATTTTACAAATTCACAAGAAATTCATAATGTAAATGATATACAACCCATATTTGAATCGATGATACTTAAATTAGAAAATTGTATAATTGAAGCCCAGTTACGTGAGTCTGGTTGGAGATTTGTTAAAATACTATCTAAGAAAATAGTAATTGATAAATATAAAAATAATACTGGTGGTAGTTATGTTCATTTACCTTTCAGTTCACCACAAATAATCAACATAAAAAATGAAGATGATTATTGTTTTCTGTGGAGTATTATAGCACATTTACATCCTGCAGAATATCATAAAGAAAGACTAAGTCATTACAATAAAGAAGAATACATGAATGAATTTGATCTTTCTGATGGCTTACATGAATTTCCATATGATTATAATAGGTTAAAAAAGTTTCATAAAAAGAATAAAAATTTAATAGAAGTAAATGTTTTTGAATTAAATGTGAATTATGTTTCTATTGGTAAAATTACTCCACTTTACTCAGATTCGAAAAGATTTTATTTGAATAATAAAAATTTATGTCAATCAGAAATAGTATATAATGATAGAGGAAATTACATACATCATAATATTGTTTACCAAGGAAAAATAATATGTACTGAAAAATTTGAAATTTTTAAAACACCATCACCAATAATGATTAATCATAATAATTACAAAGGACGTAATTATAATTATGATTATGATACCGATTATTTATCTTTATCTTTAGAATATCAACAAAAATTACAAAATTTAAATGAAAGTTTAAAAAATATAAAACAGATTATCAACAACAAGCAAAAATGTTACTACAAGAATATCACCATAAATATCAAAATAAGATAGAAACGATACAAAAATTAAATGAAGAAAATAATGAAGACAATAAAGAATTAAATAATGAAGAAAATGAAACCAATCAAAAAATAAATGAATGTTTAAAAAATGTCAACAACAATATAAAGAACAATATGATGAAGAATATATTTATCAGCTACAAATATTAAATCAAAATTTTCATCGAAATGCATTTAATCTTACAAAAGAAATTGATGAGACACATGAAATATATCAAGATAAATTTGAAAAACTAGAACAGACAAAACAACCAGCACAAGCAAATATATTATATTATCAGGATCATTTTATATTGTGTAAAGATGTTTCTATATTTACAAAAACTTCAGATAATGCTAATTTTCCCTGTCTCCAATGTATGACAAGTTTTAGAACTAAAGAAGAAATGAATAGACATTTGGAGAATTGTCAACAAAATGAAGCAGTTGAAAATACTTTTCCTAAAGATGATTATTTAGAAGACAATAAATGGTATTTCAAAAATAAAGTACCCTTTACAATATATTGTGATTTCGAAGCATATAATGTTAACATGACACAAAATCACGGGACATCGGAGATGTCTTCCAGGGCTTCACCCGATTCTGAAAATTATAATTCTGAAAATAATAATTATGAAAAAAGTGCTGCTGAACAAAGTAAAGAAAAATATTTATTTGAACAAAAACCATTATGTTGGGGAATGTACATTCATTCAAATTATCCTGAATTATTTAAATCAGAATATTTTCAATACTATGGTGAGGATAGTTCAGAAATGTTTACAAAGAAAGTAGAAGAATTACAAGGACGTTTTTCACAATTGCTTGAAACAAATATTCCAATGATGCCATTAACAGAAAAAGAAAAATTAAATTTTATTAATGATCAAATTGTTATTACTGTGGAAAAGAATTTACAAAAAATTATAAAAATGGCAGAGGTAGATATCTTGATAAGGTAAAAGGTCATGATCATCTAAATGGATTATATAGAGGTGCAGCACATAATTCTTGTAATCTTAATGCTAATAAATTTAAATATAACTTTGTTCCTCTATATTTCTACAATGGTTCTAAATATGATTTCCATCTAGTAATGAAAGATTTATTTTCATCTGAAAAATTACAACAACAACAAATAAATGTACTATGTAAAACAGAAGAAGAATATTTTTCAATGCAATTAGGTTGCATTAGAATTTTAGATGCGTTTAGATTTTTTACTCCTTATTCATTAGATGTTATGGGAAAAACTTTGAAACCTGAACAATGTAAAATATTAAATAATTATAATTTAAAACCTTTAAAAGGCATATTTCCGTATGAATATATAACTGGAGATAAAACCTGTGGTTCACAGTCGAAGACTGATTTTAATTCTGTGAATAAAATTATGGAAGAAAAACAAGTTCCTCCAATAAATAAATTTAAATCAACATTAAAACAATCACAATTATCTGAAGAAGATTATGCAGAAGCTGAAAAGAATTGGAGAGAGTTAAATTGTAAAACAATGTATGATTATACAATGAAATATCTTCAGATAGATGTATTAATACTAGCTGATCTTTTCGAAAACTTTCGTGATATGTGTTTAGAATATTACGGAATAGATCCATGTTATTGTTATTCTACACCGGGTTTAACATGGTTAGCAGGATTAAAACATACAAATGTTAAACTTAAACATTATAAAGAAAATACATATGATAAATTATTATTTTTTGAATCTGGAATTAGAGGTGGAGTTTCATCAGTTTTAGGTAATCGTTATGTACAGTGCTACAATAAAAAAGTAAATCCTCATGATTATGGAATATATAAACCTTTATCTCCAGAAGAAAGTGATCAGTTTATAAAATTGTTTAATCAAAATATAGAAGGACTTATATCAAATGAAGATAGTCAAGCAGCAGTTGATGAATTCATGAGAGAAAACTATTTGTTACATTATGATTTTAATAGCTTATATTCTTCTTGCATGATACAAGAATTACCAACAGGTGAAATGTCATGGTGTAATATTCTAGATTATCAAAAAACATATGATGGAAATTATAATCATGGTTATATATATGAAGTTGATTTAGTATATCCTGATGAAATAAAAGATAAAACAAAATATTTTCCTTTCTGTCCCGAAAACAAAATTCCCAATATAGAAGATTTTTCAGATTATAAAAAATCTATAATTCCTAAGAAATACAGACCAAAAAAAAAACTTATGTTAACACAAAGTAATAAAGGAAAGTATGTTGTTGAAGGAAGAATGCTAGATTGGTATTTAGAACATGGAATGATTCTCACCAAAATACATCGAAAACTATTTTATCAAAAATCTAAATGGTTAAAAAATTATATAGAGTTCAATATTGAAAAACGTAAAATAGCTAAAAGAAATAAAGATGATTTTGGAAACGTGTTCTTCAAATTAATGAATAATGCATTTTATGGTAAGACTTTAGAAAATGTGCGTAATAGACAAAATATTGAAATAGTTTATGATAAAGATAGGTTTCAAAATTTAACAAGGAAACCTACATATAAAAGAACTACTAGATTTAGTGATGAACTATGTGCTGTACATTTACGTCGAATCAGCGTAAAACATGATAAGTTTAATTTTATAGGATTCACTATATTAGAATTAGCTAAACTATTTATGTAATTATTTATATATGATTATTTAGCACCTGCTTATGGCAAAAACTATAAATTACACTTTACAGATACGGATTCCGTTTTCTTAGAATTAACAATACCGTATAATTCTACACTTGTTAAAGAAATAGATAAGATAAAAGATATCATTCATCCTTCTGATTTATGTAACGTAAAAGATGAATTAGAAGGAAATGAAGATTTCATAACAGAAGCTATATTTTTAAAATCTAAATGTTATTGTTATAACACAACTAATAATATTAAAACACATAAAACATTAAAAGGAATTTCAAAGGCATCAGTGGCTAATCAAATAACATTTCAAGATTATAAAAATGTATTATTTAATAATGAAATAAAAACAGCATGTAATTATAGACTTAATTCAAAGAAACATAAAATGTATTTAAAAGAAGAACATAAATTAGCATTAGATCCATTTGATGATAAAAGAAAAATTTTACCTGATGGAATAACTACTGAACCTTTTTAAAGTTTATTTATTATTATTTAAATCCGTCTAGAAAAAATTTTTTTATTATTTAAATCAGTCTAGAAAATTTTTTTTATTATTTAAATCAGTCAAGAATAAAAATTTTATTATTTATTGCTCAGTAAACAAATCTTCTATCGACTTTCAGTCGGGGCGAAGCCCCTCGAGGCGAAGCCTAGTCAGAGAACAATTGTTCGATAACTCTATCATGAATTTTTTTATCAATATTAATTGTGATAAATCCATAACCTTTTGTCCAAGCATTGTTCCACGATTGTTTAAATTCATCTTTATTTCTTACGCATAAATCTCTTAACAAATCACTTACGTTTCTTGCATTTATTTCAAATAGTATAAATATATTTGCATTCTTTCTTATAACACTTCCGTCTAATGAATACATACTTTGTGTTAAATAAAAAACACTACAGTTATTATGCCTACCTCTTGTGAAATAATTTCTCTGAACTGACTGATTTCTATCATTAACACAATCATCAAAAATTACACAATGTTTCATTGTTTTATCTAGTTTACTAGGATCTTGCATATTACCACTATCATCTATTAATTGTATCTTTATATGCTTATTTTTATTGGAGTCAACTAACTGATTATTTTTTGCTGCTTCTTCAGACCACGAACTTATTTCTTCTTCATCTTCAGATTTTTCATATTCTTTGAATAATGAAGCAATTGCTGTTTTTTTAAGATTATTTTCAAATCCATACTTTAAAAGTTGATAGACGGGTTGTTCTGCTGTTGTTGTATAAATTATAAGATTGTTATAATCCAAAAAATTTGGAGTCGTTAAAATTTTAAATAATAGATATGTTTTTCCACAACATCATCTTCCACAAATAACTGACAAAACTTTATTAGATAAATTTGGATGATGATTAAATTTAAGTTTCTTGTTATTTAAGGGGGGGAATTCACTCATTTTTTAATAAAAAAATTTATTTTTATTTTATTTTTATTTTCAAAGAAGAAGAAGAAAATTAAACTTCTCTAGCTTCGCGTGGGAGTTTATACCTCCCGAACCAAAAGATCTATCATAATCTCTTCACCTCCAAAATTTATTTTTTTCTTATTCCTTTTTCATCAGTGATTCTAATGTTAATGTTGTTATTAGTTTTTCTTGTAATAGGGAAATATATTAATGTTTGTGGAATTACATTTAATCTATAACCAATGGGTACAGTAAAAGCTGGAAAACTGAATATAAAATTTGACAATTTACCATTTATATATCCTCCTTCAATAATGTCACAATTTACAACAATTGAATTTATTTCAGTTATTTTTGAATCTTCTCACCTAGATGATAACCTTGACTATAGGTTTGTTTATTAAATCCTAATAGCTTTGACAATGATCTAACATGATTAAAATCAACTTGATGATTTTCGTCTAAAGTAAGAGAAAATTTATTGACTGCCGGTTCAACTGCGAAATGTAATTGTTTCTTATCTTTAAATGGTATACCTAAATGTCTCTTAATTTCATTTGATATTGATTCAACTTCGTAAGAACCAGGAAGAAAAGTTTGTATTTTCCATGTTTTGCCTTTATCAGTGGAATATCTAAATTGATCATTCACATCTTTTATAACATTTTGAATAGTGTTAAATGTAGAGAAACTAGTCAATGCAATTTGATAATTTTTATTTTGTTCCAAATGTAGAATGGGTTCTAAATTACAAGTGTGTGATGAAGTAGTTGTTATAATTTTTAACGTCGTACTAAATTTTGATGAACCCAAAATCTCTGTCAAATTTTCTAAATGATTATTAATTTTGTCTAAATCTGCTGAACACATTTTTTAGTTAAAATTTTGAATAAATATTTTTTTATAAAAAAATTGGAAACAACATATTTCAGTTACACTTTTATAATCCTCTTCATTTAGAATCTTCTTTTCTAACAGTCTTTTTAATATAGCATGAACTTCATTGAAACTAGAATTATGTCCTTCTTTTATTGCCGATATTAAAATATTTAATCTATTTGGTAATTCTTGTGGATCATCTGGTAAAAATACAGTTTTTTCTGTTTTCTGTTTTTCAGATAAACCTTTTCCTACTTTAACTCCCGTTGATAATAATTTTTCTAATTGTTTATAACGTCTAAGAGATTTTACTGCACCAACTCTATCTAACATAGCTTTATATTTTATGAGATCTTCTACAGCATAATTATTTAAATCTGCTCCTCTTAAAAGATCAACAAAAATTCTATCTAAATTAAAAGGATATTTATCTGGTGAAAAAATTAAACCTCGAAAAGGTTGTGGAAATATTTCTTTTTGTCCGAGATAAAATCTAGGTATTGTTTTTCCATCTATAAATGAAATAGAATGTTCAAATTGCATAGATTTTGGTAATTTCTTATTAATGTTTGATTCTAGTAATCCATAGTGATCTAATATAGTTTTGTGTTCTGGATCTGTTATATCAATTCGTTTATAATTATTTGTACTTTCTTTTTCAAGAGTTTTAAATGGTTTCATAGTTTTCTCAAAATCAGTTTTTACTTGCTCGGTTTGTTGCATTTTTTCAAACATATCAGATTGAATACCAGCTTTTATCATTCTATGTTGAAGATGATTTTCTTTCATAATATTTCTTTGTTTTATTAACTCTTCTAATTGTTTTATTCTTTTAAAATTATCAGCTCTAATTTTATCCATTTTTAAAATATAATATTTGAATTTTGTGGTAACATTGGAATACAGCAAAAACATTTTACTGAACAAATTATTTTTTATTGCTTTGTTGTCTGACATCTTTTCGTTTAAAGTTTTCTCGTTTTAAGTTTTGTTTAATAAAGTTTTGCTTAAATTTTCGCTTAAAGTTTTTAGCTCTTCTAAAAAAATTTTGTTATTTTCTTCATTAGAAATTTTACCATCACTCAAAATTTTGCCATCCTGTTTATTCTTATCATCAACCTTTTCGGACTGTAATTGAAATGATATTTGATTTACTTCATTAGCTATTTGATCAAATTTTTCAATCTCATCTAACGTAATAACATTATCATCACATACTGTTTGAAAGTAGTAATGTAGTTTATCATAGACTTCTTTAATATGTAAATGCTTAGTTTTTAATGATTTTCGTTTCTTAGTTATTAAAGATTTATCTAACATTGTAACAAGTGAAGTTGCAAGAACACCCGTACCTGTTAAAGCTGTAGCAACTACTAGAATTACTAAAACACCTGAAGATATAACAATTGTTAAAGCACCTAAACTTATTGTTAAGAATATGCCAATTCCTTGTGTTACATTCTTAACTTTAGTCCATCTCTTTCTTAATTTTTTATAATGCTCTAATCTTAATAATAACTGAGATTCCTTATCTTTCATATAGCGTACTCTATCTTTGTGTTTTTCTTTATTCATTTTTTCAATGTCCATTAAAGTAGAACTACGTTCATATGATAACGAAGGATATATTCTTGCGGTTTCTTCCATTTTTTTCTTCCATTTTTAAAGAAATATTTTTAGTCACATGATATATTTTAAAAACCTGAAAGATGGATAAAATTCATGAATTTGAAATTCTCAACTTTTCTGATTTTACAGTGTCCTGGAACGGTCATGATTTTGGGGGTGAAAATTGTAATTCTCAAATTTTGAGATTCTTAACTTTTCTAATTTTCGGTGTCCTGGAACGGTCATGAATTTGGGGGTGAAAATTGTAATTCTCAAAATTTGAGATTTTGAAAAATTTGAAAAATTGGGTATTTTTAAAAACGGGTTTTTTTCTTCATAACCTGAAAAATGACCAAAATTCTTGAATTTAGACCATTTAAAAAGTACCATTTTTTGAAAAATCGGTATCTTTAAAAACGACTAAATTCATGAATTTAGGTCTTAAAAACCTGAAAAAAGGTCTAAATTCATGAATTTATGTCGTTTTTAAAGATACTATTTTTTTGAATTTTATGGTGTCCTGGAACGGTCTTTTGCCTATTACTTAAACTTACTGCAAATGACTTTCAAAAAAACCTCAGAAATAAAGATAAACAAATAAACCAATCTAAAATCAATATGAGAAATGAAATTACTAATCATCCATGTACAAAAAGTGAAGATGATTATTTGAATAAAGATATCACAATAGAAGAAATCGAAAAAGCTGTTCAATTTACCAAAAGTTCAAAATCTAGTAGTCCCGATAAAATTGTATACGAGATGTTTAAGAACAATCCAAGTCAAATACGTGTATTGGAAATACTTTACAATCTAATTTTAAGGGACAAAACCATTCCATGGGAATTGAGTTGGACAACTCCAATTTTCAAAAAAGGTGACAAAAACGATACAAATTCATATCGATGCCTAAATTTATCGTCTTGTGTTGAGAAAATTCTTACTAAAATACTAAACAACAGGTTGAATAAGTGGATTGATAAGTACGAATTAATACACGTATCCCAAACAGGATTTCGAAAAGAGCACTCAACCATAGATAATATCTAGATGCTACGAGAAATTATACAAATTTATAAAAATGATAGACAACCATTATACATTTGCTTCATCGATCTGTCAAAGGCTTTTGATTCAATTCCAAAGTTTCATCTAATAAATAAACTGAGAGCTATAATACCAAAAGGTGATTATCTATCCTTAGTAGAAAGCATCATGAACAATAAGAAATATAAAATCCTTTTTAATGGAAAAGAGAGTGAAACTTTTATGTTAGAAAATGGAATTCCACAGGGAGATAGTTTATCACCAATCTTATTTTGTCTTTATTTAAATGATTTTCTCTGTAAACTTGACAAAAATATGAATGAAATCGATCCAGTGGAAATGATCGACTTAAAAATAGCTTCATTAGTTTATGCAGATGATATTGTTTTGCTTAGTACATCCCAAAATGGGTTAGTCAAACAGTAAAATTACATGCGAAGCTTTTGTGATGAAAATGGTCTTAAAATAAATTATGATAAAACTAAAATTATGATACATAATGAAATAGAAGCATATAAAGAGTTATTGCTAAAAGATGGAGACATAACAACATCAATTGAAATAGTAGAAGAATATAAATATTTAGGTGTCTGGATCGCAAAAAGTGACAGAAAACAAATAGAAGAAATTACAAAGAAAGGAAAATCATCATCATATGTAACTGCTAAAACTCTTAAAGAATTTTTCACTGTAGACGCTAAGACATTGAATGAAGTATTTGAAATGCTTACTTTGTCGAAAATGAAATACGGCTGTGAATTATACTTCGATAAAAATTTAAATGATCTAAATAGGATAATAATGCAATTCTACAAAAGATTTCATCATCTGCGGATTACTACACCAAATTATTGCATTATTGGTGAATTCGGCATAAAACCCATGGAATTCCATTGCTATAAATCAGCCTTAAATTACTACCTTAAATTAAATAACGAAAATGATAAAAAGCTAATAACGAGAATATTTAAATTGATAAATAGTAACTTAAATCTGAAATCATTTCGCAATACTTGGTGTGATAGAATACTGAAACTGATACGAAAAACCCAATTACTGCAATTCAAAGACTGTGATTCTTTTGATAAGATATCAAAAAATGTCATCAATACAGTTTTGATAGAATATTTTAGAAGAACATGGATAGACAGTGCAAGAAATAGTAACAAGGGACTGAGATATTTAGAATTATGTAGATTCCAGTGCGAAGTGAAACAATATTTATGCTTAAATGGTGACAAAATCAAAATTAACAATATACTCCAGCTACGAACAGGTAATCACACTCTCGCAACAGAAATTGGTACGTATCAAAACCGAAGCACTCATAATAATTTTATTTGTAAATTCTGTGACAAGAACGAAATAGAAGACATACACTTAACACAATTGAAAACGCACCACCTGTCAAATCCAGCTAATTCGAAGTAAATCGCTTCGATTGAATATGGAATGAAGGACGCACGCTAATTGACATAGATATCTGCACGACGGCGGTCTGGTGGTGGGATTGCGTAATAGTTCAGACTGAATTACTGAAGCAAGCATTATTATTACCGAATTACTTAGCAAGCATGTGTTCAAATTGAATTTCGATCATGAAGTATAAAATTAACGACTTATTATGGGAAATGACGGTTTTGTGAAAATTCTTAAGATGGTGCGTCAAATGCCTGATGCCGAAAGATGGCGTGCTATTGGCATGCTTGACGCTGGAATGTCCCTTCGGGCAGTCGGACGACATTTCGGTCGTTCGCATACGACGATTGCCCGACTTCTCAAGAAAGCGAGAGCAAATGGTACCGTGGCACATGCTGGCGTTGGTGCAGTTCGTCACACAACTGCCAGAGCTGACCGGCGATTGCTCAGAATGGTGCGAGGCAATCCCACACTCCCCGCAACTCTGCTACGACTGATGTGGGGCGAAAGAAGTCGCAGAGGCAACATCCTGAGCTCGGGCACCATAAGAAATCGGCTTCGAGAGCAAGGACTTCGCTCAAGGAAGATGCGCAAATGCCCCAGATTAACACCTGCGCATGTGGCACGAAGAGAGCGGTGGGCGATGCAACGAGTTCACTGGAGACTACCACAATGGAGACGTATCATCTTCACTGACGAAAGTCGGTTTCGTCTGTTCCGCAATGATGGCCGCATTCGTGTTTGGCGTGTGCCACGCCAAGAGATGCTGCAGCAACACGTCCAGCCTACTCATCAGCAACAGGGGCCATCCGTTCACGTGTGGGCAGGCATCACCCTGACGGGCAAGACCGAGCTGGTAGTGCTCAACACGAACGTGACTGGTGAGCGTTATGCTGAACTGCTGCAAACGCATCTTCTGCCATTTGCGACTCGAACATTCGGAGACGTGGCCAACTGGATCCTGCAAGATGATAACGCACCTTCGCATCGTGCATACAATGTGACGCAGCTGAAGGAAAACTTAGGGATACGGACTCTTCGCTGGCCATCAAGGTCGCCGGACATGAACCCGATCGAGCACGTGTGGGATTATCTGAAGCGCCAAGTTCAGCAGCGGGACCCGCCTCCGCAAACACTGCGTGAAT